>JAZKLR010000140.1:1200000-1628782 GCA_037103525.1 Ganaspis brasiliensis | reverse complement strand
TTTGTTACTTATTTCTTTTCTAAATAAATTTATATAAAATTCGAAAAAATTAATATCAGATAAAAATACAGAAATAAATCCTTTTCCTAAGCTTTTAACTTGTGGTTAACAAAGAAGCTGAAACTCAACTTTTCAAATTAAATAATTTGTGTAATTGTATAACAAAATGCAGTTCTAGTTTTACTTTTTCGTACTAATTTGTTCCTTTTATCATACATTTTTTGAAACATATATTAAAAGAAAAACTACGTTCAACAAAGATATATAAAAATTAATTGGTAGAATTTTATTTAGAGCATTATTTACAATTTTTTAATAATATAACGGAGAAAAATACTTGTCAAATGTACTCTGTTTCTAAAACATTAAATTTGAATATTTATAGCTCTCATAATTTCCATTCAATAAAAATAACACGTGTTTCCTTATTTTTTATATAAAAACCAAAAATTATAATTTGGTTTCTAAATAGTATTTTATAGTTAACATCATTACACAAACGAATTTTTTTGAAAAAAAAAAATTCCGTTGAGAACTTCAAGCTATTAAAAATTCTCCTTCCTGATTATTTAAAAAAAGAGAAGAATTACTAGCCTTGTATTACATTTTCTTAGCAACCGTACCGTAAATTAATTAAATATTGCTTTAAAAGTTATAAATTATATTATAGTTTAAAACATATTCATTTTTTTTTAAATTTGTAGATCCGGTTTTTTTAATTAATTAAAATATAGTAATTTAGCTCGTTTTGTTACTATTTCCATGTAAAACTCCCAACTTCATAAATTTATATCTTAAAAACAGAACGATAAATTTCAATAACATTGTAACCATACATGTAAAATAATGCATTTAATATGTCATTAAAATTTAATAAGAATCTGCAGAAAATCGATTTTTTGAATAAACCTCCTTAATAACAATATTAAAATTTTTTTTTTAAATGTGATTAAAAAATTAACAAACTTTACACAAAAATATGAAATTTAACACATTATACTTATTGTGATAATAATTTTTTAACATTAATTTCTTTATAACTTCATGTTTAATGTTTTTAGTAATTCTACATAAAAAATAATTATTTTGCAGTGAAGAATTCACAAAAAAACCAGAAATTTCATGTTTAACCTTAAGTAAAAAAGACAGCTTCACTGAAAATTATCTTTTAGCAGCAGTAGGGCATTGCCTAAGAATTAACGATCACTTTAAAAAAAACAAACATTAATATTGAATAAAAATTGATCTATCTGTCAAGCAACTTTTGTCCACAAAAATAGCTTTTTCGTACACGGTACACAAGAGCAAAAGTACATGTATTCTGAAGACAGGCGAATAAAGAGAAATAGTTTAATTTGACCGTCAGAAGAAAAATCATGTATTTAGAAAAAAAATATGAATATGAATCAACCAGAGAGCTTATGTGAGCTATAGCCCAGGGCCTTAAAAAAATTTTAATTGAAAAATCATAGAGAAATTCATATGGAAATTCACATAGAAATCCATAAAAAAAAGGACTTGATAAATGATGTCCAAAATTATATCAAAATTCATATAAAAAATTATTATACAACGAAATGGTTGCAAAATTGATTTGAAAAACCATGTCAGAACTGTTAGTATTATATAAAATATTTAAGTCCTTTTATAAAATCAATAATAATGAATGCACACTAACAAACTCAAACTTTTGTGTAAAAAAGAATATTTCGAAAAATATAAAAAAATTCTCCTAGCTGAAAGTATGGTTTAGTATCTCTTTAAAGAAATAAAAGGTGGGATTTTTGAGAAAATGGATCTTATTTCTTTTTAGAAAATCATCTATAATTTCAAATGGCATTTGAAGAAGAAAAGACCACCTAAAAGGTCCAAGAAACAAAATTTAATTGTATTAAATAGTAAAAATATTACAAGCGAAACTTCGTTAAAAATAACTTTTATCGAAAATAAAAAAATATGTGACCTTTTAGTTTTCATATAAAATTAGTATGGCTTTTTTATTAGTAAATCAGATTTTTTGTTATTGTATCAATCATCAATAAAACTAAATTCTAACATTGAATCTGAATTTTATAAATCTACTTTGAAATATTTACAAAAAATTATATATTTTTGATCCCAAAAAAGGTGAAAAAGGTGACTGCCTGTGATGCCTGAAAAAAAGGAAAATAAGAGGAAAACTGTGATTCTCTGAAACCCGCTTATATCCTTATAACACGATATTTTCTTAGTCGGGCGAATTCAACTATTTCTTTTATTTTGTCCGTCTTTAGAACATGTGCATTTTTTTCTCTGACGGACTAATAAAAATACTTCTCTTTTATTTTGTCCGTCTTTGAAATACTCACTTATGTATTTTGATAGACGGGTAAACTAATTAATTTTCCTTATTTCGCCCACGACGGGTGATTTAGTTATTTTGATTATTTTAATAAGAAATTGGAATCAAAATTCTGCCTGAATGGTTTTCATACTTATTTTGACAGTGCATTAAAACATTCTCTGGAAACTTATCGAAATGTACAACTATATTCCATGGTAATTGTATATCATTCCAATATAAATCTAAAAGAACTCCTATAGGAAAGTGCCACTTTAATGGAGTTCCATTGAATTCGAGCCACATCTCATTTTCTTGTTTTTCCTGTTGGATATGTCGCATAAAATGTTTTCGTACCTGTGATTTAAGAAAATCTGATTTAATCCTAATTACAAAAGTCAAAAGTAAAAATGTGAATAATATTCGAATTTAATTATAATATACCTTATCGGTACAAAGTGGAAAATAACTTAATCGAGGCACCATCAAGTAAAATGGATCTGGTGCCTGAAGTTCAGATACTTCTTCAGAGTCTAATTGGAAGCAAACAGGAATTTTTCCTTCCCATATTTCTCGTAATACTTCCCGATCGTTTGCCATTTTATATTATTTTGTTTACTTCATTTAATCACTGTCTAATAAAGGATAAAATAAGTTATATATTTAATGACATTTTGCCTAGTTTTAGGTTATGTTGACGTATGTAATATCATATGTATGTGTGTATGCCAGGGCTGGGAACGTAAATTACTCTATGTAATTTTGAGAGCTGGGTTGTGCAGATACGCGTTAAGGCGTTTTTATACCCAGATACAAAATGTACGGAGGCCCCTACGCGCAGAGTTTGACGTAAAATACGTCAAAAACCACACGTATTTTACGTGAGGTATATTACGTGCACAACCCTGTCTACGCGCCACGTTGTAGGAACTACACGGGGAAAAGAGAATTGTTAACTCAACAGCGATCTCTAGTTGGATTAACAGGCTTTGGCCTTGTTGAGCCTAACGCACAATGAATCGTAATCGCTAATCCTTAATCGTAAGAATGAGAGGAAGTAGGACAGACATATATCTCTGTCCTGCTTTCTCTCATTATTACGATTAAGGATTAGCGATTACGATTCGTTGTGCTTTAGGCTTTGCATAGAATCTGTGATTTTGATGCCGACCCTTGCTGTTGAATTAACTATAGCCTAACGCACAATGAATCGTAATCGCTAATCCTTAATCGTAATAATGAGAGGAAGCAGGACAGAGATGTATGTCTGTCCTACTTCCTCTCATTCTTACGATTAAGGATTAGCGATTACGATTCATTGTGCTTTAGGCTTATTGAGGTGTCTGTTAGGCGTCCCCTGTTAAACCAATCGGGAAAGTCTGTTGGCCCAACAAGGAAAGAATAGCCTAAAGCACAACGAATCGTAATCGCTAATCCTTAATCGTACTAATGAGAGAAAGCAGGACAGAGATATATGTCTGTCCTGCTTTCTCTCATTATTACGATTAAGGATTAGCGATTACGATTCGTTGTGCTTTAGGCTATAGTTAATTCAACAGCAAGGGTCGGCATCAAAATAACAGACTCTGTGCAACAGGGCCCATGCCTGTTAATCCAACTAGAGATCGCTGTTGAGTTAACAAATCTCTTTTCCCCGTGTAGGTGTAGCGTGTAGGGTTGTGAGTCAATGAAACGTTTGTGCTTTTAGCCTAAAGCACAATGAATAGTAATGGCCTAACGCACATCGAATCGTAATCGCTAATCCTTAATCGTAAGAATGAGAGGAAGTAAGACAGACATATATCTCTGTCCTGCTTCCTCTCATTCTTACGATTAAGGATTAGCGATTACGATTCGTTGTGCTTTAGGCTTATACCAGCGTAACCTCTCCGATTAGCCTAAAGCACAATGAATCGTAATCGCTAATCCTTAATCGTAAGAATGAGAGGAAGTAGGACAGACATATATCTCTGTCCTGCTTCCTCTCATTCTTACGATTAAGGATTAGCGATTACGATTCGTTGTGCTTTAGGCTATTTTGTATTCCAAGCAGGGATCGGAACATAAATTACTTGAGGTAATCTACATACATGGTTGCTTACATGTAAATTACCTAGTAATTTACCGGAGAAGTATTCTACGTAATAATTTACATCCCATATAAATATCATGTGATCTACAAAAATACGTATGTAACATAACCTAAAAGTAAAATCTAAAACCAAATAATTGCATAATTTATTTTAAACTTAGCCGAAATATATAATAACACCCTTAAAAATTAATAAAAGACATTCATGGAATCCAAAAATTATAAAAAAAAGTTTTTTTCTACTGCCGCCATGTTGAAATTGTAAATTACCTAGGTTGGTTACAGTTTTCTACGTATTTTATGTATTTTACGTATTTTACCTCAAAATCTAAAATGACATGTCAATTTCCGATCTCTGATTCCAAGCCAGCTGAAGGCCTCAGCAAACCAAACCAACGCAACGGTTACGGGACCAGAGCATGAGTCAGAAAAGGACGGAAACAGTCTCTGTCCTTTATTATCTCATGCCCTGCTCCCGTAACCGTCTTCGTTGTGCTTTGGGCTTTATTCACGAATTCTCAGGGGCAAGGACAACTAGCTCTGGGTAAGGCATTTATGCACCTGGGTGCAGGGATGTAAAGTTACGCGTAACTTCGAGTTTTTTACGTAAATTACATGGGTTTTTTACATTTGTGAATTACGTAACTTGCCTGGGTGTACAGTTGCGGACATACACCCCTGTACATAAATGCTGAACTTCCGGTTTATTGTTCGTCTATTGTTCAAACAATAAACCGGAAGGACAGCATTTGTGTGCAGGGGTGTATATGCCTTCCCTCGTCTACGCTTGTCTTACGCATATGGTCCCGTGCTTAAAAAAGCGTAGACGATGGAAGGCATCAATGACCGAGACTGTACAGCCTGGGACATTGATGCCTTTCCTTTTTTCCACTAGATTTTTTATGGAAACGCATGAAAAAATCTAGTGGAAAATGGGAAGGCATCAATGTCCCAAACTGTACATCATAGAGATATAAGAATAGAGCGCGCAAGAGGCCTGTTTTTGCGTGAGATGATTCTCATTGGATAGAAAGAGTCAGGTAGCGTCCCAAGCACCCCTTGTCACCTCTTGTTTTACTAACATAAAGCATGAGTTAGACAAGCTGCGACAAGGGGTGCTTGGAACAGAGGATGTCTCTTTTTATGGATCTCAGGGTGCAATTACATGTCTGCGTCGAACGCTGCGTTTTTGCGTTGAATAGTAAGAGAGTGGAAGACAGAAATATAGTCACATCTTTGCCCCTCTCACCATTCAACGCACAAACGCAACGTTCGACGCAGCATGTAATTGCGCCCTCAGGGTGCAATTATATGTCTGCGTCGAAAGCTGCGTTTTTGCGTTGAATGTTGAGAGTGACAAAGATGTGACTATATTTCTTTCCTCCTCTCTCTCATTATGCAACGCAAAAACGCAGCGTTCGACGCAGACATGTAATTGCGCCCTCACGCTGCCTCGTATGGGAAATTGTATGACTCTCGCACTCTATTTTTATATCTCTATGTAGAGTTCCTAGAAAGAGAGTTAGGACACGTGCCCCCTTCCACTAGCCTGTTGACAAGCCGGAGACGGAAGTGACGATGAAGCAATTTGTGTGATTGGTTAAAAAGGGCGGGCGAAATTTAAAAATGTCTATTAAGAAAGCATTTAAAAATCAACGCGCTCTTTTCAGCCAGTGAAAAAACTCTCAATACACAGATACACTTCCGTCTCCTGTTACGCTGAGCCAATCAAAAGTTGAACCTCACGTGTCCTAACTCCCCTACTGAAAAATCCTATATAGGATCCTACATAGGATCCTATATAGAATCCATATGGTTTCCTATGAGAATCCACGTAGGATCCTATATAGGATCCTATATAGGTATTGTCCTATAGGAATCCATGTGGATTCTCATAGGAATCTATGTGGATTCCTATAGGTCGCCTATAGGACAAGTCCTATATAGGATCCTATGTGGACTCTCCTATAGGAATACATGTAGGATCTCATATAGGATCCTGCATAGGCGTCCCAAAAAATTTTTGTACACCCTCCTACATATGATCCTACGTAGGTTCCCAAATAGGATCCTACATGGGAACCCATATAAGATCCTACATGGGTACCCCCAAAAAAATTTTTTGTACCTCTTCCTCATGCGCAGTCGTCTTTTACGTATTCTACAATACTTACGCCTGCGCAGTAAATATTTTTCGTCCTTATAATGGTGCTTAATGTATATTTGAATAATGTTGTTAAAAAAAACAATTAATTCTGTGTACATAATTTTTTTTTGGGTGCCCATAAAAGATCCTATATAGGATCCTATATGGGAACCTACGTAGGATCCTATGTAGGGGGGTGTACAAAAATTTTTTTGGGACGCCTATGTAGGATCCTATATGAGATCCTACATGTATTCCTATAGGAGAGTCCACATAGGATCCTATATAGGACGTGTCCTATAGGCGACCTATAGGAATCCACATAGATTCCTATGAGAATCCACATGGATTCCTATAGGACAATACCTATATAGGATCGTATATAGGATCCTACGTGGATTCTCATAGGAATCCATATGGATTCTATGTAGGATCCTATGTAGGATCCTATGTAGGATCCTATATAGGATTTTTCAGTAGGGTCTCTTTATAGGAACTCTATCTCTATGCTGTATGTACAGTTCCTATAAAGAGAGTTAGGACACGTGAGGTTCAACTTTTGATTGGCTCAGCCTAACCGGAGACGGAAGTGTATTGAAAATTTTTTCATTGGCTGAAAAGAGCGCGCTGATTTTAAAATGCTTTCTTAACAGATATTTTTAAATTTCGCCCGCCCTTTTCGATCAATCACACAAATTACTCCATCGTCACTTGCGTCTCCGGCTTGTCAACAGGCTAGTGGAAGGGGGCACGTGTCCTAACTCTCTTTACTAAAGAACTTTTAAACAAGCTGTCTAAAAAATATGCAAATAAGTTTACTTTCAACAAGCTTATGGTGTAAGCTTCAGTTCATCTCAAGTTTACAGTGTAAGCTTACAACAAGCTTACGATGTAAGGTTCAGCTTACCGTAAGCTGTTACTGTTACCATGGTAATTCACTCCCTCCCACTGAATTACCATGGTAACGGCCGGCTCCCCACTACTTCCATGGCGTACGTAAGTACTTACTACCCACACAGCATCAGAAATTCCCAGAATTTCCCCTGAATATTGCTCCACATTTCCCGAATATTCGAACCTAATATTCAGGGAAGTTTCGTGGAAGCATAAAAATGTCCGCCATGTGGAATATTGGTGGCGAAATTTCCCTGAAAATGTATTTCTAATTTTCAGGGAATTTCCACATCTCCCAATTAGCACGCAAGTTTGCGGCAAGCTTGCTGTAAGCTTTCCATGCAAGTTTGCGGCAAGCAAGAAATAAGCTTGTAAAAATAAATTCAAATAAAAAATTTCACTCAAAATTTTCTATGAATTATTAATAAGGATTATTGCTTTTTACAGAATATCTTATACTTCTCAAAAACCTTGGAAAAATATATATAAGATGCTGTAGTTAGGATTTATAATCTGTTACACTTTTTTTTTAACTAAATTCTTACGTAATAAATTTCCGGCCAAGCTTGCCGCAAACTTGCATGGTAAGCTTGCAGCAAACTTTCGAGGTAAGCTTGCAGCAAGCTTGCATTGTGCGGACATTTCACTACTTGCAGCAAGCTTGCTGCAAGCTTGCGTGCTAATTGGGCTAATATTCCTAGAATATTCATAGTATTCATAAATTAACTGTACATGATGCGCACTGGTCAAACTTGGTTTCTGTGACACTTACGGCTGCGCAGTAGTTTCTAATGTTCTAGAATCCTACGAATGTCAAATATAACATATAATTTTCATCAATTACCAGATCAAAAAAAAATTCGGAAATTTTTTTCAACTTTCCCTGAATATTCCAGGAATATTAGATGAGGAAATTCCCTGAAAATTAGAAATACTTTTTTAGGGAAATTTCGCAGGCAATATTCCCCATGGTGGACATTTTGATGCTTCCACGAAACTTCCTTGAATATTAGGTTCGAATATTCGGGAAAAGCCCTTACAAAAAAGAAGTACTGGATTCAGTACTGGGATAAGTACTGGGTTCAGTACTGGGATAAGTACTGGGTTCAGTACTGGGTTTAGTACTGGATTCAGTATTGGAAAACCAGTACTTTTTTCGCCATGCACTGTTGAAAATTTGTTCACGTTGCGCACTAAGTTTCTATGGGTCCTACGGCTGCGCAGTAGTTTTTTGTTGTAAATTAAATAGAGAGGAATACATTGAACGCAAAATCACAGTTGTAATAAAATTTTTAAAAAAATTTGCTATTGTGCTTAAAAAATTATATTACGCGAAAAAAGTACTGGTTTTCCAGTACTGAACCCAGTACTTATCCCAGTACTGAACCCAGTACTTCTTCCCAGTACTGAATCCAGTACTACTTTTTTGTAAGGGTGTGGACCAATATTCAGGGGAAATTCGGGGAATTTCTGGTGCTGTGTGTGTACCGGCTTAGAGTTTCTATAAAGAGAGTTAGGACACGTGCCCCCTTCCACTAGCCTGTTGACAAACCGGAGACGGAAGTGACGATGAAGCAATTTGTGTGATTGGTTAAAAAGGGCGGGCGAAATTTAAAAATGGCTATTAAGAAAGCATTTTAAAATCAGCGCGCTCTTTTCAGCCACACTGTAAAAAATTTTTGTGGTAAATTTTCCATACATGTACTGGACGTAAATTAACCCTTACATTACTGTAATTTTTCCATACAGTTGTATGGAAAAAAACCATACATTGTATGGTTATATTAGTATATTTTATTGTTATTTTTCCATACGATTGTATGGAAAAAAACCATACGTTGTATAGTTATATCAACATACTTTGTTGCAATTTTTCCATACGATTGTATGGAAAAAAAAACCCATACGTTGTATGGTCAAGTCTGTTTCCACAGAAGCAGAATCTATAATTATTTAAATTGATATTTTTAGATTGTTATTTTTATAATTTAATCTTAAGTGTACATTTAAACACTTAATTATTATAGACCTAAGACTAATTAACAATTTTAATACATATAAACACTTAACCTATGAATTAAAATATCGCACGCTCAAGGGGGGATCGAACCCACGGCCCTATAGACGAATTCGCTCGCGGTGAACGCACGCTATTAGTACCACTCGGCTATGCCGGGTAGTTGAGTGTCGATAGAAATAACTTTGGGAGGTTCAGGCTTGGATTACATGCTATTTAAATTATAATAATTCTGGAACGTATTAATTATCTAAAATAAATTAATAGAATTTATTTATCTTTTGTATATACTGATACACAGTTTATACAATCCAATCTCCTAACTTCTAAATATTTTATAAATAAATATTCTAATATAATAATTGCAATATATGTAAACAAAATTAACAAATAATTATTATTTATTAATATTAATTTTAATTTAATATTATTATTTAAAAATAAAATATTATTTAAATAATTAATTTCAATAATACTTAATACAAAAGTAAATTATAAAAATTATTTACATATAATATATTGAGGGGGATTTTTATTTAAATAAATAGAATTTATTTAATTTATATGATTAAAGTTTTTTAGAAATAAATGATTTTAAAAAATTACGCTATCTAGCACGTAATAATAGGTATATTTTCTTCCAATTATTTCATTAACTTTTTATTTTATTAACTATTGTAAAAATTATGCACTTATAATTACATATAATTTATCATTATTACTGTTTTAAAAAAATTGGAATTTTTCCAAACACGTATGAAAATATTTTGTAATGTATTGTAATTCTTCCATCCCCATGTATGGAATTTTGTCGTAAGGTAATTTTTCCATACTCAAATTGGGTATTTTACTATAAGAATGAATATTTTCCATAATGTCATGAAATTTTTCCATACTGATGTACTGAAAAACATATTTCCATACCAAGTATAGAAAAAATTCGTTACTTTTGTATGGAAAATTTTCCATTATTTTTTACAGTGCAGTGAAAAAACTCTCAATACACTTCCGTCTCCTGTTACGCTGAGCCAATCAAAAGTTGAACCTCACGTGTCCTAACTATCTTCCCACACAGCACCAGAAATTCCCTGAATTTCCTCTGAATATTGGTCCACATTTCCCGAATATTCGAACCTAATATTCAGGGAAGTTTCGTGGAAGCATCAAAATGTCCGCCATAAAGAATATTGGACGCTAAATTTCCCTGAAAATGTATTTCTAATTTTCAGGGAATTTCCGCATCTAATATTCCTTCAATATTCACAGTATTCGTAAATCTTCTGTACATGATGCGCAATGGTCGAACTTGGTTTCTGTGACACTTACGGCTGCGCAGTAGTTTTTAATGTTCTAGAATCCTACGGGTGCCAAATATGACATACAATTTTTATCAATTACCAGATCAAAAAAAATTTGGAAATTTTTTTTAACTTTCCCTGAATATTCTAGGAATATTAGATGCGGAAATTCTCTGAAAATTAGAAATACATTTTCAGGGAAATTTAGCGTCCAATATTCTTTATGGCGGACATTTTGATGCTTCCACGAAACTTCCCTGAATATTAGGTTCGAATATTCGGGAAATGTGGACCAATATTCAGGGGAAATTCAGGGAATTTCTGGTGCTGTGTGGGTTTATAGGAACTCTATACCGGCTTACCTTGTAACCTTACAACCTTATTTACAGAAAATGTTTACAGTAGCTTTACAGCAAACTATCGTGCTATTTAGCCCCCACAGCACCGAAAATTTCCTGAAAATTTATTAAAGATTTATTTGCAAACTTCGGAATATTTAGGTGCAAAGCTTAGCGAAAATTGTGTAAAGATTTAAATATCCCGATTAAATAAATGTTTAGTGTAAAAGTTGACTCAACATTTAAATTTACATTTTCGTAAAATTTTCGTCGCGAAAGTTTCCTGAACATTTAAATTTACATTTTCGTGAAATTTTCGCCGCGAAAGTTTCCTGAACATTTAAATTTACATTTTCGTGAAATGTTCGTCGTGAAAGTTGACTGAAGATTTAAATTAAATTTTCGTGAAATGTTTGTCGCAAAAGTTGATTCAACATTTAAATTAAATTTTCGTGAAATTTTCGTAGTGAAATTTGACTGAACATTTAAACTGAATATTTGTGAAATGTTTGTCGCAAAAGTGAATTAAACATTTAAGTGAATATTTGCTAAATGTTGAGCGGAAAGTTGACCAAATAAAAAAATTATATTAAATAGAAGGGGAACAAGTAAATTAAACAGTAATTAAATTAATATAAACACATTTATTGAATAAAATTTTGAAGATTCTGTAACGTTTTACAAATCCTTAATCTAATACAATCTTTCAACTTACAATTTCCTGTGTGTCTATTTAATATAATTTTTTTTATTTGGTCAACTTTTCGCTCAACATTTAGCAAATATTCACTTAAATGTTCAATCCACTTTTGCGACAAACATTTCACAAATATTCAGTTTAAATGTTCAGTCAAATTTCACGAAAATTTAATTTAAATGTTGAATCAACTTTTGCGACAAACATTTCACGAAAATTAAATTTAAATGTTGAATCAACTTTTGCGACAAACATTTCACGAAAATTTAATTTAAATCTTCAGTCAACTTTCACGACGAACATTTCACGAAAATGTAAATTTAAATGTTCAGGAAACTTTCGCGGCGAAAATTTCACGAAAATGTAAATTTAAATGTTCAGGAAACTTTCGCGACGAATATTTTACGAAAATGTAAATTTAAATGTTCAGTCAACTTTTACGCTAAACATTTATTTAATCGGGACATTTAAATCTTTACACAATTTTCGCTAAGCTTTGCACCTAAATATTCCGAAGTTTGCAAATAAATCTTTAATAAATTTTCAGGAAATTTTCGGTGCTGTGGGGGAGGATAGTAATATAAATTATTCTATTTAAATTTTTACTTGCTAATTTTAAATTGTCAAATTTTTGAGCAACATTAAATGTATACAAATAAATTAGTTAATTTTCTATTTATCTGGAAAATATTATAATTAAAATATTTGATATTAAAATTTAAAAAATTGTTAACTTATTTATTTACTTTTAATATTGGGAAAAAATGGACAATTTAAAAATTAGTAAATAAAAATGTACGTACCGTTAAGTGGGGCTATTTTGTGCTCCGTGGGGCTATTTTGTGCACGCGTGGTTTTTAATTAATAAAATCTTTATATTAAGTTGTTTAAGGTATTTCTTGCACAGTTAGACTTGAAAAAATCGATTTTCTATGATTTTTTTTTAATTGTAAGAAAACGTTATTTTATATGTGCCTTTGTGTCTCGTCAAAATTTCATGAACCTTTACTGTCTGAAATTTGAGATATTCATATTCGAAATTTCAATTTTACATGCAAAATGATAAAAATTGGAATTTCGAATATGAATATCTTAAATTTTAGACGGTAAATGTTCCTGAAGTTTTAACCAGATACAAGGCACATATAAAATAACGTTTTCTCACAATTTTAAGAAAATCCATAGAAAATCGTTTTTTTTTAAGTATAACTGCGAGAGAAATACCTTAAGTTTGCTACGTAGTATAAATATTTTCTGATATCTAGACTACGGAGAGTACTAAATGAAATTACTTAATTTTTTATCAGAAACCAGAAAAAAAATCGTAAAGTCATGAAAATCAAGATGAAAGGAAAAAGTGTAAGGAAAAAGTGTAAAAAATTGAAAAACCAGGATTTGGTGGGTTATTTTGTGCATTCCTTAAAATCAAGTTTTTTTCAATAATTTGATTTGTAGTTAGTAAAAATTACTTTAGAATTTTGTTTTGAAACATTTTTGTCTTATTTTTGTAATAAAAGACAAGAAATAAGCATAAAATTTCAGTTTTACACATGGTGCCATAAAAACCTCAAAAAAGTAACATAAATACATGCTTTTCAAGTTAATTTTCAAACTTTTTCTCTTAAAATAACTCAAGAAGTGTAATAGAAATTATTTTAAGTGGAATTTTCTTAAGGAAATAACTTTTTTTGTAAATCTACATTTTTGTGAAATTTTAGTGTTTTACTTTCAAATTAGTAAAACAATTCCTAGAAAAAAAAATTTCTGGTTTTTTTTTTTCTTTATCGTACTCTAGAATATCTAGAAATAATACTTCATACAGCAAAAACGTTCAAAAAATTTTTTTACAGAACTTTATAAATAAGCAAACTATGAGTTTCTATAACTCAAACAAATTTTTTTTTTCTTGTCGGCTAACTCATAGGACACCTTTAAAAGGATGTCCATAACATAACTGAATAAATAAATTCTTTATTTTTTCAAATTCCGAATTTTAATAAAGCATAGAGTTGAAAAAGAGCGGTTTTGTGCACAAAATAGCCTCACTTGACGGTAGCAGAAAATTTTATTATACTTATATTTATTTTCCCAATTTAACCAAAATAATTTAAAATCAATTCCTAATTAATCTCTAAAAAAAAGTTATTAAAATATAATTTGTAGAGTCAATTGTGAAGTTTATAATTAATATTCTTCCATATAAATTTTTATTTACTAATTTTTAATTATCCACCCACACAGCACAAAATATTTCGTGAAACTCGCCTGACCCTTACACTCTATGTTTCGGAATATTCAAATGAATGTTCAAGCAACATTGCTGCATGTACGAAAATGTCCGCTTGTGAGGCAATATTCATCCCGAAAATTGCCTGAAAATTGCAATGCAATGTTCAGGAAATATTGCAAAAAAAGATTCCTGCAATATTCAGACAATATTTCAAAAAAACTTCAAAATTTTTTTTTATATGCAGCCAATCATAATTTTGGGACATATATGACATCCGCAGATGTCATCATTTAACGTTGAAAATTGACTGAATATTACAATGAAATGATCTCTCAAGTTTCGTGTCAATATTGCCTCACAAGCGGACATTTTACTACTTGCACCAATGTTGCCTGAAAATTCATTGGAATATTCCGAAACTTGGAGCGTAAGGGACAGGCAAGTTTCATCAGAAAATATCTTTTGCTGTGTGGGCAATTATTTATTGCAATATTATTTGTAAATGAATAAGTTTATACTGTTTTAAAAGTAGTATTAAATCAAATTTCTTATTTTTTAAAAATAAAATGAACAAACTACTTGATAAATAATTTCAATATTTATTTATTTAATTTTTAATTATGCACTCTACGAAGTAAACTTTTTTTCTTGTACAAGCTCAGATAGTACGTAACCTTGCAGCAACTTTGTTCAACCTTGCACAGTAAGCTTACTGAAAGTTTATTGCAAGATTGCACCTGAAGCTTGCAGCAAGGGTACACGGTAATACACCGAAAAAATTAATTTAGTCATTTTTACATAACTATTTAGGACTGGCGAATACAGCCATTTACTGGACTTGGTTCTCAGGGAGTAGTATAAGGAGACTGAACGGCCATGATAAATCCGCGTTAAAAGCGGACCACTCTTTTGTAACGTAATTTCTATAGGCTCACTTCATGTAACACGCAGGCTGATTTCGAGCGCCAAAATGACTGAAATTCAAATTTCAGTGTATAAAAAGTTTGATTAAATCAACGATCGAATGAACTGAAATCAACGTCCAATTTAAATCCTGGCTCGTTCCACAATGAAGAGCTAAGAAGCTCAACTCTCGCGTTGAAAATTCACTCCTTTGAAGAATTTAAAACTGAAAAGTACTGGTATGATTGAAAACACAAAATAAGGAATTTACCATGTAATTTCTTAAACAACTTTGAGTTTATTATTAGTTCGACAGAAATACAAATATGTCTTTGCTCTTAAGATCGCTTCGATCACGATCGTTAGAGAGTTCGCACAAATCTGACGACCCCCGAGGTCCTTGCCGTTGACTTGGGGCCCATTCGCCCCCACTTACTCTAAAAGGTAGGGGTAACATTTTGGAAAAGTGAAAGTAAAAAAGAGGGGAATATTGCAAGGTCAATTTCCCCTTTTGCCCTAAGGGCAGAGGCGACGAAAACAAGACACCCTTTTTTATAACTCAGGTTAAGAAGCGGTCCTGGGGTTTTATGATTACCAGATGTCTACCAGACTTAAAGATCAATTTAGAAAAACCCCTAAAATAGGAATTTCCGGAAACGTGACAAACAACGAAGCAATATGTATTTGGACCCTTTTTAAAAGGATTTGACGATTTAATTTATAAGCGTGAGGGGTCTGATTTTCGTTTCCTCCTTTATTATTATTACATGCTATATTTATCTTTTCATCTTATGTATTTTCTGTCTAAAATCCTAAAGTGAAAAAAAACTGTTTTTCTTTCTTTCTCAAATCGGTCGTTTTGCCCATGTTGCTTTGCCATTATTATTTCTAAAATAATTATTTTGCTAGATAAAACATTTCAAATCAAATGAATATTCAAATTAAGCCGCGCCTTAGAGACTCTCCCTAGCGGAAAGGAAACGAATTATACGCACGCGTTACACTTCCCCCCTTATAAAAAAGGCACTTCCGTGAAGTGTCTTTTTCTCGTTAATTGTTTTCGTGATTATTTACATTGGCTTGTAGAGATTCGAAACTTCATAGAAATCAAGATGGAACATTAAAATATTTAGAGGGTAAATCGAATTTGTCGAATTATGTATTGTTTAATCTGTGATATAATTGTTCACCCGGCAAGAAGGCTGGAACAGTAAAGAATTGAAAAAATGAATTCCACTTAGTGCCTGAATTTCCCTCTTTTTTGCGACTCGCGTAGCGGAACAAATGATACTAAACTTTTATTCCTTTTAGTCAATTTTAGGAGTAACCTAAAACGGTATTTAGAGGAATTCATTAAACCTTCGGTGACATTTTAATTCCTAACAAGGAAAAAGAAGTGGTTCAAGCTGGATTCCTTTAAGGTCATATATACAGTAAGAACTTTTTTAAAGCGGAATTGAATGATAATTAAAAATTCTCAGTAATAAATAATTTTTTTAGCAGACTAAAAAGTATATCTGTTTTTTCCATTTCTTAATGAATATATATGTTATAAAATGCTTGTTTATACAATAAGAATAATAATAATAATAATAATAATAATAGTTTGACACAATATGACAATAGTATATTACTAATAATTAGAAATAAAATAAGTTATTTAAAAAACTTCATTTTGACAATAATTAATTTGAACGTGTAGCTTTGAAAACATGTGTAGCTATTATGAAATATAAAATATAGGATTTATTAATAATAATAATAATAATAATAATGATGATGATATAATATTCATAATAACAATAATAATACACAGTAATAATTATCATAATAATAACAGAGTAATAATAATAAACAACATATTATTGCTATTGTTTAGTTTATATCAATAAACTTATAACTTAAAACCCACATAAGCACTTTTTAGAGTATAATTAAGAATATGAATATAATTAACTGCATATAGAAAATATTACAACTATTAAACTTTACTATCAAAACTTAATTTTAATTAAAGTTTAAGCACTTTGTGAAAACAAGTTTAAAATTCACGCGAACTTAACTGTTCGAAAGTCAAAAAGAAACTGACCGTTAGCGACAGAATACAAAGAAAAAGTAGGTCCTTTTGTTGGAAATTTAGAGCCACATGTCTTCCTTCACATTTTCGGTTAGGAATTTGACACTCTCATAACCGGTTTTGAGCGGATTGAGGAGGGGAGTCATTCAAGTAGTTATTTATCAACTGCCCTTAGTGAATAATTGGATCAAAAAGAATTGAAAATATTCGGTTCACAACATTTTTCTTAAAGGATTTCAAAGGGAGTCAAAATATACTGAATGAATTCCTTTAGTGGAACTCGTTTTTCCCAACCTATAGCTGATCTGACGGAATATTTCGAAATTGAAAGTGACTGAAATGAATCCCGTTCTACGGTATAGGAAATACGCTTCGGAATAATGAAAAATTCACGTCGCTAGGTTTCGAGTTCTATTTCGTGACCATGAAATTCGAGGAAAATTCAGGTATTAAGAAGAAAAGATATTTTTGAAGTTTCGGGCGCAACTCTGTAAATTCGAATTCTTTACTATTCCAGCCTTCTTGTCGGGCACATACAGCAGTTGGTATGTTGAAGATATTCTGATAGTAAGTACAGTCATTTTTCTATTTATTTGAAGCTATTATTATCGTAAGTATATAATTGAAAAACCTGAATTCTTATCTGATTTTTAATCGCACATTAAAATTATAATTTAATCGATTTATATAATGATTACTTTTACCAAGTCATAATAATAGCAAGGTGAAATTTCCATTTTAATTATTTACTATTTGAGATTAACCTTATTAAAACGTGAATACTAACTTACTTATTAGTACCAAAAGTAAAACAACAATAAGGTAAATAAAAGTATTAAGTTAAGATTATAATCTCCCTTTTTTAATTAGTGTATTGTTCCGTATTTATACCTGCAAGTGAAAAAAAATACTAGCATTGATTGTAATATCATAAATACTACATCTCTGTCCATTATTACCTGTTTTACATTTGATCAATTTGAGTTAAAACCCAGAAAGCAGATACAGTAATTTCATCTTGCTATGATTTGGTGCAATTTAAGATTTTTGCAGTTATTTTCGTAATTTAATTATTATTAATTGCTTTTGCGTAATTACAATGTACAACCCTTTTAATAAATAATGTTATATATAGTTTCAGCCTTTTCTAATACTGTGGGCGGAGAAGGAACAACGGAAATCTGATTTTTCTACGATCCCTTTTAACGTCATTTTGTTTGTCGCTGTGCTAAGAGCGTGTTTACTCTTTCTGAACCTTATTCTACCTGCTCTTAGGTCAGGGACCTTTAAAATCACAACAGGTCAGGTTTACATTTAATTCTAATAATGACTCTTTAAATTTAAATACACGTTCTTTCTCTGTTTCTTTATTATTGTTTCGCTTCTACGGTAATATAAATTAACAATATAAATAAATAGTACCTTTAAAATCTTAATTCGTTAACATCTCGTTAGAATTAAAATAAATGTGAAATAGTATAAAATTCAACAGATGTGTTTATTTACTCTATATATATATAATTTTACTAGATGTACCTTAAGAAAGCATGCTTGATTCGGTTGACGTATACGATTTTTGTTTGTTTCGGGGTTATCTGTATTTCGACATTTAAATCATCGATGACTCTAGAAATTTTAAAGGGACCCGAATAGTGGTCATCGAACTTATCGCTTCTCATCTCAACTAAAACATAAACGTATTGATCTACTTCGAATTTTTTTTCGTTAATCTTGCGGTCATAATACTTTTTACATCGCCTCTTTGCTGCTTCTAAACGCGCACTAGCAAGAGATTCGGTTTCAACTAATCTCTTTAATAGTTCATCAACTGAATGAATATATGTTAAAGGAACTTCCTCATTCGCAAATTCGGATGGGAAACGAACCTTTCTGGCGAATACCACTTCGTGTGGTGTCAAGCCAGTGGACTCATGGACCGAAGTATTAAAGGAGAAAATTGCGTATGGCAACCATTGGTCCCAACTCGTACGCTCCGCGTAGTTTCTCAAATACTCTACGAACGTGTGATGACTCCGTTCTAATGAGCCCAAGGATTGAGGGTGGTAAGCGCTTGAACGCAATTGACGGATTTTAAATAATTTTGCAATATTCTCCATAATATTGCTCATAAATTGAGATCCCTGATCTGTTTGAATGATTTCAGGACAACCAAAAGTGCAAATGAGATTTTCAGTAAGGGCGATTGCTACGTGAGGGGAGTCTATTTTTGAGAGAGGAACAGCGCCAGAATATTTACTTAGATTATCCTGCCAGGTAAGCATTTACTGATTTCCGGACTCAGTGACGGGTAAAGGACCAACGATATCGATTTGCACCTTTTCAAAAACTCTGGTGGGGGTGTCCGTGATACGCATTGGCATTTTAGTTTTTACCCTAGTTAGCTTTCTCTTTTGTCAATTTTCGCACGTTTTTATGTATTCACGCACTTCCTTTTTCATACCGTTCCAATAAAAACGTTCCCTAATCCTTTCTAAAGTTTTTCTTTCACCTTTATGGCCTCCAACGGTAGAATCATGATATTCCCGAATGATTTCTAGTCGCTTCTCGATTTTCGGAATCTCGACTTCGCCGGTACATACGGTTATTACGTAACCATCCTTTCCAAAATACGCTCTAAGAATTTTTTCGATTACTGACCAGGACAATTTATCAAACCCATTTCCCACTCGTTAAATACTAAAGGATTTAATTTTGGAAAGTTCTAGGGCTTCCTTTAGGGTAATAACAGCAATTTCAATATTCCTTGCAAAAACCTTTGAATCGAAATTCTCCTTTATATATAAGTTAAATATAAGACGACCGTCATGAGAATTTGAAGTGACGTAACCTATACTTGCTTGAGGGTCCTTTAACGAAGAAGGTTTAAGAATAGAGTTATCGAATAATTCCCTTCCCAGGGGGGTTGTCAAAACTCCGTCACAGGAAACAAAATTAAGAACATTATCATCTCTCATCCAAACCTTATCTTTACTAAGCTGAAAAAGGGGTGTTAAAATAATATTTCCCTGCTTTGATATGGTATGGAAAACTTGAGTCGCTTCTGCAGAAGAACTTTCCTCTATTTTTACTCGTTTTTTAGGTCTCTCGTTACACTTATCATTATCATAATCGTCATCGTCATTGTCATCGTCATCCGTTGGACCTCTGTCCTCCATGACGTCATTCCAGACGCCCTTTAAATCTCTAATTGCAATCTCAACTAAATCGTCACCTTCGACACTGTCATGGGCCACAGGCGATAGCACAAAGCATTCACCTGCAGCCTTGCGGGAGCACCCAGCATCCGCAGGTAGTTTTCGCGGGAGCACCCAGCATCCGCATACATTTTGATGGTAACACCCAGTAGCCATCTCTTCGTGAGAATCTGCAGTCTCATGATTTGGTAGGATCAAACATCTACCCCCTTTGCGACGATGACACACAGCATTCGTCTCATTTGGTAATATGGACACACAGTCATTACCTTCGGACTGGAAGTAGGAGGGAGGGGCCAGCGTGTCAGATTTGCCACCACCCGTAGCTGGTGATCGCCCGTGGCCTTTGGGTGAGACCAGCACAGGTGCAGAGTGACTCACTTCTGCTGTCCCGAGAGAAACATATGCATCTGTCTCTCCTCCCGCCATGCTTCCTCCGCCTACCTCATGACAGTTATCGGTCAGTCTAACGTCGTCATATTCAATTCTACAGTCTATATAGTCGTTACTTGAGCTAGAAACATCTTCATGTCCATTTTTATTTATTGCATAACTAATGAAGACCCTTTCTACTGGATATTCATGATAATAAGCATTGCTCTCAGAATTACTCGCTATCATAATTTTCGAAAATTCGTCATTCTCGTCTTTGTCATTATTTACAAAACTTTCGTCAACAGGATTACGGGAAAGCGCGTCTGCATTAGCGTTTACTCTTCCGGGCTTAAACTCCATTTTATAATCGCAACCTTGTAATTGTATTTTCCAGCGAGCGAGTCGAGATCCAATAGTAGGGTCTTTTAATTGATCAAACCAAAGTAGCGCGCGATGGTCTGTAACGAGCAAAAATTTTTGTCCGTATACGTACGGTCGAAAATGTTTTACTGCAAAAATAATAGCTAACAGCTCTTTTTCGGTGGTTGTGTAATTAAGCTCTGATTTTCCCAAGGTTCGTGAGGCATACGCAATAGGTAAGTCTTTACCAACTTCGCCCTGACTAAGTACCGCTCCGATAGCGTAATCTGACGCGTCAGTGGTGATAACGAACGGCTTCGAGAAATCCGGATATTGTAACAAGGGTTCAGTGCATAAAAAATTCTTAAATTTTTTGAAAGCCCTTTCCGTAAGCTCAGACCAAACGAAAGGGGTTTCATTTTTCAACAATTGCGTGAGTGGTTTCGCGTGAAGGGCAAAGTCGGATATAAAGCGGCGATAGTAGCCTACTAGACCGAGAAATTGCTTTATATTTTTGCGACATTTGGGACGTGGAAAATTTTTCACTGCTTGAACCTTCTTTGGGTCGGGTTTCACTCCCTGTTCGGAAATGATGTGTCCTAGATAACCAATTTCCTTACAAAAGAATCTACATTTATCCGGTTGCAACACGAGTCCGGCTGTTTTTAATCGTCCCAGCAGTTTTTTAAGTTTTTCGTTATGCTCCTGTATGGAATTAGCATAAATAACAATGTCGTCCATATAAACGAACATCTCTACGCCTTGCAACCCTGATAGAACCAAGTCCATCATTCGTTGGAACGTGGCGGGTGCACATTTTAGACCGAAAGCCATCCGATTAAATTCAAAATGCCCGAAAATGGTGGAAAATGCGGTTTTGTGTCGGTCGGCAGGGTCGATTTCGATCTGGTGAAATCCAGAAGCTAAATCAAGGATGGTAAAATAGCGAGTCCCTCCCAATTGGTCTAAAATAGAGGTTATGTTAGGTAGGGGGTAAGCATCCCCCACGGTTTTCTCGTTAAGTGCACGATAGTCGATAACCATTCGATAACGGGCATTTCCCTGGGAATCGGGTTTCTTTGGAACGACCCAAACGGGAGAATTATAAGGTGAATTGGAGGGAGAAATTGCGCAGTTATCTATCAATTTACTAGTCTCATTTTTTATTGCTTCTTTGTGCACGGTCGGATATCGATAATTACCCCTTTTTACTGGTACATCGTCGGTGGTGTGGATCTTATGTTTAATTACGTTTGTACACCCTAATTTATCACCCTTTAGAAAGAACTGAAATGGAAAGTTCTCTATGCATTTTAAAATACTAGATTTTTCTTCCTTATTTAAATTTTCTAGATAGAGCTCATTTTTTAACCTTTCTAAACGATTGCTTTGCGTAATTTTTATTATACCGCGTTTACAATTTTTATTGATTTGCTTATAAACCTTTGATTTTTTTACAGATTTAATAGAGGGCTTTCCAATTTCGAATTGTTGCAACGTAAGAGGTAAAAATGAGAGTTGAACGTCACGAGTATTACTGTTTATGCAAAAGAGTTTTATGTTCCCGTCTTTCACGGTAACCAGTGCTTCATTCAAGAAAACACCTGATCCAGTTGGCAATAAAGGTAAATATCCTTGAGTCAGATTATTGATAGTTACGGGTAGCGTTATTAATTGTTTAGTTCTTGCCTTTAAAAGAACCTTCGCTACTTTCTGTGGTGGGCTAACAAAAGGAAACTCCCCTAATTCATGTTTAATTACCTTTGCTTTCAGGTCAATTATGGAATCCGATAAAAAGGGCATGCCCAGCATACCATTGCAAGCTAAAGGAAAATTGTTCGGAACTACCTGAAAAGGACAAGCAACGTCATTTAATTTTATGAGCACTTCCCCAAGTGTCGTTACACATTTGTTGACAATGCCCAATAAATCATACGTAATATTTGAGTTTATGGGTGTATTTCTTTTGATCCTCTTTAATTTTATAAGGTTTAATTTGGCCCCTGTATCAATAATAAATTCGCCTTCGCCACGTGCAAGGTCGTTGCTACACAATTTGACATTAGGCGAGGCTGCTTTTTCGCGAGTTTTAAAAGTTAAAATCACACGTCTTATAGGTGCTTTGTTTTGTGCAAGCTCGTTATCGCACCATTCAATCAAGCTTACTCCTCGTTTAAATCCTTTTCTTTTTCTTCGCGATTTGCAGCAATGTGGGCAAGTCTTTTGCGACATCGCTCGTAAGTGTGACCCCGTTTTTTACAATACGAACACTCAATTATATTATAATGATTATCGCCGTGTCGGTTTTGCGGGCATTCCCGAGCAAAATGGCCCGGTTCTTTACAAACGTAACAACCCTGGTCCGGGTTGGTTGTTTTAGGACAATCTCGAGAAAAGTGTCCCGGATCGTGGCACGTATAACATTTTCTATTTTGCGTATCTTGCGTGTCATTTTAAGGGGCACGACTATTGTTTTGCGGAGCACGAGTGTCATTTTGCAGACCGCGAGTGTCATGTGAGCGTCCGCCTCTTCCCCTGCCCCCTCAAAAATCCTCCCCTTCCCCTGCTGTTTCCCCGATATGCATTACCCTCGATTCTTCTTATTCCGGCGTTGTATGGTCGGAAACGACCGCGGGTATTGTTTTGAGAGGAGTTTTGGGGTTTTTTGTTTTCACTTTCCTCCTTTTTCTCGTTTTTTTGTTCCGCACCCTTTCGATCAAGCCCCTTTTCGAATATAACTTCCCATTCAGCTTGTTTTGCGACGTTCATTGCCTCTTGTAGTGTTTAAGGTCGAACAACTCGAACACGCCACACGAGATCGCGGTTGAGACCCATTATAAAATTTTCGCGGGCAGTTTCGCGAGCGGACTTTATCACGATATAGGATTCGTTTTCCGAGTGCTGGTCTTCTATTATTTCGATTAGATTTGATAATATTTTGTTCACTCAAGAACCGTATTCTGCAACCTTCTCCCCATCGCGTTGAGCTACAGTCGCGAGAGCGGTGTTTAACTGACTGATACTACAATACTCGGTAAAAGTTGTTTTTAAATGTTTTAACAAATCTTCGAGAGAGTTTAAATCTCGATCCTGTAGAGAATTGTATGCGTTTCCTGTAATTCGCGAGCGGATCATTTGGAAGAGGTAATATCGGTGTTTTGAGGCAATTGAATTTCTCGCAAATAAACAGTCTCGCACGAAACGACCCACAGGCATATTTTCGCCATCAAACGTTCTCGGTAAAAATTCCAAAGCCGCTTTAAATGGGATTGGGTTTGTTGGTTCTTTATCAGGAAGGGCAAACATACCAGAACTACTTGTGCCTGATGAAAGATAACTTTTAGGACCGACGATTTGCCTATGTGCAATTTCGTTTGGAGCTTGAAAAGCTGATAAAGAATTTTCAAGAGGAGAGCGAAATTCAACATTATTTCCGGGTAAGGGTGACGGCACGTGAATCTCTTCGGCACCGGCAATGCTCAATTCATCGTCCCTATCAGAAGCGTAATTATTATCGTCATCATTTCTGTGATCGTCTTTATTTCCGTGACCAACCCGTTGGTCGGAAAAGTCGTTTATCACACGATCGTTTCTCGCTACATTTTTCGCGCCTCTTTTAGAAACGTTCTTAGATCCTCTTACAGTTTTCGCAAATTTATTTGAGGCTGTAGAATGCGCGCCTCGACCACGCCCAGTTCTCACAGCGGCACTACGAGTTCGCATTATGAATATTAGTTTATTAATAAGTCTTTTTAAATCAATTCTATTCGACAAGATATCAGAAAGAGAAACAACTTCTTGATTTGTGCAATTCTGAACAACCAATTAAAATTTGACTGTCTTAAATTATTCCGTTAAGGGACAGTTAAAGGTCGTAATTATTTAACAGTACATCCATTTGTTTACTACACTCTTCGTTTTAATAAATTTCAAAATGCTTTTTATCTCTAATAATATTTATATAGACTGGATCGTGAAAGGGCTGAGCTCTTAAAATGCACCATCTCAAGTTGTTCCTTCGGCAGATTGAAAGTTTATAAAACGATTCGCAACTTTGCAAAAATGTACTTGTAGTATAATAATTTATTAGAATATTTTTCGTTCTTTTATTGGCATTCGACCCTGGCAAGCAACATTACAATTGGACAAAACGACTTACCATTTCGATGTTCTAGATGTCAGACTGACAGTTTACTAGCGAAACCAAAAAAATTCACAACACAACATAAACATTTACCAAAGGCCTTTTACTATTTTCTCACATTCACTAAACTATATAACTGTCTCACTCGCGGGTCAGTCTCTTCGGTTGCGAGGTCACTTCCAATTTCCTCAGGTACTTGAATTTGGTCCTCGAAGTTGATACTCGTAGTCGTAAGCCTGCAGAGATCCAAAGGGATTACAACGGGATCCTTGAATCTCCGGCTGCGAAACCAGGTACGCGTTAATCGCACCTTACGCCTCTAGGTTTAAAAACCCGCCAAAAAACCTTTGAGGGATTTCGCGGCTGCCTTCTTCCCTGCTTCGCTGCTCTACACTTCCTTCTGGTCCTCGTCCTCGTAGTTCCTGGTCCTGGGCTCCTTCTGGTCCGAATCTCCTCCTGGTGGTATTCAATCAACAACCCTCCCTTTCGGAAGCTGCTCAGTCCACCCCGTACTCAGAAGGGTATGCTGATGAAGTTACTTCACTTTCGTGTGGTTCCAATTCTTCTTTAACACAGCGTAAATTCAATATATGTGGTTTCACTGCCAGCTTCTCGTAATTTTCACTTCACTAGGAGTTTGAACTTTCGCGGTAAGTTTGTGGTATCCCACTTCTGACACCAAAATTGTCTTGTAACACGCAGGCTGATTTCGAGCGCCAAAATGACTGAAATTCAAATTTCAGTGTATAAAAAGTTTGATTAAATCAACGATCGAATGAACTGAAATCAACGTCCAATTTAAATCCTGGCTCGTTCCACAATGAAGAGCTAAGAAGCTCAACTCTCGCGTTGAAAATTTACTCCTTTGAAGAATTTAAAACTGAAAAGTACTGGTATGATTGAAAACACAAAATAAGGAATTTACCATGTAATTTCTTAAACAACTTTGAGTTTATTATTAGTTCGACAGAAATACAAATATGTCTTTGCTCTTAAGATCGCTTCGATCACGATCGTTAGAGAGTTCGCACAAATCTGACGACCCCCGAGGTCCTTGCCGTTGACCTGGGGCCCATTCGCCCCCACTTACTCTAAAAGGTAGGGGTAACATTTTGGAAAAGTGAAAGTAAAAAAGAGGGGAATATTGCAAGGTCAATTTCCCTTTTTGCCCTAAGGGCAGAGGCGACGAAAACAAGACACCCTTTTTTATAACTCAGGTTAAGAAGCGGTCCTGGGGTTTTATGATTACCAGATGTCTACCAGACTTAAAGATCAATTTAGAAAAACCCCTAAAATAGGAATTTCCGGAAACGTGACAAACAACGAAGCAATATGTATTTGGACCCTTTTTAAAAGGATTTGACGATTTAATTTATAAGCGTGAGGGGTCTGATTTTCGTTTCCTCCTTTATTATTATTACATGCTATATTTATCTTTTCATCTTATGTATTTTCTGTCTAAAATCCTAAAGTGAAAAAAAACTGTTTTTCTTTCTTTCTCAAATCGGTCGTTTTGCCCATGTTGCTTTGCCATTATTATTTCTAAAATAATTATTTTGCTAGATAAAACATTTCAAATCAAATGAATATTCAAATAAAGCCGCGCCTTAGAGACTCTCCCTAGCGGAAAGGAAACGAATTATACGCACGCGTTACACTTCAATGCGCACTAGCGCTTCTCGCGGAAAGTCTGAGAACCCTGTTTGTAAACAAGAAATGGCATTTTATAACCTGTTTTTGCATATGAATTTTATTAATATTGCGTATAATCGTTGTTAGACATCAAAAGCTTACCTATTATTACCTATTATTATAAAAAAGTGTTTATTGTCCAAGTGTAACATGTGATTACGCCAAAAATGTCATCCGTATGTGCAGTTGAAAAGTGCAATTCTTACGATTTAATCAAGCGATAGGAAGGAAAAAAATTTCTTTTTTTATACAAAGGTTTGTTTTAGCTTATATTTTTTTAATTGTACAGATGTTACTAGTTAAAATTAATGTTATAGTTTATGAATGTGCTTAAATTTAATATGTTTATTTATGCACATGGGAGGAAGTGCTGGAATTGTGACAGGAATCAGTTCACAAGAAAAATATTTATTTTTCGCCTCTCTCCTATATTTTCCCTTGAACATATAATACACTTTCACAGTAAAAGACAATTAATTGTCAAAAACAACAAGAAATTAACTTTTATGCAGCAGTACGGATGCAATCGCGATGACGCGAACAAACAGTAGCAGACGACATATATTGCCAATTTTGACCACCATGAGCGCAAGTGCGCATTGAAGTGAGCCTATAGAAATTAAGTTACGAACATCGGGACCACTTTCTATACATATCGTTCGGTCTCCTTATACTACTCCCTGTTGGTTCTGTACATGGAAAAAATGAAGTCAGTGGATTTTACAGAACTGTAAATGGCTGTATCCGCCAGTCCTAAATAGTTATGTAAAAATGACTGAATTAATTTTTTAGGTGTATTGTCGCAAGATTGCATAGTAAGCATTCTGCCAGGTTGTAACAAGGTTGCTGCAATGTTGATGTGCAAGGTTGCTTCAAGGTTGTAGCAAAGTTGCGATGAGGTTGCTGTAAAGTTATAAAATGTAATTAAAATAATTAAATATGGTTAATTTTTAAATGTTTTTAAAAAAAAATTTTTGATTTTAATTAAAGCAATTTTAAAAAGGAGAATTATATTACTTATGGAAAGAAAGTTTTCCTACTTTGCAGCAACCTTATAGCAAGCTTACCATGCAATTTTGCCGAGCAATCTTGCAACAACATTGCCGTGCAACTTTGCTGCAAGCTTGCGGTGCAATATTGCTATAAACTTCCAGCAAGCTTACTGTGCAAGGTTGGGTAATGTGGGACATTTTAACCTTGCAGCAATGTTGCCCGGTAATATTGCAAAATTTGCACGGCAAGGTTGGTGCAAGGTTACGTGCTATCTGAGAGCAAGATATATGTAAGAGTAGCATGAAATAAATGAAAAAAATGTAATCTTACACATATTTTGTTTATAAGATCATATGAAATTGGATTTACTATGTCATAAAAATAATATAAATATCAAATTTGATTAGAATTTAGTTTCTTTAATTTTTATAATACAAAATGTTTATCAATTACTCTGTTTATTTAATTTTAAAAAATAAAAAAAAAACAATTATTTCAGTCCCAACACAATTTCTATTTCCGGTCTCCTCTGTAAGTCGGGTTGTATTCTTGTTATAAACTAAATAAATCCTACTATTTTGTGTTAAAACTCTTAGATTTTAACATACATTTTAATTGTTTAAAAATTATTAATGCATAATTTGAAATAAAATTATTTATTTCCTAAATTTGAATTATTTAAAGTATTTTAAATACTTATTTTCAATGAGCTAATTTTTACTTTTTTTTTGTGAAAAAAGTGTTTGGTATTTTTTAAATTAATTGTCAAAGTGCAAATTTTCACCAAAGGAGAGGAAAGTCTTTGACAAACACTGTCGGATTTGTCTATCGATCGTCCTTAAGGGTGTTAGAAGGACAAAATATGCAGGCGTTCTCAAAAACACTTCCCCCGACCCCCACACCCCTTTCCCGTAAATATCCACTTTAACCTTTTTTTTTAAAAAACTGTACACTTTTCCGACAAAAGAATATAATAGAAGGGATTCGCGGGAAATGAGGAATCAGAAAATCACTTTGATTTTTTATTTTATTCTTTCCTGAATCGATAAAAAGTCAAGAACGGTGAGAAAATCCTGACGTGAGTTGACAAACACTTATCTCTATTCATCTGAAAACTGCACTTTGACAATTTTTTTAAAAAAACTGTACACTTTTCCGACAAAAGAATATAATAGAAGGGATTTGTGGGAAAGAAGGAATCTGAAAATAACTTCGATTTGTTATTTAATTCTTTCCTGACTCGATAAAAAGTCGAGAACGGTGAGAAAATCCTGACGTGAGCTGTCAAACACTTGTCTCTATTTACCTGAACACTGTATTTTGACAATTTTTTTCGTGAAAGCTATACACTTTACCGTCGAAAGAACATTGGCGGATCCAGGGGGGGGGGGGGGCCACGGGTGCTTGGCCCCCCCCAAGAGCCTCATATTTAACAATGAGAGTGAGAGAGATAGCATTCTCTCTCATGCAATACCCCCTCCAAAAACCTTGTCTGGATCCGCCACTGCGAAAGAAAATGATAGAAGGGGTCTACGGGAAATAAAGAACCTGAAAATAACTTTCTTTTTTTGTTTTATTATTTCCTGGCGCGATGAAAAGTCGAGAGCGGTGAAGAATTTTGACGTTTTCAGTATCAAAATGTCTGACACCAGCCCTGTAACATGGCGCCGCCCTAGTGGCGGATCATCTTATTCTCTTATGTTATACGGCTGGTGGCTGGTGTCTGACATTTTGATATTGAAAACGTCAAAATTTTTCACCGCTCTCGACTTTTCATCGCGTCAGGAAATAATAAAACAAAAAAGGAAAGTTATTTTTAGGTTCCTTATTTCCCGTAGACCCCTTCTATCATTTTCTTTCGACGGTAAAGTGTATAGCTTTCGCGAAAAAAATTGTCAAAATACAGTGTTCAGGTAAATAGAGACAAGTGTTTGACAGCTCACGTCAGGATTTTCTCACCGTTCTCGACTTTTTATCGAGTCAGGAAAGAATTAAATAACAAATCGAAGTTATTTTCAGATTCCTTCTTTCCCACAAATCCCTTCTATTATATTCTTTTGTCGGAAAAGTGTACAGTTTTTTTAAATATTTTTTAAATATTTTTTTTTATATTTTTCCATCAATGATATTTTCCAAAATTTCAATCTGTATATTTTTATAATGGAGGCAGTATAGTAGACAACATAACCTACGTAAAAAAAGAAGTTTCGGCGTTTCAGTTTTGCACGGCAGTGCTAACCTCTGGGAGGAGTAGGATCCTGTACAGGAACACTCGTACCCACTGTAAACCTCTGGGACATGAATGATCCTGTACAGGAACATATATGGGATCCCACACGGGAACCCCACCTGCTAACCCTGTTGATAGAAAGTGACTAGAAAATGACTGAAAAATGTCTAGTCAGTCATTTTTCAGTCATTTTTATTTTTAAATATATGGAAAATAATGTATTTATTAATAAATTTGTTGAATACTATTTAATGTGCTTTTAGGATTATATTCGCTTCATTCTTTTAGAATAATTAATGAAAATTTTTAATTTTTTTATTATTTATTTAAATTTTTTGTTAAATATTTTTTTTATTGTTTTAATGTTATAAATTATTTCTGAAGTGCACTTGAACACTTTTATGAAGAATCACGAAGCTCGGTGGCATTTAAAATGGTCTAAAAGCAATTTTAAAAAGAAAAAATCATTTGACATTTTCTAGGTACGAAATCATTCAAATCGTACCTCAAAAATGACTGAATCCATTCAGTCATTTTGGCCAGTCATTTTTTAGGTATTCTCTATCGGCAGGGAACCTCTGGCACATGAAGGATCCTGTAAAGGAACCCCACCTGCTAACCTTTGAGATGTGTAGGATCCTGTATGGGAACACACATGGGATCCCATAAGAAAACCCTACCTAATAAGTTACCTGATTTATATGTAGGATCCTATATAGGTACACACGTGGGATCCCATATCCTGATAGTTTCCAAAAAAAAATTTGGCGATAGGATCCTGTCAAGGTTCCCATATAGGATCCTGTAGTATAGGATCCCACGGAGGATCTTGGTACAGTATCCCATAAGGATCGTATACAAGTTTCCTTGTACTAAGGATCCTTTATGGGAAACCATGTGGGATACTATATGGGATACTATATATATATATCCCACGTAGGATACTACGTGGGATCCTACGCAGGAATTTTCAACTGGGTGCATATTTTGTCCTTCCAACACCCTTAAGGCAATTTTTTATAATGTAAATATTAAAACAGCTGTTAAATAAAAATTATATAATTTTTAAGTAGCAAGATAAAACTGAATGACCCAATTGCTAAAACAAATTTAACTGTGTTCTTTTTAAGATTGCAAAAGAAATAAACTTCATAGTTACTTTCTTGATATTTAATTTTGATAAATTATAAATGTAAACATTGGAGATTTCTGTTTGTAAACAAATTAATATGGTTGGGCGCGCATTTATATCTAAGAGGAATGAAGTAATATTTATACGAAGTCGCAGTAATGCCAACGATCGTCATCAAACGCATCTGTGCACATCTGTGGAAAATTGTATCATTTCTCGAAATACGTAGATGCGTTTGATCACAGTCGTTGGCATCACTGCGACTTCGTATAACCATGACTTTATTCCTCTCAGATGGAAATGCGCACGCAACCATATTAATTTGTTTACTAACAGAAATTTCCAATGTTTACTTTCATAATTTATTAAAACTAAATATCAAGAAAGTAACTGTGAAGTCAATTTCTTTGCCATCTTGAAAAGAACACAGTTAAGTTTGTTTTAGTATTTGGGTCATTGAGTTTTATCTTGCTGCTTAAAAATTATATAATTTTTATTTAATAGCTTTTTTAATATTAAAATTACAAAAAATTGCCCTCAAATAGAAATATTCCTTATATTTTTCGGAGCATTTAAAAAAAAAGAAAACCTTGATACGACTGTTAGAATGAAAGATACTGCTATTTAAAATTTTTTTTCCGAAATTTCGATTCTCGTAAACTATTTAATATTTCTACTTAAATATTAATGTAAAACATTAGTCATAGGTATTAACTATAATAAAATTCTAAAGTTTATTTGCCCGCCGTTAACCTGTTGCGCAATACAGTGCGTGTCCGATATCATGATGCCCATTTTCTGTGAATTTACAGCGCGAAATTCAAGATTTTAAATAATAGTTTAAATAAACAATAAAAATGTATACTTAAGATATGATGAATCCTCGTAATATCTTTAAAATTAGATATTATTATTTTTTATGTAATTTTTTACTTTGCAATTTGGAGGCCCCATAAAAAATGAGGCCCAGGGCAGTTGCCCCTTTTGCCTCTCCCTAAATCCGGCACTGCCGTCCATAAAGCATGTAATGTACATTTTGGGAAATTTAACACCCCTTAGCCCCTCCTGATGCTTTTTTCATGCATTGAAATCTTTTTTAACATGTAACACGTGATATTTTGCTGACAACCCCCATCTCCCTAAAGTATCACATGCTTTGTGGTTGACCCCTAGCAGGGGCGTACCCAGAAAATTTTCTTTGTGGGGGTTTTATGTGGGAGTGAGAGAGACAATAATATATTGCTATCTCTTTCTCTCTCATATAAATTGGCTTTCTAGAGAGGGGTCAGCGGGCCCCCTGCCCCAACGTGGGTACGTCTATGTACTATGTCTAATTCGTTTTAAAAACAGAAGCTTATTTGAAAAATTAAATTTAAATAATTGGTTAATTAGAGTTAGGTTTAAAATTTTTTTAATATCTTTTGTTTTATTATTTTCAACTTTTTTATTCGAAGTTTTTAGTTTTAGTAATCATCATTTTATTTAAAACTATTAATTTAAAATATTATAGGGGAGTGGGCCCCAAGATGGACAGGGCCCCAAGATGGACATTTCGTATAAAGTTTTTGTTTATGGTGGCAGCGCCTTATGCTTTTTGTCATTTTTGTTGTTTGTCTAGACGAAGATTTTGATGCACATTTGAAGAATAAAAACCAGTTGGTTTTTCTTCTATACATGCCACGTAATTTTGGGTCTAAAAAAGTTTTGTAACAGTTTTTTCTTAAGTTGGTAAAGTTACTTAAATTTATGATTTAGAATGAGTACTGAACGTTATAATATTCTTTATTTATCGTATAATAATATCCTAAAATAATTTTACTAATTCAGTGTTCGTACATATATTTTTACTAGGAAATAAAAAATGGTGTCATGTACCCTAAGATGGACAGGCCTCAAATCTCAATGTATTTATTTGCATATTTTCGATTTTACACTTTTTTAAATAATTTTTTGAGACAATTAATTAAAATTTTTTATTTTCCACCATAAAATGTGATGTTATCGTTAGAGAATTTGATATATCTATATTTTTCGATATTTTATTACTTTTTACTGTTAAGCTATTAGATTGAAGTTTTAGGAAATGTTATTTCCTGATAAATTCCGTAAAATGATTAAAAATTAGTTTAAGAATTGTTACAGGATGTTAATTTTTTATTTACTACAATTTTCAAAGACTCTTAAGAAGGTGTCCATCTTGGGGCCATTTTTTTTTAGACCGAAGATTTTAACAATTAGAAAAAACGCTTTAAAAAATGTTCATGTTCAAAATAAAATTTTATCTCTGTGGCCATAAGATACCTTATAAATTGTACTTTCATCCGGTATAAAATATTTTAATATATTTTATTTGGTTTGGATTCTACAGCAATAAGACGTAAGGGTGTCCAACTTGGGGCCCTCTCCCCTATAAAAAAAGACATTTTTGCTTTAAATAAAAATAATTAAAATAATCAATCTTTTAAATTATAAATTTTAAATAAAATAAATAATATTTAAATCAAAACCTTATAATAAAAAATTTCTAGAGAACTCTAATTAACTCTAATTAACCAATTATGTCAATTTAATTTTTCAAATAAACTTCTGTTTTTAAAACGAATTATGCAGAATTATAAAAATAAGCACAAAAAAGAAATTACATTTGTTTCTAAAATTAAAAATTTAATTTATAATTTTAAATAAGATATTAAAAAATTAAAAGATTTAAAACATTTCAAGAACTTTATAATTATGTTTAAATAAAAAAACTAAAAATTAATAAATGAACTTGGAACAATAGTTTTTGGCTTTATGACTATTTTACAATTTTCTTACAATCTTCAAGAATTTAATATTTAATTATTGACTTTATTTATTAACATTGTTTTTTAAAACTAAGAAAACTATATTTTAAGTAAATTAAAATGCTACCATGAATTAAAACATTTTAAATAATCGATGTTGTCATATTCTTTTTAAAATACTCGATTAAATGATTCAAGATTTCATATTCAAATGTTTGAACATTCCCGCTGCTTGCGCGAAGGACCGTCGAGGACGAATATAGTTTCGTCAAGTGGCAGAGGGGTGGCGTCCGTCTGGCCTTCTCATAGGCGAGATGCATCAACGCTTTTATATAAGTCCAGATTCCGTGTCTCTAAAATATTCAAGTCACATGTGTCTTCTGTATTTAATTCTCCTGGCCTAGTTTTGGCTGGAGAATTATTAAACAGCTCTGTATGTGTATATAGCTGTAAATCTAATTTCATATTGCAGTGCAATGTTGCTGCAATATTACGTGCTATTTGGGTACTGACAATTTAAATTTAACTAGAAGTCATAGGCGTACCCACGTTGGGGCAGGGGGCCCGCTGACCCCTCTCTAGAAAGCCAATTTATATGTGTATAATTGTCGGATAGGACTTGGTGTAGGGCAGGTTGATTATAATCAAAACTCTTTAATGCTGCTACACATTCGGTCGATATAGTGAAGAATGACCGATGATTTATTTTCAAAAGTAAAAATAGCGGAATTTGCGACTGGTCAAGGAGGCGGTCGATGTGCAATAGAACGAAACAGTGGGGAGAAGTGAAGCTCCCCACCTTTAACATAGAAGGCTCATAGATCTGCGTTTTTCAAAAAATATAAATGCTGCTAGCGCTGTGCGGCGTTAATTCAAACTACAATAGCGCGCGTGATCATTTGAATTTAAACAATATAAAAATATCATATTACTGAGAAATAAAATAATTTACAAGAATTTTAGTTAATCTAAACATACCGCCCACCTTGATATTACTTGGTATCAAAACAAATAACAATTACAAAATGCAAATTATCAACATGTCATCCAGCAGACAAATTTATGTTACATAGTTAGAATAAGAATTCACTGTGATTGAGATGAGTTTTTGTTGGCATCCCCTTCAGTGGGGAAAGGACACAGTTTGGTTGCGCCTCGCTTTACAATCCCAGTCGCTGTCTGCACTGAGAATACCCTGGCGATGCCATCCTTTCCGGGATGAGCTTCAGTTACTCGTCCAATCTTCCATTGCGCTGGTGCAGTATTATCTTCCTTCAAGACAACGAGAGCGCCGGGCTTGATTGATACGGAATCCATTTTTCTCCATTTAGATCGAGTTTGTAGTCCAGATAGATATTCGGAGCTCCATCTTTTCCAAAAATGCTGGAGAAGCTGCTGCATTCTTTGAAATCTGGAAAGACGATTTTCGGCGAGATGCATTAAATCTGGATCAGGTACCGTTGTCAAAGGCTCGCCTATCAGGAAATGTGCAGGTGTGAGAGGTTGAAGGTCATTTGGATCTTCGGATAAAGGACTTAAAGGACGGGAATTTAGGCAGCCTTCTATCTGCACGAGGATCGTGTTAAATTCCTCGTAAGTTATATTACAATTCGTTAACACCTTTTTTAAATGCATTTTTGTGGACTTTACTCCTGCCTCCCATAGCCCACCAAAATGTGGAGCTCGAGGTGGAATAAAGTGCCATTGAATGCCTTCCTCATTAAGCTGCTCAACGATAACTCGTTCATTAGCTTTTATAATTTCAAAAAGCTCTGAGAGTTCCTTTTCTGCCCCTACAAAATTTGTGCCATTATCCGAATAAATGTTCGCGGGCCTTCCGCGTCGCGAAACAAAACGGCGTAAGGCCGCCGTGAAGGCATTAGACGACAAGTCTCCGACGAGCTCTAAATGAATGGCTCTTGTCGCGAAGCATACGAACAGACAAATATATGCCTTTGTCAGCTTAGCACCGCGTAACTTCCGGTCCTTTATTAGAAAAGGCCCGGCGTAATCGACGCCACATTGCAGGAAAGGACGATTTGGAGTGATCCGAGAAGCCGGCAGATCACCCATGTATGTCGTAACTGATTTTGGACCGGAGCGAAAACAGGTATAGCATTTGCCAATTACCGATTTAATTTGACCTTTACCGCTTATGGGCCAATACATTTGTCTAATAGACGCTAGAACTGCTTGCGGTCCAGCATGCAACAGGCGTTCATGCTCATGCCTTATAATTAATTTCGTCAAAGTATGCCCCTTTGGCAAAAGCATGGGGTGCTTTTTATCAAAATCGTAGCTGGAATTTTTAAGACGCCCACCAACTCTCAAAACACCATTATCCAAAAATGGACTTAAGGGCAATAACTTGCTTTTATTGTGCAGGTTGAGATCCCGATTTAAACATGAAATTTCACGCGAAAATGCTTTCCTTTGGGCTAATTTTACTAGCGCGAGAATGGAAGAATTAATTTCCTTTGCCTTTAAGCTTCCTGTCAGCCTATTTTCTTTAGAACCTAGCGAATTTTTTACGAAACGGAAACAGTACGCCACAACATTAAGCAATTTAGAAAGGTTAGAGAATTTTTCAAAAAGAACATCTATATCAGTTTCATCAGTTGACACCAGGGATATAGATTTTTGCTCTGGAATCAGGTTCTCCGAAATATTCTTCTCACTTGAAGGCCAGCTTTCGGCCGGAGAGGACAGCCAGCTGGGCCCATACCACCACAATTTGTTATTTATTAAATCTTTTGGCTCTGTCCCCCTAGATAATAGATCCGCAGGATTTTCAATTCCACACACATGACGCCAACTAGAAATATCGACATTTCCTTGTATTTCGGAAACTCTATTGGAAACGAAAGTTTTCCACCGGCTGGGGCAACCCTTTATCCATGCCAATGTCACTGTACTGTCCGACCAACAAAAATTTTCGTTAAAGATTACGTTTAGTGACTCACGCACCTTCACGACTAATTGACTCAATATTAATGCTGCACATAATTCGAGTCGCGGAATTGATAATCTTTGGAGAGGAGATACCCGGCCTTTTGATGCAAGCAGGCGCACAGTGACATTTGAAAATTCATCACTCGAACGGATGTACACGCAAGCGCCATAGGCTGATTCGGATGCATCACAAAATGCGTGTAATTCAATGCGAACAGGATTTTTACTTAGCGTGTGCCTAGGTACTTGAATTTCACTAAGAAAGGAAAAACTATCTCGTATTGTCAGCCACTTCGTGCGAAGATCTAAGGGGATTGCTTCATCCCAAGACAATTTTAATTGCCATAAACGTTGCAAAATGATTTTGACAACAGTTATAATTGGGGCAATCAGACCCAGCGGGTCGTAAATTTGTGCGATGCACGAGAGGATCTGCCGCTTTGTGACTTGCAACCCTTTTATTTTAAGATTTATGCAAAATGCAAAGCTGTCCGTCTCTCGATTCCAAATCAAACCAAGAGTCTTAGAGTCTTCAGTGGAAGAAATGACAAAATTTGCATCATCATTTCTGTCATTGCAAATACTATTTAGAAATTCATTGTTATTCGAAGACCATTTACGAAGCTGAAATCCAGCTGAGGCTAAGATGCGAGAAAGTTCACGATAGATATAAATTAAATCATCCAGGGTATCTGCTCCAGACAAAACGTCATCGACTGAGAAACAATTCAAGATAATGTCGCTGATTATTGGACAATTATCTTTATTAATTTTCGACAATTCGTTCAAGCAACGTATGGCCAAAAATGAAGCAGATGCAGTTCCATACGTTACTGTATTGAGCTCATAGCAACTGAGAGGGGATGACGAATTAAAGCGCCAAAATATACGTTGAAATGCACGATCGGCTTTATTTATTCGTATCATACGGTACATTTTAGCAATGTCTGCCGTGAAGGCATACGTATGCTTTCGAAACGATAAAAGAATAGAAAAAATGTCCTTTTGAAGAGTAGGGCCTACCAGCTGTACATCGTTTAGAGATTTCCCATTTGATGACTTTGCAGATGCATCGAAGACAACTCGAAGCTTTGTGGTTAAGGACGTGGGCTTAATAATAGGATGATGAGGAATATAATAATTTAATTTCTTATTGCCAACCTCGCTAATTTCCGTCATATGACCTAAATCAATATACTCTCGCATAAATTCATTATAATGATTTTTTAATGAATTGTTTTTATTGAGCCTTCTTTCTAAGGAACGAAACCTATTAATGGCCATTTCCCTAGAATCTCCTAAAATATTGTCGCCCGATTTTTTAAAAGGGATTGAAACTACAAATTGTCCGTCCGGCAATCGATAGGTGTTTTCCTGAAAATGAACTTCGCACTCTTGCTCGGAGGGTGTCATGGGCTTAGATTCTAGAAACCTTTCTTCTACTTCCCAAAAATTACGCAATTGACGGTCTAAGTCATTACTTAAACTAAGATGGCATAACGTTTCCTGCGAACTGCGATGAGGAAAGGTTATAGGCCCAGAAACAATCCATCCTAAATGAGTTTTTTGCATTAAAGGCAAACCATGGCCCAATCGAACCTGACCCTGACATAAGAGATCCCAAAACAAGGAACCGCCAATCAACAAATCTATTGGAGCTGATTGATTAAATTCTGGATCAGCTAAACATAAATCGTCTGGAATATTCAATCTTTCATAATTGAATGATACCCCAGGAATGTTTGATGTAATTTGAGGTAAGACAAGGCATGATAAAACTGCCTTAAAAGAATTGGTTCTTGAATGAATATTAATATTTGCTCGCTTGTTTACTTTAGTCAAGCTCGAACCAATTCCCGAGACATTAAGGTGGACCGATTTGGGAGTCAGCTGTAAACTATCACACAGCCTTTGAGTCACAAAATTTGATTGCGAACCTGGATCAAGCAATGCTCTTGCCTCGTGAGGTTCCCCTTGTTTATCAATTATTTTGACTAATGCGGTTGCTAACAATACACTTTTACGCGGATCATTTGAGCTGCAAGCGGCAACTATGTTGGGAGCAGATGTCCCAGGAAGCGAGATATTATTTTGCTCGTTTTCGCCTTCGAGATGTAATACTGAATTGTGCCGTTTATTACATATACTGCATAATATTTTGTATTTACAATCACGAGTCTTATGTCCCCTTCTAAGACAATTAAGACAAAGGTTGTGCTTTCTTGCCTCTTTAATACGATCTTTTACACAAAGTTTTAAGAGATTGGGACATGACTTAGCAGCGTGAGACTCTTTGCAAAAAATACAATTTTCGCCATCAGTGGATAAGAGAGTTTTTGAGGGTTGGCGCGCACGCGCTGAACTTGCCGCGACAACTTTATTCGGCTTTGAATTATCCTTTTTTATGCTTTGAAGAACTTGGCATCTATCGTTAAAAAAACTAAACATTTCTTTAAGCGTGGGAATTTTGTCCGCGCATTTGACACCCTTCCAATCCCTAAGCGTTACAGAATCTAATTTGGAAGCGACTATGTGCATGACTATAACATCCCAACTATCGACAGGCAGTTCCAGCGCCTTTAATGAGCGCAAATGCTTTTCAACGGTAGCATGCAATTGGCGAAGGCCTAAATATGATTCATGATGAAGGGGAGGTATATCGAAAATGGCATCCAAGTGACTACCGATTATCAAAGTCTGATTCTCGTACCTTTCCTGCAGTAGTGACCACGCTATATCGTAATTAGCGTCCGTCGTTTCTAATGATTGGATTTGATCCGCGGCTTCACCGGTAAGGGCTGAACGCAAGTAATGAAACTTTTCTATTTTCGAAAGCACTACATGATCATGAATTAAGGATTTGTAAGTATCGCGAAAATGTAACCACTGTTCGTATGCTCCCGAAAAGACAGGAATATTAATCGTTGGTAGTTTAACTTGATTTTGAAAGGGTACACGATCTGACGATTGCGTCTGAATTGACCCGGCAATACTATTTGCTTGACTCGCGGGAGGTTGAGGTGAATGTTGAATTGATGTCAAAGTTTTACTTTTTATTATGCTCTTAGCTAAACCGACAGCGGCGTAAAAGGAACTCTCGAAAGTTTCAACTTCTAGATTGTATTGATCTTCGGCATCTTCAATAGCAAAAATGCAACTTTCAACTTCGATAAATTCGTCTAAAAGAGAATTTATCTTTTCTAACCTAGATTTTAAATTTTCGATTTCACTTGTCTCGATGTTGAAGGAATTTAAAAAGGTTTTAAAACGCGTTAAGTTACTTTTGGCAATCTTACGTTTGAGTTTAAGTCCATCTAACTCGGTATCTGGCATTTTGCTTTAGAGAATTTAAATTAATATATAAAAAAAACAATTGAATTCTAATATACCCCAAAAGAAGAGTATCACGATTCACGAAACAAATAGTAAACAAACCGTTAATGAAATTGTAAGAAAATTAGGAAAGGTAAAAAGGTGCACATAACCTGTATTTCCCAATGGCGATGACGCTCCAACGTGGCAGCGATGCTCTCGCTCGGGGATGATGCTCTGGCTTGGTGACGATATTCTCGTTCGGCAATGATGCTCTGGCTCGGCGACGATATTCTCGTTCGGCGATGATGCTCTGGCTCGGCGACGATATTCTCGTTCGGCGATGATGCTCTGGTTCGGCGACGATATTCTCGTTCGGCGATGATGCTCTGGCTCTACTTTAGAATGCCGTGAAGCAGGTAATTTAACTAAGTTTTAGTTTCAGGCTTCCGATGATAATAATGCTTTCAGCACAACGACAAATCCTCGAAAAGCGTCGCTCCGCTGTTGACCACGTGGCTGCGATCCAAATCTATTCCAATATGAAGATCTCAAGCGTGGCTATTTCCTTTTTCCCAAGTAATCCGGCTCGAAGGACCAAAATGTATAATTGTCGGATAGGACTTGGTGTAGGGCAGGTTGATTATAATCAAAACTCTTTAATGCTGCTACACATTCGGTCGATATAGTGAAGAATGACCGATGATTTATTTTCAAAAGTAAAAATAGCGGAATTTGCGACTGGTCAAGGAGGCGGTCGATGTGCAATAGAACGAAACAGTGGGGAGAAGTGAAGCTCCCCACCTTTAACATAGAAGGCTCATAGATCTGCGTTTTTCAAAAAATATAAATGCTGCTAGCGCTGTGCGGCGTTAATTCAAACTACAATAGCGCGCGTGATCATTTGAATTTAAACAATATAAAAATATCATATTACTGAGAAATAAAATAATTTACAAGAATTTTAGTTAATCTAAACAATATGAGAGAGAAAGAGATAGCAATATATTATTGTCTCTCTCACTCCCACATAAAACCCCCACAAAGAAAATTTTCTGGGGATGCCCCTGCTAGGGGTCATCCACCCCGGTTGAAAAAACATGTACATGAACACGTACACGGACGCGTACACGAACACGTACATAAAATCGTATATGTTCATGTGCATAAACTTTTACGTGTTCATGTACGCGGTATTGAAACAATGTTCATGTACACGAACAAGTATATGTTCATGTACATGTTCATGAGCTCCATTAAGTCACTAATTCCATGCATGTTCGCGTGCACACATGAGATCTCATATAAGATCACACATGAGATCATACATGAGATTATACAAATGAATATGCGTTTCTATAAAGAAACTCATGTGGATTCCTATTTGATTTCGTATGTGAATTCTTATGTAAAATCTCATATCAAATCTCATATCGAATTCCATATCAAATCTCATATCGAATTCCATACCAAATCTCAGAAACTCTTAATAAACAACAAATATTTAAATGTTTTCGTCTAATACTTATCTGACAAGTATATTATTCCTCTGCAAAGAGTTTGTTTTTCCATGATTTGGTTCTCTATTTTCTAGTCCTTCTTATATATCTTTTCCTCTTCATGTCGATAGTGAGAAAGGTTGAACGTACAGCCACCTTGCGACGATTTTCTTAACTAAGACCTACATGAGATTCCACATGAGATTCTACATGTGATCTCATATAAGTTCTCATGTAGGCCTTAGTTAAGACAACTGTCACAAGATGGCTGTATGTTCAACCTCTCTCACTATCGACATGAAGAGGAAAATATATATAAGAAGAACGAGAACATAGAGACCCAAATCATGGAAAAACAAACTCTTTGCAGAGGAATAATACTTGTCAGATAAGTATTAGACGAAAACATTTAAATATTTGTTGTTCATTAAGAGTTTCTGAGATTTGATATAGAATTCGATATGAGATTTGATATAAGATTTGACATAAGAATTCACATACGAAATCAAATAGGAATCCACATGAGTTTCTTTATAGAAACGCATATTCATTTGTATAATCTCATGTATGATCTCATGTGTGATCTTATATGAGATCTCATATGTGATCTCATATGAGGTCTCATATGAGAGTTCATGTGTCATCTCGTATGAAATCTCATGTGAGATCTCATGTGTGATGTTATATGAGATCTCACATGCGATAGTATATGAGATCTCATGTGTGATCTTATATGAGATCTCATGTAAGATCTTATTTAAGATCTCTTGTCAAAAACACATAAGTATTTCCCATATGAATTCACATATCAAATCGTGTCTCAATTTCATATACGATTTTACATGCGATCTCATATAATATCACACATGAATTCCTATATGAACATGAGTTTTCACATGAGTTTCTATATAGGAAACCACATATGATCTCATATGAGATCTCATATGAGTTTTTTCAATAGGGGAAAACTTGACCTAACCAACAAAATATCCGCTTGTGCAGAAAGTTTGACGGGACAACTTGCTGCAAGTATAACCTGGTTGTTAATTGAAAACTTTCCTCGCAAGTTTCAGGAAAGGTTCTAGAAAAGTTCGAATTTAAGGTAAAAAAATTTTTTTTTGTGGATTGAATGAATTTGTAACACATCATTGTGACCCCTGTGGGAGGTTTAGGGCCAGGTTTCTCCAAAAAGCGTGTTTTTTTCAAACTTATTATATTGATATTACAAAAAATTTTTTTGAATTTAACTTTTTTTATATACAAAGACACATAAAAATACTAATTGAAAAAAATTATTTTCTTTTCAAAATGACGACACCGAAAATAGCTGTTCAAAAAAATCCCTTTTGTTGGTGGGTTGTCACGATATCTCTGAATCCATTCAATTGAAAGCAAAAATCAAAATGGTTTCTTATTCTGTATGACATTGGCTATGGTGTGAACTAGAATGAAACATTTTGACAAAAAAAAAAAAAAATGGCGGGAGTTTTCAATTTTTAACCCTTTTTTTCACTTTTAATTGTTTATAACTTTTTTAAATAATGATGAATATTTTTGGTTCTAGTTCAAACAAAATGATGTTTGGTTCATGTTGATAAGTGCAATAGTTTCTAAATAAGAGTGACACCCAGTTTAAAAAACGCTGTTTCGAGAAAAACGTGGTTTTGAGAAAAAAGCGATTAAAGTTTTTGTTCGTGAAAAATCGTTTAAAAAAGTGAATTTTACACATGTATCCAATCCGACTGCGTACACAACTTCTTCCTGGTCGTCATAGGTGTCATTTTCAAGAATTTTTGTATTTCCAGCTGCAGTCCTGTAATCTTTAAACGCTTATGTGGCCGCTCGAGCGGCCGGATTTACCGCTTAGCGCTCACCGCTTTCCCCTCTTGTATATCTACTTCTCGGTCGTGCGGACCTTCGGGACTAATTCTATATTATTTCTAAGAGTATTTTCAAGCAATTTACGGTGGAAAATTTTTTTAGATTTTTTGAAAATTGTTTGGAGGAACCTGGCCTTAAAAAAATCTATTGCGCAGCCCTAGCTATCATAGAAATCAACTGCGCAAGGCCTAAAGTTGAAATTTGCAGTGAAAGTTTCCAGCAAGTTTCAAACGTCAAACTTTCTGCACAAGCGGACATTTTGTTGGTTAGGTCAAGGTTTCATAAATGTCAAATGCAAACTTGCGAAGTTTGCAGTGCCAACTTCGCTCAAACTTCAGGCAAGGAATTGTGCTGTTTGGGGATAGTAAAATATCTGCAAAAGCAATTATTTGTTATTCGTAGTGAGCTGATATATCTCTGCTGCAAAATCGTACGTAAGATCGGTCATAAGACGGTCCCCGCAAAGAAGGCTGGAACGGTAAGGAATTGAAAAAATGAATTCCATTCATAGAGGTTCTATCGTAAAAAGAATTAACATTAGGGCCTTTTTACGTCAGAAATATCAGAGTTGTCAAAGAGTTCATCGATTTTCTTGAAACTTCGTGGTATTATACTGCTATATGAGAAACTTTTTCCCTCCAAATGATTTTTAAAAATATTCAAAATTTTAGAAGATACGCCATTTTGAATATCAACATTAATTTAACAAAATTGTTAATATCTCAAAATATTATAAAGATATTTTGATGAAACTTACACATGTTTTAGTTAAAAATATGTACTTTTAAATGAAAATAAAGTCAATGAAAAAAATTTTTTTTCATGTAAAAAAATTAAAAAACAATTTTTAATTCAATTTTTTATTTACTTACTCCTCTATGACAGAAATTTAATTAATATTTTTAAATTCCTTATAAATTTACCTTTAATTTAAAAAAAAAAAATTCATGGAGACTTTATTAGGTCCCGAGATATTAGACTTTTTGTACTACCGCGCGTGGTTGCGACGGCAAAACGCGGCGTGGCGCGCTGCATTGCTAAGCTTCTGCGCTGTCGCGTCGCATTGCCTGTCATTGCCATGGCCGCTGCAACTACGCGCGGTTGTACAAAAAGTCTAATATCACGGGACCTAATAAAGCCTCCATCAATTTTTTTTTTAAATTAAAGGTAAATTCATAAGGAATTTAAAAATTTTAATAAAATTTTTGTCAGAGAAGAGAAAGTGAATAAAAAATTGAATTAAAAATTGTTTTTTAATTTTTTTACATAAAAAAATTGTACAAAAAGTCTAATATCTCGGGACCTAATAAAGTCTCCATTAATTTCTTTTTTAATTGAAGGTAAATTCATAATGAATTTAAAAATATTAATAAAATTTCTGTCAGAGAGAAGTAAGTAAATAAAAAATTGAGTTAAAAATTGTTTTTTAATTTTTTTATATGAAAAAATTGTACAAAAAGTCTAATATCTCGGGACCTAATAAAGTCTCCATCAATTTTTTGTTTTAAATTAAAGGTAAATTTATAAGAAATTTAAAAATATTAATAAAATTTCTGTCATAGAGGAGTAAGTAAATAAAAAATTAAATTAAAAATTGTTTTTTAATATTTTTACATGAAAAATTTTTTTTTCATTGTCTTTATTTTTATTTAAAAGTACATATTTTTAACTAAAACATGTGTAAGTTTCATCAAAATATCTTTATAATATTTTGAGATATTAACAATTTTGTTAAATTAATGTTGATATTCAAAATGGCGTATCTTCTAAAATTTTGAATATTTTTAAAAATCATTTGGAGGGAAAAAGTTTCTCATATTTTTGAGACCTCATAAGGTATTGGTGTAAAAAGTTATAAGGGTTCTTGTTTTTAACATTTTACATTGAGTTTTATAGGAATTAAGTCGTTTGTCATATATATCCATACTTAATGCCTGAATTTCCTCTTTTTTGCTACTCGCGTAGCCGAACAAATGTTAGTAAACCTTTATTCCTTTTAGTCCTTTTTAGGAGTCACCTAAAACGGTATTCAGAGGAATTCATCAATCCTTTGGCGACATTTTAATTCCTAACAAAAAAAAAAAGGTGTTTTAAGCTGAATTCCTTTAAACTCATATATACAGTAAAAATTTTTTTTAAGGGGAATTAAATGGTAATCAAAATTCTGAGCGAGAAATAATTTTTTTAGCAGACTAAAAAAGATCTATTCTTTTCATTTCTTTAATGAATATATATGTTGTAAAATCTTTGTTTATACAATAAAAATAATAATAATAGTTTGACACAATATGATAATATGTAGTATATTACTATATAATAATTGTAAATAAGAAAATCTATTTACAAAAATTCATTTTTACAATATTATCAATTTTATATAAGAATAATGACTATTACTCGGTCATTTATGGTCAAAATGTAATGTTATAATATATTATCCATCATATTTTAATATTATCAATTCCAATGTGTTTTTAAAACATGTGAATCTATTTTGAAGTATAAAATATAGGATTTATTAATAATAATAATAATAATAATAATAATAATAATAATAATAATAATAATAATAATAATAATAATATCCTATTCAGTAAACGATGAAGGGTTATCTTTGTCACTCTTTCGCAGCTTCTGTGTCAGACAGGGGCTTGACCAATTTGCAGAGATATGTCCACCAATTACTGAAGAGGAGGTAAGAAAAGCAGTAGCTAGAACTAAGAACTTTTCAGCACCCGGGCCAGATAAGATTAATAATCTATGGTGGAAGAAGTTTACTTCAACTCACCAACATTTGGCCCGTATATTCTCTACCTATCTCAACGGGGAACATGCAATACCACAGTGGTTGGTGGCAGGACGAACGGTACTTCTACCAAAATCAGGAGATTTGTCCAATCCAAAAAATTACAGACCAATTGCTTGTCTTAACACCTGCTACAAGCTATTTACTGGGATCCTCAAGGAGAGGATATTGTCATCCATAGAGCCAGTATGGAGTGCGATAGGTGAACAACGAGGATGTAAGAGAGGCCTGTCAGGTTGTAGGGAGAACCTATTAATAGATAGGTGTGTTACCCAAGATTCGATATTTTATCGACGTAACATGTCAATGGCTTGGATTGATTACCGCAAAGCATTCGACTCCACGAGTCACGAGCTGATCATCAAGCTCCTTGAATGTTTAAAGGTACATCCGAGCATTGTGAGATGCTTAAAGGATCTAATGCTTAAGTGGAGGACAAGGTTTGTTATAACATCTAACAAGCAGCAGGTGATGACTAACATCATCTCGTTTAGAAAAGGAGTTTTTCAAGGCGACTCCCTTAGTCCACTTCTTTTTTGTATCTCCCTCTTACCTCTGTCTATTGCACTTCGAGAAAAACACTCTGGATACATGTGTGGCAAACCAAGAAATAGAGTCTATAAGATCAACCATCTTTTCTATATGGACGATCTGAAGCTCTATGCATCCAGTAAGGATGCGCTTAGAATTTTGGTGTTTGCAGTGGCCGAGTATTCCAGAGCCATAGGAATGGATTTTGGATTGGATAAATGTGCCGTCATCCATCTGATTAAAGGAAGAAATGAAACATCTGAAATTCCGAAGGACTCTGAGAACATTCAACTCATTGGTGGCAACACCATTCAACATCTTGCTGGTGGAGAGACTTACACATATCTTGGAATTCCACAGTCGGAGACTCAAGATGTGTGTGGGCTTAAAGATCGACTCCAAACAAAGTATCGTGGGCTTCTCAGAAAAATTTGGTCTTCCGAATTGTCTGGGAAGAACAAAATACAGGCCACAAATACATTAGCCATTCCTTTACTTCTCTATACTTTTGGAGCTGTTAAGTGGAATGTGAATAAGTTGAAAATACTAGATAGAGAAACCCGCAAGATGATGTCAATCCATCGTAGTCATCATCCAAGGTCTTCCGTGCAACGAATTTACCTTCCAAGAGACCGGGGAGGAAGAGGTCTATTAAATTTAGAGTGTCTTCATCGAAGAATTGTTCTGGCTGCAGCATGTTCGGTGATGAACAGTAGAGATCCCCTGATGCAATTTGTCCACCATCATGAAATTGCAAATGTTGGGGCGTTTTTATATCATGCGGCAGAAAGAGCTGCAAATGAACTTAGTCTCCCATTTGAAGCCAGTGATATGGAGCACGGGTTAGCATCGTTAACACCATTGATGCTTAAAAAGTGTGTCAAGGAGGCAGAACAAGCGCTTTTGTTACAGGAACATAAAAGCAAACCTGTTCACGGGCAGTTCTATAATCTCATAGGTGAAATAGGATTGTCTCAAGGCTTGACTTTTGCTTTTCTTAAATCTGCTGGTTTGAGATCGGAGACTGAGGGATTTTTGTTCGCTTGTCAGGATGGTGTAATTAATACTCTGGTGTACCGCAGTCGTGTGATGCATATACCTGTCGACAATAACAACTGTCGTGCGTGCAAAAAATATCCGAAAACACTTAGTCACATTCTAAGTGCATGTCCGAAGTACGCGTGTTGCAGGTATATTGAAAGACACAATGCTGCGCTTAAGGTGTTGTATTATCACCTTCGACACCAGTATGGTATAGATAAAGAACCCATCTTGCCGTATGCCCAAGGGGATCAGGAATCCGTTGTGGCAAATGAACAGTGTAAGATCTACTGGAATTTTTCTTTTTCTACAACTCATCGTATCAGAGCTACTAAGCCTGATATTGTACTCCAGGATCATAAAAGTAAGATCATTTGTGTGATAGAGTTTTCGGCTCCTGCTGAGGGCAACATCATACAAAAGGATGATGAGAAACGGACGAAATATCAAGACCTTATGTTTGAACTGAGCCGAATGTATCCAGGTTATAAAATCCGATTAATTGTTCTCATATTAGGCTGTTTGGGAGGGATTAAAGCTTCATTTATAAGCCAATTGAAAAAGATACCAAACTGCGAACGTCAAGCTGAAGCATTGACGGTTCGTATGCAAAAGGCTGTCCTTCTGGGTTCACTTAATCTGGTCCGACAGCACTGTTCTTCATAATATAATATAACGAAGGTAGCTCTAAAAAAGCATTCAATAGCGTTTCTGGCCACCGCGTAAGAACAACAGCGGCAAGGGACAGCGACACCTACAGAACAGTGAACTGAAAACACCTCGAGCAAAAGAATCGCGCTCTTGCTTACCTTTCAGGACGGAAGGAGCAAAAGCGGATAAGAGTACGTAAGGCAAGAATGGGAGAGGTTGTTTTAGTGCGGTATTACCACAGCACGTGGTTGAGTCCCACACGAACAAGTGCGTAAAGGCATTTTTTCCTCTCCTAAACTTGTTTTGTAAAAAAAAAAAAAAAAATAATATACCCAGAGTAAATTTACACCCAGAGTTCTGGAAATAGCCCAAACTCTAAAAAGATTGCATCACACTCTGAGGAAATCGAAGTTGCAGACTATCAAGCAACATTGGATTGAGAAGATACGTTCTCTGGTTGTTATAAGAAAGCGTTTAGAACGGCGGGTTAAATGGATACAGCAAAATAATACCTAAGCTACTAATCCTTCCCGTCTGTTCAGTTCACCATCGCCAACTGTCGAAAGACCACCATGTCGTGAAGAGATTGAAAACTTCTGGAGTAACATCTATGGAAAAGCCCACTCAGTGAACGATGAAGAGTCATCATTGACACTCTTTCATAGCTTCTGCCTTAGACAGGGGCTTGACAACCCTACAGAGGTAAGCCCACCAATTACTAAGGAGGAGGTGAGAATTGTGGTTGCTAAAACGATGAACTTTTCAGCGCCCGGGCCGGATAAGATTAATAATCTTTGGTGGAAGAAGTTCACTTCAACTCACCAACATTTGGCTAGTATTTTCTCTACTTTTCTCAACGGAGAACATCCAATACCACAGTAGTTGGTGGAAGGACGAACGGTGCTCTTACCAAAATCTGGAGATTTGTCTAATCCAAAAAATTATAGACCAATAGCTTGTCTTAACACTTGCTACAAGCTATTCACTGGCATTCTTGAAGAGAGGATTTTGACATCCATAGAGCCAGTATGGAGTGCAATAAGCGAACAGCGAGGGTGCAAGAGAGGCCTGGCAGGTTGTAGGGAGAACCTATTGATTGATAGGTGTGTTACCCAGAAATCGATATTTTATCGACGGAACCTGTCAATGGCTTGGATTGATTACCGAAAGGCATTTGACTCTACAAGTCATGAGCTGATCATCAAGCTCCTTGAATGTTTGGAGGTACATCCGAGCATTGTGAGATGCTAAGAGGATCTAATGCTTAAGTGGAGGACAAGGTTTGTTATAACATCTAACAAGCAGCAGGTGATGACTAACATCATCTCGTTTAGAAAAGGAGTTTTTCAAGGCGACTCCCTTAGTCCACTTCTTTTTTGTATCTCCCTCTTGCCTCTGTCTATTGCATTTCAAGAAAAATACTCTGGAAACATGTATGGCAAACCAAGAAATAGAGTCCATAAGATCAACCATCTGTTTTACATGGACGATCTTAAGCTATATGGATCTAGCAAGGACGAATTGAAAATTCTGGTGTTTGCAGTAGCCGAGTACTCCAGAGCTATTGGTATGGATTTTGGATTGGATAAATGTGCTGTTGTCCATTTGATTAAAGGGAGACGAGAAACAGCTGAAACGTCGAGTGACTCTGAGAATATTCAACTTATTGGTGGCAATACCATTCATCACCTTGGTGTTGGGGAAACTTACACATATCTTGGAATTCCGCAATCGGAAAGTCAGGATTTGTGTGGGCTTAAAGATCATCTCCATATGAAATACCATGGTCTTCTCAGAAAAATTTGGGCATCTAAACTATCTGGGAAGAATAAGATACAAGCCACAAACACATTAGCCATTCCTTTACTACTCTATACATTGGGAGCAGTTAAGTGGAATGTAAATGAGTTGATAGAACTAAATAGAGAAACTCGCAAGATGATGACTATACATCGAAGTCATCATCCTAGGTCTTCCGTACCTCGTATTTACCTTCCACGAGATCAGGGAGGAAGAGGTCTACTGAACTTAGAGTCTCTTCATCGTAGAATTGTTTTATCTGCGGCATACTCAGTCATAAACAGTACAGATCCTCTTATGCAATTTGTTCACCATCATGAAATTGCAAATTTTGGGGCGTTTTTATATCGAGCGTCAGAAAGAGCTGCAAGTGAACTAAGTCTCCCATTTGGAACCAGGGATATGGAACACTGTTTAGCATCTTTAACACCATTGATGCTTAAAAAACGTGTCAAGGAAGCAGAACATGCGCTTCTATTACAGGAACATATTGGCAAGCCTGTTCATGGACAATTCTTCAGTCTCATAAAAGAGTTGGGATTGTCTGGGGTTTTGTCATTTGGTTTCCTCAAATCTGCTGGTTTGAAATCGGAGACTGAAGGATTTTTATTTGCTTGCCAGGATGGAGTGATAAATACTTTGGTGTATCGCAGTCGAGTGATGCGTATATCTGTGGACAATACCAACTGTCGAGCGTGCAGGCAATACCCGGAGACACTTAGTCATATTCTAAGTGCGTGCCCGAGGTATGCATGTTACAGATATCTAGAAAGACACAATGCTGCGCTTAAAGTGTTGTATTATCACCTTCGACACCAGTATGGTATAGATAAAGAACCCATCTTGCCGTATGCTTAAGGGGATCAGGAGTCCGTTGTGGAAAATGGTCAGTGTAAGATCTACTGGAATTTTTCTTTTTCCACCACTCATCGTATCAGTGCCAATAAGCCTGACATAGTGCTCCAGGATCATAAAAGTAAGGTCATTTGTGTGATAGAGTTTTCGGCACCTGCTGACAGCAATATCACTCAAAAGGAGGATGAGAAACGGACAAAGTATCAAGACCTTCTGTTGAATTGAGTAGAATATATCCAGGCTACAGGGTCAGATTAATTGTTCTTATACTCGGTTGTTTGGGAGGGATGCGAGCTTCATTTGTGAGCCAATTACAAAAGATTCCTAGCTGCGAGCACAAAGCTGATGCGTTGGCGATTCGCATGCAGAAGGCTGTTCTTTTGAACTCTCTCAATCTGGTTCGGCAGCACTGTTCATTATAAGATCCTATTCGGTAGCTCTAAAAAAGCATCCAACAACGTTCTTGACCACCGCTTAAGAACATCGGCGGCAATGGGTGAGAACAACAGTGTAAGAAAGGAGAATAACAACTCTAGCAAATGAATCATGCTTTTGTTTACCCTCCAGGACGGATGCAGCAATAGTAGATTAGAATATGTAAAGCAAGAATGGGAAAGGTTGTTTTAGTGAGGTATTACCACAGCACGTGGTCGAGTCCCACACGAACAGGTGCGTAAATGCATTTTTTCCTCTCCTAAACTTGTTTTGTAAAAAAAAAAAAAAAAAAAAATAATGATATAATAATATTTATAATAACGATAACAATACACAATAATAATAAGAATAATTATTATTATTAATTCCCATTTCCCGGGAAATGGGAAATTGGTTGCTTGGTGACTCCGTTACCAAGCAGCTCAAAGATACTGGACCTACTTGGCTCAGTACTTAGATGACCATTACGAATATCGTATAGGTATTTGATCGGGTTGGCAAGGGACTTGTGGTACCATTTACGGGATATCACAGAATTTGTGAGCCGACTGGCTAAGGTACTTGAATAGCATTTGAGATAGGGTTTTTGACACCCCAATCGGGCGCCTCCTCAGGTGGCGGATGGGAGAAGGCCTCTCAGATATGGGAGGTACCGAGGAAATTAAAATACCCTGGGCGGACCAAAAGTCAGATAGGAGTAGGCACCCAATATAATTGTCCACTCTGCGTTGGGATAACCTACCACACAGAGTATTTGCGGTTACGACGACTGTAACGCGCTGTGCCACCCACAATAGGTCTCTCTCGGATGGAGATCAGGGTTCAGTTAGGAGTAGCAATAGGATAGAACCCAGGCGACGACTAAGCAACGACCAGGGACAAGCTCGATTAAGGTTAAAATGTACGGACCAACTTTTGAGGCACACTTTGTTGTGTTGGCAAAATAGTTCCTCTAGCAACATTCCCAACCTTCAGGGAAGTTCTGGAACTTCCAGCAAACTTACTGCAAGTTTTGAAACTTCCCTGAATGTTGGGAATGTTCAGCAAAGTTCGGGTGCTGTGGGGGTACATGCAGTGGTTATATGCGCGATAGGTCAATATGCACCCCCAATACGCGGAAATGACGCCTCAGTACTTAAGAGATCAGGTATCCTCTCTGAGAAAAAGGGGATATTAAGCTCAACTCCAAGACCAGGAAGACCCCTCAGAGAAAATACAAATTTTGTGTGAAACACCAACGCCAGCGGCCGATGATGGAAACATGAGAACGAGGAAAACCAAAATTCATCTCAAAGTTCCCATTAAAATGAATAAAATGTCTGAAAGGAACAATGATCTCTCATCACACTCAGAAAGTGTAAATCTTTGGACATTGAACTGTGCTGTGTATGTGTTCACTCTAATAAAGTCAAAGTTGTAGACCATCCAGCAACACTGGATTGAGAAGATACGTTCACTTGTAGTCATAAAGAAACGTTTATAACGGAGGATAAAATGGATAAAGCAAAGTAATATATTTGCTACTAATCCTTCCCGCCTGTTCAGTGTACCATCATCAACAGTTGAAAGGTCTCCATGTGGCGAAGAGATTGAAACTTTCTGAAGCAACATCTATGGGACATCCCATTTAGTAAACGATGAAGGGTTATCTTTGTCACTCTTTCGCAGCTTCTGTGTCAGACAGGGGCTTGACGAATTTGCAGAGTTATGTCCACCAATTACTAAAGAGAAGGTAAGAAATGCAGTTGCTAAAACTAAGAACTTTTTAGCACCCGGGGCAGAGAAGATTAATAATCTACGGTGGAAGAAGTTTACTTCAACTCCTCAACATTGAGTCCGTATATGCTCTACCTATCTCAATGGCGAACATCCAATACCACAGTGGTTGGTGCAAGGACGAACGGTACTTCTACTGAAATGAGTAGATTTGTCCAATCCAAAAAATTGAAGACCAATTGCTCGTCTTAACACCTGCTACAAGCTATTTACTGGGATCCTGAAGGAGAGGATATTGTCATCTATAGAACCAGTCTGGAGTGCAGTAAGTGAACAACGAGGATGTAAGAGAGGCCTGTCAGGTTGTAGGGAGAACCTATTAATAGATAGGTGTGTTACCCAAGATTCGATATTGATTCGACGTAACCTGTGAATGTCTTGGATTGATTACCGCAAAGCATTCGACTCCACGAGTCACGAGCTGATCATCAAGCTTCTTGAATGTTTAAAGGTACATCTGTACATCGTGACATGCTTAAAGGATCTAATCCTTAAGTGGAGGACAAGGTTTGTTATAACATCTAACAAACATCAGGTGATGACTAACATCATCTCGTTTAAAAGAGGAGTTTTCCAAGGCGACTCCATTAGTCCTCTACTTTTTTGTATCTCCCTCTTACCTCTGTCTATTGCATTTCAAGAAAAATACTCTGGAAACATGTATGGCAAACCAAGAAATAGAGTCTATAAGATCAACCATCTTTTCTATATGGACGATCTTAAGCTCTATGCATCCAGTAAGGATGCGCTTAGAATTTTTGTGTTTGCAGTGGCCGAGTATTCCAGAGCCATAGGAATGGTTTTTGATTTGGATAAATGTGCCGTCATCCATCTGATTAAAGTAAGACACGAAACATCTGAAATTCCGAATGACTCTGAGGACATTCAACTCATTGGTGGCAACACCATTCAACATCTTGGTGGTAAAGAGACTTACACATATCTTGGAATTCCACAGTCGAAGACTCAAGATTCTTGTGGGTTTAAAAATCATCTCCAATGTAAGTATCGTGGGCTTCTCAGAAACATTTGGTCTTCCGAATTATCTGGGAAGAACAAAATACAGGCCACAAATACATTAGTCATTCCTTTACTTCTCTATACCTTTGGAGCTGTCAAGTGGAATGTGAATGAGTTGAAAATACTAGATAGAGAAACCCGCAAAATGATGTCAATCTATTATAAAATCCGATTAATTGTTCTTCTTCTAGGCTGTTTGGGAGGGATGAAAGCTTCATTTGTAAGTCAATTGAAAAAGATACCATATCGCGAAATTCAAGTTGAAGCACTGACGGTTCGTATGCAAAAACGCTGTCCTTCTAAGTTCACTCAATCTGGTCCGACAGCACTGTTCTTCATAATATAATATCATGAAGATAGCTCTAAAAAAGCATCCAATTGCGTTCCTGTCCACCGCGTAAGAACAACAGCGGCAAGAGACAGGGACAGCTACAAAACTCTGAACTGAAAACACCTCAAGCAAAATAATCGCGCTCTTTCTTACCTTCCAGGACGGAAGGAGCAAAAGTTGATAAGAGTATGTAAAGCAAGAATTGGGAGAGGTTGTTTTAGTGCGGTATTGCCACAGGATGTGGTCGAGTCCCACACGAACAAGTGCGTAAATGCATTTTTTCCTCTCCTAAACTTGTTTTGTAAAAAAAAAAAAAAAAATAATATACCCAGAGTAAATTTACACCCAGAGTTCTGGAAATAGCCCAAACTCTAAAAAGATTGCATCACACTATGAGGAAATCGAAGTTGCAGACTATCAAGCAACATTGGATTGAGAAGATACGTTCTCTGGTTGTTATAAGAAAGCGTTTAGAACGGCTTTGACCCATTGGGTCAAAGCGTTATAAAGAGTTGGGTTTTTTATAAACGGATAAGATTAAGAAAAGGTTGGGGTGACATTATAACTGTAAATTTTTTTTAAACGGATAATCATAAAAAGTGTCATAAAAAGGGTAATTTTTTATACGGATTCAGGGGAGTTGGAATGCTATAAAAAGTGGAACCCCGATTTTGATATAATTTAGAATATCCTTTATTAAACTTCACATCCCAGATAGCACCCGAATTTCTGGAAAGTTTCCTGGAACTTTCCTATTTTAAGGTCTGAAATTATCAAAGGAAATCTTCAAGAAACTTTCTGCACATAGCGAAACATCCCCCTCCTGGAAAGTTTCCCTTGGAAACATCCCGGAAACCCTTCCTTGGAATCTTACCATAAGCATCCCTTGGAAACTTCCTGGGAACTTCCCGGAAACATTTTTTGAAAACTTATTGGAAATTTCTCGAAAACTTTCCTTGGAAACTTCCTGGAAATTTGCCCGAGACTTAGTTTGGAAACTTCTCTCAAACATCCCTTGTACTCTTCCTGGAAACTTCCTTCGGAAACTCCCCTAAAACATCCCTTGTAAACTTTCTGGAAACTTCCCGGAAACATTCATTGGAAACTTCCTGGAAACATTCCTTAGAAACTTCCTGGAAACTTTATGGAAACATTCCTTGGAAACTTATTAGAAACATCTCGGAAATTTCCTTTGGAACCTTTCTGAAAATTTCCCGGAAGTCTTCTTTGGAATTTTCCCAGAGGCTAGCTTTGGAAACTTCCCGGAAACATCCCCTGAAATCTTTCCAGAAACTTCTCTTGGAAATTTCCGGGTAACTTTCCGGAAACATTCTTTAGGAACTTCCTAAAATTTTCGCGGAGACTTCCTTTGGAAACTTCCAGGAAACATCCCTTCGAAACTGCCTAGATACTTCCCGGAAACTTCCTTTAAAAACTTCCTTTGGAAACTTTCAGTTATTTTTTTTAACTTAAATGATAAATAAATTTTTAAAAAAAGATGCTAATTTTTCTTTAGATTTTTAGAAAGCTGACAATTTAACAGTGAGGTGTACTATTAAATAATTAACAATTAATTTCATTTAAAGAGATTTGATATGATTGATTTTAAAAATTACAAAATCGTGTATTACAAAAATTATTTATTATTTAAATTAAAAAAAACAATAACTGCATAGTTTCAACAGAAGTTTCCAAGGGAATTTTTCGAGGGAATCTTCCCCGAAGTTTCTGAGAAGTTTCCAATTAAAGTTTTTGGAAAGTTCCCAAGGGAAGGTTCCTAGAAGTTTCTAATGCAAGGTTCTCGGATGTTTCCAAGGGAAACTTCCTTTCCATTGGAAGAGGAAGGAGGACATTTCTCTATGTCCAGGAAGTTTCCTGCAGAATTCTGTTGTATACTTCCGACCTTACTATGAGAAAGTTCCCGAAAATTAAGGTTCTATTACCAAAAAGAATATTCTCACATGTAAAAGAATATTTAACTTTTCAATGACTTTTCTATTTTTTTAAAATTACATGTTTACTCTTTTTTTTTAACTTAACCTCAATTTAAAGGGATAAAGGATGGGCTGCAGTGCCATAATAAGTTTAATTTTTAATAGGGGTACCGGGGGGCTGGGGTGCTATAATAAACTGAATTCTTTTTAATCTGATACAGGGTTAGGGTATCATAAAAAGTAGGAACTGTTTTTAAATCAAGATAGATAGATATAACATTTGTTTCAATCATCAGATTATTGTTCATTCTTTACGAACAATATAGCTAACTATAAACAATTTTCATAATCTTTAACACGTTTTTTTTTTTTTTTTAGAAAACTATTAACTATTTGTAAAAAATATATACAACATAAAATGGCTATTTTTATTAGATCTATAACTTTTGTCTAATTAATATTTTTTACAATCCTTATAAATAATATTTTGAATATTTTATGACATTTAACAAAAAACCGTGAATTATTATAGTATTTTTTACGGTTTTTACCATGAGTTTACAAACCTAACTTGGGTCAGTACCTAATATACCAAAAAATTTTGTTTAAATCGGTCAACTCGTTTTAATATGATTGGCGTTCAAAGTTTTGTGATATATATATATTATATATATATATATGTGTGTATACATGCGGTATAAACATTATTCTTTTACTTGAATGTAAAGTTATATATGTGTGAGTGTGTGTATATGTGAGTATGTGTTTGTATGTATATGTGTGTGTATGTATATATGTATATATGCGTGTTTATGTGTATGTATGTACGTATATGTGAAAATGTGACTTAGTTGTATATCTCAGCTTCTAATAATATTTTCTGAATTTTTTTTTTTTTATAAATCTAAGTTGAGTGACACTCTAAAACTCTGCCAAATTTCACATGAATCGGCCGAGCCGTTTTCAAGTGATGCCCGGACAAAAAATCCTGGACAGACAGACAGAATATTTTTTTTTTGCATTTTCGCGATCCTTATCACTCAAAATAAAAAAGTATGTAAAATTTTTTTAGTTTGGCGCAATGTACAGACAAAATGTTGATTTTATTTAGATAGATAGATTACTCAAAACGAATAAATATGTAAAAATTTTTGAGTTTGGTACAATGTACAGATCAAATGTTGATATTATTTATTAGATAGATATGTTCTAAGGAACATAAAAAAATTAATAAAAAAAAAATTAGAAGTAATCTGACAAAAAGTCGGTAATTTAAAAAATTGGACTTTTACAATTTTTTTGAAAAATTCTTATATTTTTCGTTCTAATTAAAATTTTTAAATTTTCTAAGTTTACAAACCTAACTTAAGTCAATACCTAACATACCACAAAATTTAGTTTAAATCGGTCAACTCGTTTAAATGCAATTGGCGTACAAAATTTCGTGATATATATACTTATACATATATATATGTATGTGTGTACATGCGGTATAAACATTATTCTTTAACATGGATGTGAAATTATATATGTGTGTGTTTATGAGTGTGTGTATATGTGAGTGTGTGTTTGTGTGTATATGTGTGAGTATGTATATATGTATATATGTGTGTTTATGTGTATGTATGTACGTATATGTGAAAATGTGACTTAGTTGTATATCTCAGCTTCTAATAATATTTTCTGAAATTTTTTTTTTATAAATCTAAGTTAAGTGACACCCTAATACTCTGCCAAATTTCACATGAATCGACCAAGCCGTTTTGAAGTGATGCCCGGACAAAAAATCGTGCACAGACAGACAGAATTTTTTTTTTTGCATTTTCGCGATACTTATCACTCAAAACGAAAAAGTATGTAAAAATTTTTGAGTTTGGTGCAATGTACAGACAAAATGTTGATTTTATTTATATAGATATATTCGATCTCCATATTTAAAAATTGAAATTTTAAAATTAATTAAAAAGAATTTATGTTTAATCATAATCATAATAACTTATAGCAACGTTGCTAAGGTAAACATTCCCATAACAACCGTTGCTATGGTAACTATTCGTATTTGCCATGAAAACTATTTCAATATAAACCTTGGCTTTGAAAAACATTCCAATAGCAACGGTTGCTATGGAAAACGTGCCCATAGCAACGGTTGCTATGGATCACATTACCATAGCAACCGTTGCTATGAATCACATACCCGTATAGTAACTTTTGATATGTTAGTATACTTTAAAACAGCCTAATCTTGCCTTTTCTGAAATACTATGTATATATATATATGTATGTATTTTAAGTGTGTTAATTAAATATCTCAGCTTAAAATAATTTTATGAATTTTTTTTTTTTATAAATCTAAGTTAAGTAAGTCTCTAATTCACTGCCAAGTTTCACTGAAATCGGTCAAGCCGTTCTCGAGTGATACCCGTACAAAATATTGACGACAGACAGACAGACAGACAGAAATTTTTTTTTTGCATTTTCGGAATCCTTATCACTTTAAATGAAAAAGTATGTAAAAATTTTTGAGTTTGGTGCAATGTACAGACAAAATGTTGATTTTATTTATATAGATTCTCAAAATATTACTAAAGATTATTCTAATCAAATAATTCATAAGATAGAACAATTGATTCTTAATATGTACAAAACTGAAATCTAAACATCCAAGTCTCAAAGCTTAACAGAAATCTACTTTATAAATTTATTACTCAAAGAAACCAAAAATTTGAAATGTTATTAGTTATAATAACATTTATATATTTATATAAATATATAAATTTGACTAAAATTGCGGCCAAAATTCAAATTTTCAATGTTACTTTTAATTCTTTTTTTTTATTGTAATTTGGTTGTTCATATACAAAAGCAATAGAAACCACAATTTACTTTTACTGGGAAATTGTTTTTATGTTTATATTAATTGCCAAAGTTACGAATTGTTTGAATACTTGAAAGTGCTCGTAAGCGTAATCGCAGTAAGTAAGTTTCAAAATGAATTTTATAAATTATAATCGTCAAATAGAGAAAATATATGAATGTAGGAGGATTTAAGCGGTAAATACTTTATGTTCAGTATGATTTATATTATATTTTTTTTAATAATGAAAATATAAACATATGATTTTTGACATAATCCAAAAACCATAAACATTTTCAATACCTAATTTTCAAATAGACTTATTAAATTTTTGGTGCTTCTTATTGCTTTGATTCTTTTACTAATAGTTAGTGTGTTTTATTGTAAATTTACTGTTCTTTTGCCGCTTTGCGATTTTTTGCGATTTACGAGATATTTACAACGTTGAAAATTCACACTTGTTCGAAACTTGGTTAAAGACGAAAACGAAAGAGGAGAAAAATGAAAACGTGAATAAACAAAGTGTATCACCGTTCGATAAAATTAACTTTTTTGCACCCAAGAAAAAATCTAGCATTTTTGTAAAGTAGGGTTAAAAAAAGTACCCGTATTTGGACATTTTTCTAGATTAATTCGTTTACGGTTTTTACGAGTAACCTATAAATCAAAGGTAATTGAAAAGTTGCCTAAAAATTTTATCCAAGGATTTTTTGGGTCGCTCATTACGAATCTGAAGTCAGTTTTTTAAAATCTAAGATGGCTGATCCAATATGGCATATGAATTTAAAAAAAATTATTCACTTTTTACGAAACTTGATATTTAAGAGTTTTTCGGGGCTCTGATTAAGAATCTGAAGGCAGTTTCAAAAATTAAGACTGTAAAAAAAATTATTGATTTTGCAAAATGGACAAATACGAGTGTACTTTTTTTGGCTCTCCTTTTCGAAATTAGTCGATTTTTTCATGGGTGCAAAATTGTGTGGAACGGTGTATTATACTTAATTCACAATTTTGTTATTTATATTTTTTGGCAGCAGTTTCAAAAATTAAAACCTTAAAAACCTCAGTATAAAAATATTCATTAAAATAAAGTAACTTCTTGACTTAAAAAATTGTCGAATTTTGAATGCGCCACTTTGTTTTTTTTTCTCACAGATTTGTATTACCAGCTTTAATAAAGCCAGTATGAGAAGAACTATTGCAATTTAGCGTCTTTTTAGCGTCGATGTTAGCCATATGGAATCTGCTATTTTGTTTTTTTTACTTAATTTGTAACAAGCTGCCTCAAAAAACTCAGTATTTGCAGTTTAAAAAAATTTTACAGTTATTCTAAAAAGCATTTCTGCCATATAATAGGCATCATTTTCTTTTTGGAATTTTAAACATCAGATTCGTGATTAACAACCTCAAAAATCCCAGTAAACGAAGACCTAATGCAATTGATAACCGTTTACTAATTTTTACCGCAATTTCCGTCAAATTCCCCATAGTGCTTTAGAGAAAATAATCGAGAAGTAATTGTCTCTAATAACATTAAAAACATTATTATAACATTATATTATTATTATAAATTAATGTTATTAAATTATTTAATAAATTCTAAAATAAATTCCCAAACAAGTTTTACATAATGATCAAATTTAGAAAGAGAGACTAACATGAATAAATTGAGGGAATTAGAGAAACCAGCACGTTAACAATATCTCGACATTTAATTTATAGATTAGGGAACGTTATACATAATCAAAAAAAGAAAATTCCAAAGGTAAAACACACATTTGACATCCAGATAGTCTTTCGATATCTCTGACAACCTTTCAACTAAATATTGTATTCGAACTCGAGTATTCATTTATTAGACACTCAAAATATTTTAATCTATTCGAAATATTCTATTTACATCCCAACTCTAAACCCCTCGAATCCGAAGTCGAATAGGCTGTTGGAAAATGTTTGACACTCCAGGATCCAAATGTTGTATCAATCATTCAAAATCATTTGAAGCATCCAAAATTATTTAAAATTATTCGAAACCATTCAGATCCAAAGTCGAATAAACTATCGACAAATGTCTGATATTAATGGATTTAATGGTTATGTGATGTATTCAAATTCATTCGAAATATTCCGAGTTATTCAAAATTATTCAATGTATTCAAAATTATTCGAGTTCGAAATCGAACAAACTATTCGAGAACATCTGACATCCTTGAATCAATTAGTTATGTAAGTTATTTAACATTATTCAAAGTATTTAAAATCATTCAAAGTATTCGAAATCATTCGAGTTCGAAAGCAAACAAACTATTCGAGAACATCTAACATTATTGAATCAATTAGTTATGTAAGTTATTTAACATTATTCAAAATATTTAAAATTATTCAAAGTATTCGAAATTATTCGAGTTCGAAAGCGAACAAACTATTCGAGAACATCTAACATTATTGAATCAATTAGTTATGTAAGTTATTTAACATTATTCAAAATATTAAAAATTATTTAAAGTTTTCGAAATTATTCGAGTTCGAGTTCGAACAAACTATTCCAGAACATCTGATATCATTGAATTAGTTAGTTATGTAAGTTATTTAACATTTTTCAAAGTAGTGAAAATTATTCAAAATAATCGAGATTATTTGAGTTCGAAATCAAACAAACTATTCGAGAACATCTGACATTATTGAATTGAATAATTCCATAAATTATTGAAAATTTGTTCAAAGGATTGTTTGTGGTTAATAAATTTTCACAATTTATAAACATTCGAATTCGACTCGAATAACTGATCAGAAGCATTGGTCGTTTTTCAAGTTTTCTTTAAAATTAATAAAATATTCGAGTTCGAACACAAACATAGCGTCAGTGATCATTCATTAACAAATAAGTTCTTTATATAAATTTTGAAAATTCGGGAATTTGAATATATAAATTCGAGATAATTACAGTTTATTGGCAAACCAGAACATCCGGTGTCAGAAGGATCTTCCAATACTTGACTAAAGTTATCTGTTGAAAATTAAACTTAATAAAATATTTAACCGAATACAAAAATATACTTTTTTCTATTTGAATTAAACAAAATGTCGTTCTGTCTGAAGATAACAATTCTTACATTATGTCGGAAACGGCGGGTGGCTATAAAATGGCGTCTTGGCTATTCATGACGCATTTCTTAATACACATTTGAAATTCAACAATTATTTACAATTGTCACTGAGTTTGACAATGATGAAATTATAAATTCATTTCGTTAAACGGTGACCTGACTTGGGAAAAATAAAAGAGAAGGGGAAAGGCGACTCTTGGCGCAAAACGGCGGCCGGCAACGTGTCAAATTAATAATAATTTTTCATATTTAAAATTTTTCTTTGGTTCGTGAAGAGACGTTGGGTTTACTCTAATTCATTGAAATCAATTACAATAGAAAAGGGAAAAGAATATACACTTCCCGAACTACAATTCTTAATGACACACTATGACGCCATGTCGTCATGACTAAAGAAATTTTATAATTTACAAAATTTTCCGTTTCTTCATTTTCGTTTTCATTATTACTTTTCACTGTTTCCATAAATTTTACACTGAATTTACTCGAACTTGATCAATTTATTTCAACGCGAGTTAACATTTTGAGGTTATCATTCAAGACAAAATTTTTCACAATAAAGTGGGAAATTTTTACTTAGCCTAAGTAATAAGAGTTACTTACAAATTTTCCGTCACTTTATAACCTAGATTTCATGATTAATTTTTTAATATATTCTATTAAACGTATCCCCCACATACTCCCCCCCCCCCCCCCCCAAGTAACTAACGATATAACAAAATAAATTAAATGCGCATTCTTCACAGTCAAACTTTAGCAACAAAAAAAATTTTTTATTTCTCTCTCTATCTTTTACAATCCTAAAACAAAGAGTTATGATATCACACATCACTCAATCTTGCACACAAAATGTTCTATAAAATAAATTATTAACATAGGGACTTAATTAGACAAACAATTTAAAGTACAAGTCTATAAAATGTTCCTTAACAAATTTTTTTTTTTACAACTGAGATAACCATCTCCTAAGACTAATTACGTACTAAACTTAGTTTCCCTATCAATACTGTTCGTCGTAAGATCACATGGAACTTTCTTATTTTTATTAAAATAGGTTTTTAACGGTTTTTGTACTTGAAACTGACCCGCAGGACTACTACCTGCGTTCGCTGTCTGGACCGCGACCTGACCATCTAACAAAGCGCCCCTCGAAGACGACAAATCGGGAGGATGAGAAATGCCGGGTTAACGTTTTCTACCGATACCCGACGACTGACACCATTTATATCAATCTCGAAAACTCGATCAGTAACACGACTCAATACCTTGTGAGGACCGGTGTAAGGACACTCAAGGGACTTTTTAACATGCCCGACTTTAAGAAAAACATGAGAGCAAGAATATAAATCTTTGTGAAAAAAAAATTTTTCTCTTATGTTTATGTTCTACCGGGGCAGGCTTGACCAACCGCATATGCTCGCGGAATTCCTCAAGAAATATCTGGGGATCAGGAGCGAAATCCTCCGGTAAAATAAACTCGCCCGGAACCCTCAAGGTCGTACCATAATGATACTCTGCAGGAGACGAGCCCGAATCAAGAACGCTTAATCTGAGACCGAGGAGGACCGTCGACAACACGTGAAACCACTGCTGTCCCGAATGACATTTTATCGCAGCCTTCAGAGTACGATGCCAACGTTCGACCAAACCATTGGCGGCAGGATGATAAGCCGTGGTTCGAAACCTATGGCACCCGGAAAGCTTTAACAAGGAAGAAAAAATCTGTGACTCAAACTGGCTTCCCTGATCGGTCGTCAATGATTCGGGGGCCCCATGGCGCGATATCCATCCGTCAACGAACGCACGATAAATTGTTGTCGCTTCAATATTTTTGAGAGGAATGGCCTCCGGCCATCTGGAGAATCGATCAATCATTGTCAAACAATATCTATTCATATCACAATTGGGCAGGGGACCCACGATGTCCATATGCACATGACGAAACCTTCCATCGGGGGCCACGAAATGAGATGGCTTCAAAATGGTGTGACGAGAAACTTTTGCCCTCTGACACTCTATACAATTCTTACACCACTCTTTCACATCTTTATTCAACCCCGGCCAGACATAACTCTTGCGAATATTCCTGTCGGTAACTTTGCCACTCGGATGAGCCGGATTATGGAAGATCTTAAACACACGTTTACGCAAGGACAGTGGCACGAAAGGACGAATACTCTCGCCGGACAAGTCTCAAGCAATGGTGGCCTGATCAGGACCCCACATCATGCGACTAAGATTGAGAGACGATGGTCCACCCTGCAAAAGGGCCTGTAATTCTACATCGCTCTCTTGAGCCAATGATAACTCAACAAAACCACCGTCCGTAGCCAAGCGAATAGCGTCAATTCTGGAAAGGCCATCTGCCACAACATTTTCATCACCTGGTAAGTATTTAATATTCGTCGTATATTGGGAAATGAACGAAAGCTGACGAGCCTGGCGCGGAGATGCTCTATCTGACTTTTGGTTAAATGCGTACATAAGAGGCTTGTGATCCGATGCTATATGGAACTCCCTGAATTTAAGAAAGTGCTTAAAATATTTCACTGCCTCAAACACAGCCGTCAATTCCCTGTCGTGCGTGCTATAGCCCTTCTGAGCGGAATTAAAACCCCGAGAAAAAAATGCCAAAGGCCTCCAGGACCCCTCACGAAACTGCTCCAGTGCGGCACCCATACCATTATCCGAAGCATCAGAAACCACACTAGTAGGGGCCTCACAATCAGGATGAACAAGGAGAGCAGCATCAACTATACTCGATCGACACTTCTCAAAAGCCTCAGTAGTCTCAGACGTCCATTCGATCTCTCGACGATCATTTTTACGAGATTCGAGGAGAAATGAATTCAAGGGTCTCTGATTTTCAGCCGCACGAGGTAGCCTACGTCTTTAAAAATTCAAAAGGCCCAAGAAACGTCTTAAGTCCAAGATCGTCTTTGGTCTCGGGAACTCGCTAATCGCGTTAACCTTCTCAGTCGTCGGCTTAATGCCACTACTATTGACGACAAACCCCAGAAACTCGATCTCAGACAAGCCAAACTCCGAAGCGAAGCCTCCGCGAGGCGCTCGAAAACCATTCTTAAATGCCTTTTATGCTCCTCAAGATTAGCCGAAGCAATTAACATGTCGTCGATATAATTAAAAACGAAATCAAAGTCCTCAAAAATTTTATTCAAAAATCGTTGAAACGTTTGGCCGACGTTTTTTTAAACCGAAAGTCATCACGGTAAATTCAAAGAGCCCGAAAGGCGTGATTACTGCGGTCTTCGGAACGTCTTCCGGCGCAACCGGGATCTGATTATAAGCCATAAAAAGGTCCAGCTTGGAAAATATCGTTTTTCCATGAAGAATGTTAGTAAAATCCTGCAAATATGGAACGGGATATTTATCGGGAATGGTACACGCATTTAATCTGCGGTAATCCCTGCAGCATCTCCACTCCTCATTCTTTTTTAGGGTCATATGGAGTGGTGAAGCCCAAGCTGCGCTTGAAGGACGACAACGACCGGATTTCTGCATCTCCTGAAACCAAGCTTTTGTCACGACTAATTTGTCATGAGCGAGCCGGCGAGCTCTTTCAGCGACAGGAGGACCAGTTGTCAAGATATGATGATTCACACCCTTTGATAAGACATCCGGTGACTGCGTTAACCCAGTGATTGTAGGAAATTTAGCCAAAATGTTCGAAAAAAGAGACGACCTGTCAATGGAACTCACGCCCGAAACAGGCGCATTTCAAACAGTACCAAAAGATTGGCAATTCATCGCCGGGTCCAATATTCTTCCATTACGAAGATCGACAATTATTCCGAAATATGAAAGTAAATCAGCCCCTACTATTGGATAGGGAACATCCGCAATGCAAAAATTCCAGCACAAGGCTCGTCGAAGACCAAGCTTAAGACTAATACGACGCTCAGCATACGTATTTAATTGCGAATTATTCGCAGCATAAATAACGAATAGAACCAATCGCTGTCTAAACTTGGCTTCAGCAGGAACTACGGAAATATCCGAACCCGTATCGATAAGGAACTCAAGTCCCGATTCTAAATCCCGGATAAAAAGGCGTTTTGATTCAACCATACCACCGATCGCCTCAATACGGATTGACACAATCAGTTTCCCGACCTCGAGGCGTCTGCCTTAGGATTCCTAATGACAGCATCCTTCTTGGTATTCTTTTTATAAGAACAAGTCTGAAAACATCGATAAGCGCGATCACCATATTTGCGATGTAAACGGCATAAACCCTGACCATTTGAATTCCCATCACGCGATGTACCACTCCCGGAACCAAACCTCTGACGATTATTTCTACCAGATTGAAAATGAGTTCGAGACCCCGTCGACAAGGCATCGATTCTCGCCGTCAACTCTTCTAATTTACTCACAACATCCGGACCGACCGAAACCGCAGCAACATTTGTCTCAACTGAATTAAAAGAGAGGATCCGATCCGCCATAGCCGCCAAACGCGTAAGATTATTAGTTTCAGAAACAGCCAAAACTGCGCGACAATTCACAGGAAGATTCTCCAGAAAAATTTTCAACGATCCTATTCTTAATCTCAGAATACAAATTCTCGACATAAAAATTGTTTGTCAATAAATCTCCAACGGTCTGGACCACTTCATGATCAAGCAACCATAACGACGGGTCTGTGCGAATAAATTCAGGCAAACGAGGAATAAGATTTGTGGAATTTTGTTGCCCCTGATTAACAATACCCGGGCGCGAAGAATCCCCGAAACGACCCTCAAAACTACGCGGCACACGCAGACGGTCAGCCTCCTGTTGCCCCAAAGCAAAACCTCTCTCCGCCATTATAAGGACAAGAGAAAGAACAACTTATTGTGAAATAAAAGTTTACAAAAAAATAAAATCAATCCTGAAAAAAATTATCCCCAAACGTTCTCCTAAACGATTAGTCGCCTGAATGTCCCCGCCCGAAAAGAGAGACAAAAAGAAAGAGAAAAAAAAAAAAAACAAAGAAAAAATAATAAGAATTTTAAAACATAAAACCAATAACGTTCCTCGTTTCTCCCAAAAGTCAAGAATAAGAAATTTTTTTTCTTTCAAACTAATCTATCAACAACATCAATTGTCTTTGAGCACAATACAATCAATCGCACTACGATTACGAGAATTATCATACAGAAAATATTATCAACGAAACACGGAGTGTTTACAACTAGTTTCATGATTGTACGATTTTAAAATAAATTTAATTATCACAAGTAATTCAATGGTTAAAAGTTCACGCAAAATACCAAGTTACTTGACCCCTTAAGTTGGTATTTAATATTTGTAAATAATTCTGCATAGTAAATGACTAATAAGTCAACATTGAAAATTTAATTATATTAAATTTAACTGACAGAAAATTTTCTCTTTTTTTTTAAATTTATGAAAAATAAAAACATTTCAAATTCTGAAAGAAAGAAAAATGAGTAATAAACTCACACAATTACGTAATAAAACGCGGAATAAACAAATCATTTTAACTCAGCATTAAATTCGTTAGCATGAAAAAACAAAAATAAAATAAATGACGATTCTCGAACGTCGGTCAAAGGAAAATTTAAAATAATAAATACGCAAGAATACTTATAAAAAATAACATTGTCCAAAACGCTGCGAAATTCCTTCCGATGTTGATAGTTCCTATGATGAAGAAGGCGAACTCCATGCTGTCATATTCTCAAATACTCAAGCCGCATCAAAGTAAACCCTCGAGAAATTCCTCCGAACAAGCGGGAAACAAATAATCCCTGGCACGACTGGCTGGTGTAAAGGGCCAAACTCCAGAAGGTACTCAGGAACAGTTCATGAAAGAGAACAAATGATAAGAGCGTGGAAAACTGTTAGTTTGCCACCAGGTACAAAGTATTAAACATACCTGTTGCATGGGCTCAGAGTGTGATGCCCATGCGCCGTTTTCCAAAGCATAAAAAAATAAGAACTCGCCACTCTCGATTGTCGTCCAATTATCAAAAAATAATGAGGGTGAAAACGCTGCTAACTCGGTCCCACAACGGTGGTAGCAATTCCAAAAAGACCGGAAACATAAGCACATCCTCTCAGGAACGGGAAGCCCTCAAATTTTCACAGCGTCATTTTACGTCACCACAGGCAGCAGACATCAGACAGACAATGATATATTGGAACGTCAAAAAGATTTAAAATCATCTTTTAAAGTGGTTCTATTTCGTCCGAAGAATTTATAAAAAAGGTCCAAGTTCCTTCACAGATGGTGGAAATCCTTGGAAAAGAATGTGACTTGTTGATATTCAAAATGGCGACGGCCTCAATCCCACGAGGTCCTCAGAAAAATCGTGGAAATTTTTCAGTTAACGTCGAGTTCAGACGTAAATAACACAAAAAATTGGTCAGCACAATTTTTGTTCCATAAATAATAATCACCATATTACTGGATGGATGCGCGTCACAAAGATAACACGCGATTCCCGATCGTCGGGGTCACCACTATGGGAATTTAGGTTCCACAAACCGGAAATAATCTAATTAATTATATATTCCCATTACGTGCATAATAACTGACTCCATAAATCTTATTTAACCACTTTTATTAAATATCAACTTTAATATATAATTAGCCAAACATGGCAAAACGGTTTACCAACATATATAAATGTCGACAGTCTCGAGACTAGAATAATTCTAACTTCCCCTTGACCACCTGAGCAGTCCAGACTTTTGATTCTGCGCAACGCGAGTAAGACGGAGAAAGCGAAGAAGGACAGAACGTATCCCCCACAAATTTCAGCCTGGTGGCGACAGCTACAGGGCGTGGAACGAACGAGAAGGGAGATCGAGACCAGATATTTCTAAAGTGTTGTTCAGCTTCTGTTGATCGATGAACCTATGCTCGTGGTGGCAGACGAAACTCGGCAGGCGTAATAACAAACAAAATAATTGTCGAATTAATACAATTTTCTTTTAAATAAAATTTTGCAAGTGTTCTGGTTTGCCTAGTGTCGACGGTCGTGGGTGGTTTTAGTGCGTGATTTCCATTAACTCGAGACTAACCTATGACGTGAAATTTTACCACGTCACAACACCCCTCTCCCTAGGAGAGGTCAAAAGGGCCTCTTGCAAAGGCAAGCAAACTTCTCTCACCTGTCAACTGCGGCAAGCCAAAACATTGCTAATCGTTTTATTATTTATAATCTATACTAAATCATTTTTAAATATATAATCAAAATTTCCTCAAAATCTTTACTCTCGTCTCCTATTAAACTTTTAAACTCTAAGCAGATCTAATTATGGTAACTTATTTTTAATCATAGGACTAATTGTTTTATAGGTTATTTCTAAATTAACAGAGGTAATTTTTAAGTATCAAATTTTTGTTTTGTTTATTTGACTCCTTAAGATCTCAATCAGTACATTTGGATTTAAATGAGAAGTACCTTTCAGTAAAAAAAGGAATTTTTAAGTAACTATTTTTTGTTCATGATTAATGTCGGTAAGGTTATTTCAAAATTTAATTTAACCAATCTTCAGATATTAAAAGTTATTTTTTTTGCCATTCTAAAGTTTCACTTTTCCAAGAATAATCGATCGGGGAATTGATAATCTTTTTTGGGAAAAATGGTCACCAAATAAATTTAAATTCTACGGTCGGGAAATCTTATTACAGTAAACGGGCGAATGATTAAGATTTATTCGCTAGAAACGCATTCTTTTGACTAACAATCGTATCAGACTTATTAGTTGGTCGGGTCGATGCCCTAATACTTCGAAAGTAACTAATCATATGAGTTTTCTAACCCTCCTTTTTACATAACACGGAAAATAGTGTGTTATCTAACTTAAACTTTTAATATTACTTAAATAATCACAATGCTTATTCACTGATAACTAAATCACAAGTTTTGATTTAAACTAAATAAGGCAACTTTGGTCTTTTTGATCAAAAATAAACGTAGGGACTAGTCGTTAGAACCGGTTTTCACCAACAAATTAAAATTAATGATCCATCGACTAACTCCTATTCTTCTTCTTCATCTCCTAATTTTTCTAGGATTTTTTGCGTTAAGGCACAGTTCTTACAGGATTCGGTGGTGAATTCTGGTTCTCCGCAGGCCTCACAGATTTCTGTTCTTTCATAAGGACATTCCTGGTGTCCATGTATGGGGTGTCTGCAATTCCAACAACCTCTAATTGCACGCCTGCGCAACCATTTTACGGACTCCCAGTTCACATTTTCGGGAACAGGAACATAAATGGACATCAGAGGTGGAATGAACGGAGCTATTGGAGTTTGGACTGGAAACTTAGGATAGTCGTAGATTGTATAATCGACGACTGATCTGGGAGGTGATTCTTCGTGTAGTTCGTCATCATCTTCTTCAACTCTGGGACTATCTCGAGGACGAGACCTTTTTATTTGGGGAGTATAATTTGGTGACCGATCGCGAAGTAACGGATAGGAGGTTGAAGGCTGTGGAGATCGTGAGCGTGATGTACGGAGTTCTTGTGGATAGGAGTAGATAGTACGAGTAGGTGGGACTTTAATGGGAGTATCAGAGAGGGTTTGGATACTAATTTCTTTTCTGGTGTTTAGAGGGTCAGTTTGGGTAGTTTTCTCCCTTCTATTCTGGTTGAACTAGTTCTGCATTTTGGAGAGTAAGTTCTGTCACACTCCTTTCCAATATGGCTAGATTTTCAGCGAGTTCATCCTTCTCGCGGACCGTCGAGAAGAAAAGATCTCTCAGACGTTGTAATCTGTTTTCTGTCCTTTCAGTGGCTGCTTCCTGTCTGCGAAGCTCCTCTCGAGCTTTTAACAGTTCTTCTTCGGCTTTGGAGCGGTTGTGAAAGGTCGAGCGTTTAGAATCTCTTAATGTTCCTACCTTATTTTCTAACTGAGCGATGGTGACTTCAGCTTTGGCCAATTGGAAAGCCTTCTCCCTATCCGCTTGTTCAACAGCAGCTTTGTTCAATTCCAGGTTGTCTACTGCTAACTTTAGTATACAAACTTCCTTTTTCTCTCGTCCCAAACGTACCTTTACATCATTTATACATTCTGTCTGACTCGAAACTTGATACTCCCATCGAGTGATTTGCTCCTCTACTTCCTTCGGTATTGACATCTCGATGTCGAGTTGATTTGTAAGGGTTTATTTAAATGTGAGGTAACCAAAACAAAAATCTACAAAAGAATAAATGGCATTAATCGTCAACGATAGAGACATAGGGCTTTAAATCTTGAACATGGTATTTTCCTACTTTTTCATTGCTTAGGTCACTTAATTCATATACTGTAGGGGACAGAACTTTAGAAATTTTATATGGACCAACGTATTTGGGATATAATTTAGCAGAAACTTGTTTAATCTTAGAGAACAGGGAGAAGTAACTGATCGTTAACGACAGCTTCTAGAATTTTGTCAGATTTGTTTTCCGACTTCAATTCATGGACTATTGTCTCTGATGGTGTCATGAGTTTCGTAGATTCAGATAAGTTATCAACATAACACATTACATTTTTGGGAACCAAAGGCTCAGAGTGATCTTCGGGAAGAACCTTTTGTTTCTCAGGGAAAAAGGGTTCAGGTAAATTTACAGGATTTGTTATTTTAGTTTCGAGAATCATGGATATCGGTAAGTATATAGGATCAGTAAACTGGCTCTACCTGGGAGTGGTCTTAAAGTCCCAAATAAGGGTGTGTTTTTAGCGGGTCGGCAGAACATCGCCACCCGCGCATAACCCTGTAGTACGGGCTACAGGGTACCTGAAGGCAGGTTTTCACATCCTACGCAAAAAAAAAAAAAAAAAGTATATAGGATCAACGGTCTCATTTTCAGGACTCAAGGACAGTTCAGGTGGGAGTTTAGGTTCAACTGTTTTATTCTCCGGGATCAAGGATTCAGGTAAGTATTCGGATCCAACTATTTTATTTTCTGGAATCAAGGATTCAGGTGAGTATCCGGATTCAACTATTTTATTTTCAGGAATCACAGTGTTGGCTTCTATCCGCGATTCTGCTCTTCGTTTCCTGAGCACTTCAGGCAATTGGGTTTGGTTACTCCTTTGGTACCGCAAGAGAAACAAACGATCTTTGGAGGTTCTTCATATTGAGCTCGTCGGTGACCTGGTTTGTCACAGTTCCAACAAGTTGATCCTTTCTTGGCTTCTTTCGAAACTTTGTCCTCTTTCGAATCATCTTGATTGATATTATTATTTTTGTCTGACGACTTGACCTTTTCTCTCTTACTGATATTTGGTTTTGAACTCCTTGTCTTAGATATATCTTTTGTAATCATAGTTTTATTTTTATTCGTAACCGCGTTCCTTCTAGTGTCCCTCGAATAGTAAAGCTCATCCTCGGAGACTTCACTGGAATCTTCTGAGTCATATTCTAAGTAGTGTAAGTTCTCCCTTCGATGGTTGGGATACCTGGGAGTGGTATCTTCGTAGGCTAGATCGGGAAGTAGCGATCTTTCTGGTCTTGGGGAGGTCTAAAGGTTTTTGCTACTCGGAAGGCTTTTTCAGTAGCAACTGCTAACTGTTCCACTTAGGTGAAACTTCTTATCGACGCTCTAGGGATCGTTAGGTGGAGTCTTGGGAGCATGTTCCGATGTGGGAAGCTGATCTCCTCATTTTCGGATAATCTAGGAGAAATTCGACTTAGCATGGTTAGCATGCAAGTGAGATAGTCAGCGACGGGTTCGTTTTCACCTTGAGTTCTCCTGTGGATTTCCTGGACTCCTGGTGTGCTTCATACCACTTTGAAGCAATCCCACTTAAGAAAAACGGTAAGAGCTTTAGCAGCACTTGGTCATTAATATAGATCATCGATCGTCCATTTTCGATCCTCTTAAGAAATGAGTTCGGGTCTTCATTCCTAGCACCAGAGAACTGGAGGTTCCATTTCCTCATTGTCTCATAGGAGGCTGCCAATGGGTTATAATTGTTTCCTCTTGGACAATACTCTGATTGGTTTCAATACAATGGTTGCCGTCGAGGGTTATCGTACGTATCGGAAAATTCTGAGGAGTTACGTGTTTGTTCGGAGTTTCTATAAGGGTATCTTTCATCTGTAAGGTAACCTTGACGATTGTGATGATTATAACTTTCTTCTGGGACTCGTCTATTATGAAAATCATTTCCCGAGTTGTATGGATAACTGGAGCCTTGAGGATGATTTTCGGGATAACGAAATCGCGGATAATCATCATTGGGATGGTTTTGGAATTCTGGGCGGTATTGTGGACCTTCTGGATCACGTGACTGCCGTTTATAATTCCTCTTACCATACGGGTATCTTTCTTGTCGGTAATTATTTTCAGGTCTGTCGAAAGGCTTATTTGCAAAACCTAATGTGTTCCGTGGCTCGTTGGGTTGTTGAGAACTATGTTGGTCGTCGAATACCCAACTATGTTGGGTATTCGATATAGAAAAACTGATATCTTAGCTTTTCCGGACTTGCTGGTCGACTGGGTCGATTAAAAGATTCCATTAGTTGTGAAAAATTTTTTGTTTGACGGGTCTCGCGCCTGGGAGTCATCGGTATTTGACTCGAATCAGGAGGGTTATATGTCGCTAGAAGTCAGGTCTTCTATTTTCCTCAGTTTCACTCTCGGGGAGGGGGGGGGGTTCTACTTCGTCTAGGTGGTGTTGTGAAATTTACCCGTGAGGTCTGTCTCGTAACTTCTTCGAGTTGTTCGTTAAACCAGTATTCTCGTGTTAAGTTTCTAGGCGTAGGTCGTATGTCACGACTTTCTCGACTATTTGGGAAAACATTTCGATGGGGCGTGTGTTGTCTTTGGTAGTTTGGGTTTTCAGAGTGTGGGTGATTTTCTATGGTCGGGCGTCCTAACGGTTCTTGGCGGGTTAATCCTCGTGGTATTGCTCCTTGAGTTGCGTGGGAAGTGTTAAGTTTACGGGAAGATCTATGACTAGGGGTATTTTCGCCGGTCAGGAGAAAGGTATCGCTGTTTAGGGGTCTATTCTGCGCTCTGGTATTATAAGGTCGATTTCTTTCAAAACCCTTATTCCGTGAATTTTCTCTATGCGCGTCTCTTTCCCATCTTTCGATATTTTCTACCTCAGAACCAGTTGTCGTATCGCGCCCCATGTCTAACATTGAATCAACGAGTTCTTTAGCGTTCTTCCTTATCCCTCTTTGAACACGTACATTTTTAAGTAATCTTTCTCTTAAAACTGGTTTGGAACCGTCAAACCGTAATTCGCGATTTTGTAGCTCTAAGATTAAGGCTTCTTTGCTCATTTTTAAAATTCTGGAATTAAGCTCGTCTAGTTGTATGGGGGACATATCGGGAAGAATGGGTGGAGCGTTACACCTATTCTCATTGTCTGAAGGTGGGGGAGGTGCTGAGGCAGCCGATCTAGGGCCAGCGCCATCTACTCGAAAAATATTTGAGGAGGAACCTTCTCTTTTTTCAACATCATTTTGTGTGGACTGACTAGTCGAGGCAGCTCTACGATTGTCAGCGCCATTTTGAGAAGATTGTTCCGTACTATTAGTCTTGCTGATTTTGACGATAAATTGGGAAATTTAATACTTGGTAAAAGTGAACTTGATTAAGACCTTGAGTACAGTCTACCTTAATGGTTAAACTATTTAAACAATAAGTCAATATCAATTATTTAAATAAACAACATCGACACAGTATCAATTGTCAATAAACTTTTTCAATATAATAATATATAATAATATATAAGAGAGAGAGCCACTGCCGAATCCGAACCATAATGTCAAAAACAATATTCTTCTAGTATCTCCACAGAATAGTGGATTCGTGTGGATAATCCAAAAAATTTCTGTGGGCAATACAATGTTATCCTTCGGGTGACTAAGTATAAGGATGATTCAAATAGGGTAATCATAATTTAGTTTTCTCAACAAAAAAAAAATAAATAATTTAACAAGCTTTTCTCTGATATTTATCTCCAAAATCTTTACTGGCGTGGCCCCACGTTGAGCGCCAATTTGTAAAGTGGATTTTTTCTAACCTCAAAAGAACCGAAACCAAACATAAAATTAATAAATTTCGCAGCAATACTTCAAAAAAATTCGCCCATAAACAATCAAAATAAAAATACTTACTATACAGATGGTGATGTCTTAAATCGTAAATTGACTACATTTAATATTCTCAAAATATTAATAAAGATTATTCTAATCAAATAATTTATAAGATAGAACAATTGATTCTTAATATGTACAAAACTGAAATCTAAACATCCAAGTCTCAAAGCTTAAAAGAAATCTACTTTATAAATTTATTCCTCAAAGAAACCAAAAATTTGAAATAATTCCTCTATAATAATTAAATTCCACGTCGGAACCCACATACAAGATTAATTTCTCGATCTTCGAGTGATTGGTATCCTATCTCACAAAAAGTCTCAAAATATTGGAATATCCAAAAACCAAAACAAATCTAATTTTGACACCGAGCTGTCACAAAATGATCCCGAAATACGATAGAATTTAAAAGGAAGGGGAACGTTTTGACACCGAGCTGTCACAAAAAGATCCCGAAATATGATAGAATTCAAAAGGAAGGGGAGCGGTAACCAACAACCAATAAAACTTACTTTATAATTTCAATTAAAACTTCCCGAAGGAAAGATAACATATAAATCGTAGGATGGCTAAACCTCCAGATGTTATTACGATTCTCCATCCGTAAACTCATAGTCCCAAGTTAAATACCAACAATGCAAAGAAACCAATCGTATCGAAGACCGAAGAAATTACCGGGCAGTCAGTTTTTACATGCAGAGAGGGAATGGTTCGGGAAAATTATGACTATGGAGAAAATAATCGAGAAGTAATTGTCTCTAATAACATTAAAATTTAAGAAATTCTAAAATAAATTCCTAAACAAGTTTTACATAATGATCAAATTTAGAAAGAGAGACTAACATGAATAAATTGAGGGAATTAGGGTAACCAGCACGTTAACAATATCTCGACATTTAATTTATAGATTAGGGAACGTTTTACATAATTACCCACACAGCACCGGAAATTCTCTGAATTTTCCCTGAATATCCGTCTACATTTCTCGAATATTCGAACCTAATATTCAAGGAAGTTTCGAGGAAGTAGTAAAATGTCCGCCTGGAAAAATATTGGGCGCGCAATTTCCCTGAAAATGTATTTCTAATTTTCAGGGAATTTCCGCATCTAACATTCCTTTAATATTCATGGTATTCGTATATTCACTGTACATGATGCGCACTGGTCCAACTTGGTTTCTATGACACTTACGGCTGCGCAGTAGTTTTTAATGTTCTAGAATCCTACGGATGTTGAATATCATATATTTTTGATCAATTACCAGATCAAAAAAAATTTTGGAAATTTTTTTTTAACTTTCCCTGAATATTAAAGGAATGTTAGATGCGGAAATTCCCTGAAAATTAGAAATACATTTTCAGGGAAATTCCGCGCCCAATATTTTTCTAGGCGGACATTTTACTACTTCCTCGAAACTTCCTTGAATATTAGGTTCGAATATTCGAGAAATGTAGACGGATATTCAGGGAAAATTCAGGGAATTTCCGGTGCTGTGTGGGTAAAAAGAAAAGAAATCCAAAGGTAACCCACACATTTGACATCCAGATAGTCTTTCGATATCTCTGATAACCTTTCGACAAAATAGTGTACTCGAACTCGAGTATTCATTCATTAGACACTCTAAATATTTTAATCTATTCGAAATATTCTATTTACATCCCAACTCTAAGCCCCTCGAATCCGAAGTCGAATAGGCTGTTGGAAAATGTTTGACACTTCAGGATCCAAAAGTTGTATCAATCATTCAAAATCATTTGAAGCATCCAAAATTATTTAAAATTATACGAAACCATTCAGATCCAAAGTCGAATAAACTATCGACAAATGTCTAATATTAATGTATTTAATGGTTAAGTGATGTATTCAAATTCATTCGAAATATTCCGAGTTATTCAAAATTATTCAATGTATTCAAAATTATTCGAGTTTGAAATCGAACAAACTTTTCGAGAACATCTGACATCCTTGAATCAATTAGTTATGTAAGTTATTTACCATTATTCAAAGTATTTAAAATTATTCAAAGTATTCTAAATTATTCGAGTTCGAAACCGAACAAACTATTCGAGAACATCTAACATTTTTTTTTGCTTAGAATGTGAAAACCTGCTACCAGGTACCCTGTAGCGCGTACTACAGGGTTATGCGGGGGTGGCGATGTTCTGCCAACCCGCTAAAAACACACCCTCATTTGGGGACCTTAAGATCACTTCCGGCTAGCACTTTCCGCACGTATCGCCATCAGAAGTAATCTTATATCCTCTACTCTGCCGCTGTAGCGGCTTCCTACATTCCGCGGGAACTACGATCATTGACGGTCATGGAGGCCCTTAACGCACACAAGTTAAGTCAAGGGACCCGATGAACCGTCAATTTGCTCTAAAACCACTTCAAGAGGAAGAAAACTTCCTCTAACTGCGTTTTCTGCGCCTTGAGTGGCCCTTAAGCGGCTACGCTTTAGAGCCTCTTCTCGTTTTACCTGTTCCAGGATCCTCCTGAAACAGGCACTATTTTCAGAGCCTGAAAAATGAGACGTTCCCGCCTCATTCTCAGGGTCGGCCGCGCAGAGGAAGCAGAACGCTTCCTTTCCATATTCTGCTAGAGAGTGTCCCGAATCCCCGCACTTTAAGCAAGCGGAGGAACGATCAACCCCCTTGCAGGCCAAAACCAAGGCACCGATAGCACCTTGTGACCAAAAATCTGCTTCTGATTGGGCAACTGAGGAAAATCAATTTTACTCTTCCTAATCTCTCTAAGCGTTCTGCTTCCTCCTGATCCGTGACCAGTATTGCGATTTTATCGCCTCTCCGGTTCGGCCAAACGACAGTAACCTGCCTTCTCTCTTGAGGAGTATTAAGAACCTTCTCGAGGGAAGAGACCACTTCTTCCTTTTCAGTTAAACTGTCAAGGTCACGGATTTCCAGAGTCACCCTCTGGTTCTCCGGTCGCCTGATGGTGCCCATTCCACTGACTGCCTCGGAGACCTTGGCAGTAAACTTTTTCTGGTCTGAACCTCGTCCTAGTTTTACGACGAGGTTTTCTTCCTTCGTGGGCCTTGCACTAACGACAGCCGTCTGGCAAGCGCCAGGGTCTACTTCCTTCTTTAGTTTGCCAAGAACAGACGCAAACGTCTGTCCCTGGCAAACCCGGACAAACATTGTTTTCCCTTTGGGGCTGCTAGGCTCCACAGAAATCGTGGGCGGCGGTTGGCTCGCTACACTTTTTCCTACACCTTTCTTTGCCTTCGTCTTATTATCAAAAAGCTCGGCTTTCTTTTTTTTAATCTCAGTTTTTGGAGGTTAACGATGTTCAGCCTCCCTCTTCCTTTTGCACTCCAGAACAAGACTTCTCATGGTCTTGGCCTAGATGCGATCTCTTACTTGTTGCCTTTCGGCACGTGCAATTTCGCTTGCCTTGAGGCCAACATAGAGTCTGGAGTCCGCCTCATCCGCCTTCAAATGCTTCTCCCATATAGTAGGAATCCCCTCGCTAAACTTCCTGAGACCACTCTGGATCTCCGCTGCAACGTTTTTCTGAACTGCCAGCTTAGCCAGCATGACCTTAAGCGCACGCTTCATGTCGAGCAGAATTCTCCCCTCTTCCTCGCGTAATTAAACGCTCTTAGCTCTGTCTTCTTCAATATCTGCGAGTTCTACAGCTGTGGCATTGCTAAACGCGCTAGCACAGCTGCTGACACTTGCCGCACTACCACGACGCGATCTACTATGACTCGGGAAAAATAAAATAGAAGGGAAAAGACGACTCTTGGCGCAAAAAGGCGGCCGGCAACGTATCAAATTAATAATAATTTTTCATATTTCAAATTTTTCTTTTGTTCGTGAAAAGACGTTGGGTTTACTCTAAATGGATAAAGCAAAATAATAGCTATGCCACTAATCCTTCTCGCCTGTTCAGTTTACCATCGCCAACTGTCGAAAGACCCCCACGTCGTGCGGAGATTGAAAACTTCTGGAGTAACATCTATGGGAAATCCCATTTAGTGAACGATGAAGAGTCATCATTAACACTCTTTTTTAGCTTCTGTTTTAGACAGGGGCTTGACCATCCTGCAGAGGTAAGTTCACCAATTACAAAGGAGGAGGTGAGAAACATAGTTGCTAAAAAGAAGAACTTTTCAGCATCTGGGCCAGATAAGATTAATAATCTACGGTGGAAGAAGTTCACTTCAACTCACCAACATTTGGCTCGTATTTTCTCTACTTTTCTCAACGGAGAACATCCAATACCACAGTGGTTGGTGGAAGGACGAACGGTGCTCTTACCAAAATCTGGAGATTTGTCTAATCCAAAAAATTATAGACCAATAGCTTGTCTTAACACTTGCTACAAGCTATTCACTGGCATTCTTGAAGAGAGGATTTTGACATCCATAGAGCCAGTTTGGAGTGCAATAAGCGAACAGCGAGGGTGCAAGAGAGGCCTGGCAGGTTGTAGGGAGAACCTATTGATTGATAGGTGTATTACCCAAGACTCGCGATACTTTATCGGCGTAACCTGTTAATGGCTTGGATTGATTACCGAAGGGCATTTGACTCTACAAGTCTTGAGCTGATCATCAAGCTCCTTGAATGTTTAGAGGTACATCGGAAGATCGTAAAATGCTTAAAGGAGCTAAAGCTCATGTGGAGGACAAGGTTTGTTATAACATCCAACAAAGAACGGGTGAGGACTAACATCATCTTATTCAAAAAAAGCGTCTCCCAAGGAGACTCCCTCAGTCCTTTACTTTTTTGTATCTCCCTCTTGCCTCTGTTTGTAGTACTCCGAGAAAACTCATTGGTGGAAATACTATTCAACATCTTGGTGGTGGAGAGACTCACACATATCTTGGAATTCGACAATTGGAAAGTCAAGATGTGTGTGGAATTAAAGAACCTATCTATATAAAATACCGTGGTCTTCTCAGAAAAATTTGGTCATCCGAATTATCTGGGAAGAATAAGATTCAGGCCACAAATACATTGACCATTCCTTTACTACTCTATACATTTGGAGCAGTTAAGTGGAATTTGCAGGAGTTAAAGTATCTCGATAGAGTAACTGTCAGGCTGATGACAGTACATCGAAGTCACATTAGAGTGTCTTCATCGTAAAATTGTTTTGTCTGCAGCATGCTCAGTCATGAACAGCAGAGATTTTCTTATGCAATTTGTACACCAGAATGAAATTGCAAATTGCAATTCCTCAAATCTGCTGGTTTGAAATCGGAGACTAAAGGATTTTTGTTTGCTTTTTAAGAAAGAGTATTAAATACTTTGGTGTACTGCAGTTGAGTGATGCATATATCCATAGAGATATAAGAATAGAGTGCGCAAGGGGCCTGAAAACGCGTCAGCTCGATAGAAAGAGAAACACATTGGATAGAAGGAGTCGGGTAGTGTTCTATTGACCACTTGGTGCCTCTTGTCTTACTCACATGAAGCATGAGTTAAACAAGCTGCGACAGGGGGTCAATAGAACAGAGGTCGTCTTTTTTTATCGATCTGACGCTGCCTCGCATGGGAAATTGTATGACTCGCGCACTCTATTCTTATATCTCTATGCATATATCTGCCGACAATACCAACTGTCGTGCGTGCAAACAATTTTCGGAAACACTTAGTCATATTCTAAGTGCGTGCCCGAAGTATGCATGTTGCAGATATATAGAAAGACAAAATGCTGCGCTTAAGATGTTGTATTATCACCTTCGACACCAATATGGTTTAGATAAGAAACCCATCTTGCCGTATGCCCAAGGGGATCAGGAGTCCGTTGTGGAAAATGATTAGTGTAAAATCTGCTGGAATTTTTCTTTTTCCACCACTCATTGTTGCAATTTTTCTGCATATTTTCAGATTTTCTCGATCAATCCGTTATACATTGAGAAGCTTTCTCGGTGGAACTGTAAAATTAATTCAAAGTGAAGTGCCGAATAAATTTTATTGAGTTAGTTTTTTCCGGAATTTTCTGTTGTAATTTATTAAAAAGCGCGCCGATTCTAATAACAAATTCAATACCGGTCTCGTTTTCGAGTTGGTCTGCGCGCTGAATTTTATTTGTAATCTGTTGATCATCCAGAAGTTTTTCCAAATTTGGCCGAAAATTTGGTTCATGTATTCCACGTAGCTCGAAATGTGGTGAACCACATGTACGCAGAATCAGAAAAAATTTGGAACATTGTTGGTAGCGCGTCGTCCGGATTGATGGTGGAAGCGTCAAGCTTGCGCTCGAATTCGTCTAAAAATTCGATGGCGTCTAATTTTCCTCGAAATTTCAATTCCCAATATTTCACGATTTTATGCAAATTCGGAATTTGATTTTGGAGTGCTGGTTGAGGTGGTTGGATAAAATTCGCAGAGCTACTCGCGTTTGCGTTCCAGGTTCACCTGTTGTGGACGGTGTGCGCGTGCGATAAGTGGGACAATTGTCAAATTGTTAGGTGCGGTTCGGAAATGGTGCCCGTACCGAATGTGTCGTAAAGGAGTCAAGAGTAGGGAAAGCATACGTTGTTCCTGGTCCGCGCTGACAGTTGTACGTCTTCCAGTACACGCCGTGGTTACCGTTGTGGTGGTAAGGGTGGGGGTCAAGGAAGTGGTGGGGTGCACGTAACCTGTGCTGGCACCGTATCCAGGATCGATCGATTCCCACCGAGAATCATGTCATGGTGATGGTTGATGTCTCGGTTGTAACGCTGAGACTTGGCGTGTTAATATTTGAATCGAATTGTTTGTCTCTAACCAGAGATTTTCTAAAGCTTGGTTAGCTTCATTTCTAAAAAGTTCAAATTTTTTATTGTTTTCTAACCTTGACGCGTTAATTTCACGTCGTGTTTCTAATTGAAATTTTTTATTTTCTTGACGCGTTTGGTCAAGATGCTTCGTTAATAATTGTTTAATTTTGATTTTGAAATTATTATTTTCATCTGCTTGTTGCACTTGAATTCCCGTTAGAATATTGGAAAATTGTTGTTACGAAAGTGAGGTTTTAATTATTTTTGGATTTTTACCACAAACGTTTCAATTAAAATTTATGGAATTCTTCCCGTTCGTCTTGTTTTGGGTAACGTTTTGTCAATAGTGCGTTGCATATCATCTTGATCGCTTTGCGATCCATTGTGATCGCTTTGCGCTCCCATTTGAGCGCTTTGCGTTTTGTCGGGGGCGCTTGGCGTCTCGATTGGGACGCGTTGCTCTTGGTCGTGACCAGGAGCATTATCACGATTCGTCGAATTCTGGCTGTCATCAAGAACTCTCTCTTGATTTGGTCAAGGTATTTTACTTGGGGGTGGTGAACGGGTTAAGTTGCGCGTGAGTTTAAATTCATTTGTTTAAGACCACGTCCTTGCTTGATTCTTGTTTTTGTTGCCGGTCATTTTTAATTTTTTAATTTGAAAAGAAAAAGTGAAAAATTTATAAATAATTTAAATTATTTAACAAATTTTTAAAGAGAAATTAATTTTTAATCTAAAAAGAAAAACTAATTGTTTAATTCAATTCATTTTTCAAATTTAATTTTAATTATAATTTTTTTGACTGATAAAAAGCAAATTTTTATTTAATTATTGTTCATTTTAATTTTATAAATTCAAAATTATTTTATTTCGACGTCGGCTAGCAAGAAAAAGACACAAAAAACGTGTTTACGTTCGCGCGTCGAGAGCTCGAGATCTGGTACTATGTACCCTGTGGCAAAAATTTACCACGAAACAATTGTAAAAAAAAAAAATTTTAATTTGTTACACGTGGTATTTTTAGGTTTCTAGAGAAGGGAAGAAAAAAAATCTTGAATCTGCAATTAATGACAAAAAAGAAAAAAAAATTTTTTGTTATTAAAAATCGCAATTTAAATAATAAATTTTCAGAGAAAGTAATTTTATTAATTTAATATTTGCTAGTAAATAATGGAAGCCATTTTGGTTGGCAAATTAATTCATGCAGTTAGAAATTTAAAGCTATTTTGGATTTAAAATTTTTACTGGAATGAACTCAGTTTAAATTTTTAATTTATTTTCACGAGCAAGAAAGATTGTAGAATAAAATATTATTTTAATTATGACTAGGCCGGTAAGAAACAGAGATAAGCTGTGTTTGTAAACACAGCTGACCTTTTACGCGTGGTTCGGATTGAGATTCCAGATTTTATTTGTGTCAAAATGTGGCCACTAAAATTTTATTTGTGGCTGAAAGCCAATCTCAAAAATTAAGTGCCTTGCGAGTCATAAAGGAAAATTTTCAAAAAGAATAATTTTCAAAATGCGCGATACGCCATTTTCGGCTCAAAAGCACTAAACTGAAAGTGATTTTCTAACTAGGAAAAAATCGCGTGGCGACGCCATTTTGGTTTGTCGGTAGTGGAATTTTCCGTTCAGAAAATCATGAAAAATTTAAAAGTTTGAATTAAAAACTAAGAACACGTTGGGCGCCATAAATTGTGACCACCCTGGCTGCGAGATTTTAATTTATTCACTCTAAATATAAAAACTAAGATTCAAAGAGGAAAGATAAGGGGGTTTGACTCGCGGGGAAGCACAATCTTAGAGATGACTCTCAGCACGTTGTAGGATATGAAATCCGGGCGATTGCAACCAGAAAAGGCAGGCTAGAACCCACTGAAAAGATCCGTGATAATTAGGCGAACTCACCGATGCTGCTTCTATTAACAATTGAGGAATGAAAAGACGCCGGTACACCTCGTGCCCTAGAAATCGGTGAGAATCCTGCGCGCTGCTTATAATGACGAAATATAGTCTAAAATCTAATTGGTAATGCAACACAGATTGATTACACAATGTTATTATCAATACACAAGCTTTATTTTAACAATTAGTCTACAGGTGTGTACAAAATTAAACAATGTTTTAGACACGGTAATGATTTGCGCAATAAATCACCAGTTAACGTGACGCTCGCTTGCATCGGTCTGATGCGGCCGGCAGCAGGTGTTGCGTCGTCTGTCAATTCAGACGCATGCGACACCTAGCGGCGAATAATTGGGCGCGGTAAATTCAATTTGAATTTAAATGAAAATGTGTCCATGTCGGAAGAGCGAAATCGGAGGGAGACAGAGATTGTAGCCCTTAAAACGATAGGGATCGCTACAATCTAAACTCTTTATCAAATCATAAATAATGTTTGAAAACTTTGGAAACTTAACAGATTTGTTCTATATATGTTGTAAACTACGTAGATAACCGAATTTAAAGAAAGTAAGTAAGTAAAGAAAGTAAAGAAAGTAAAATTTAATTTATTTTTTAAGACATAGCCATTCGGGAAAAAAGCATTCGGGAAATTGGTCATTCGGGCCAGAGGCATTCGGGAAAATGACCGGGAATCGAAACATCAAGCGACTTTAAGGATCTTCTGCTTATTGGTGGCAACACCATTCATCATATTGTTGAAGGAGAAACTTACGCATATCTTGAAATTCCACAATCGGAAACTCAAGATGTGCGTGGGCTTAAAGATTATCTCCAAATTAAATATCGAGGTCTTCTCAGAAACATTTGGTCATCTAAATTATCAGGGAAAAACAAGATACAGACCAGAAATGCATTACCCGTTCCTTTAATACTCTACACATTTGGAGCTATTAAATGGAATGTGGATGAGCTGAAAATACTGGATAGACAAACGCGCAAGATAATGACAGTACATCGATGCCATCATCCAAGGTCTTCCGTAACTCGAATTTACCTTCCACGAGATCAGGGAGGAAGAGGGTTACTAAGTTTTGAGTGTCTTTATCGCCATATTGTATTGGCTGTGGCATGCTCAGTGATGAATAGTATCAATCCTTTAATGCAATTTGTCCATCATTATGAAGTTGCAAATAATGGGGTATTTTTATATGAAGCGGAAAACAGAGCGGCAAAAGAACTTTATCTTCGATTTGATACAAATAATACAGAGCATGGAATAGCGTGATTACCACCTTTGATGTTTAAAAGACATGTTAAGGACACGGAACATGTACTTCTGTTAGAAAAACATGTTAACATTAAAATCGGAGACTGAGGGATTTTTGTTCGCTTGGCAGAATGGAGTGATTAATACTTTGGTGTACCGCAGTCGTGTGATGCATATAGCTGTTGACAATTCCAACTGTTGTGCATGCCAACAATACCCGGAGACACTCAGTCATTAAATAAAAATATAAATAAATAAAAGCTGCTAACCCGCGCTTAGCGCGGTTTCTTTCTTACAGTTCCTAGCCTTTGGCATACCTGTGAAATTAGTTCTTTGCTTTACTCACATTTCTAAGTAAGTCTTCTAAGTTTCTTTTTTTCCTTGCGCATTCAGTTTTAGAGTTTGTTAGGTGTTAGTGTGTTTTTGAAATTATGTTTATTCTTGTAATTCTTCCTAGGGTGCTTCGAGGACCTCTTTAGCTTTCAGTACGTCTTTGGCGAAGCAACTAAATGCTTCATAATTTGTTTCTGACAGAAAGTCGGCTTCTGTGAACTCGCCTCCTACATGAGTGACTAGAATATTTCGAAGATGCTCGTACTTTTCACATTATTTAAGAACATGATATGGTGTGTCTCGCACACCACAAGTACAAGTGTTATCCTCAATGATTTAGCAGTTCTTTTTATAGCTCTTGAAGTTACCGTGACCAGTTATGAACTGAGTCACCCAACGACAAGGCTGAATCCAGTTAGAGCTCATTTTGACTTTTATGTTCGGAAGATATTTAAAGGTAGTACGGCCTTTCTCAGACTGATTCCAGCGCTCCTGCCATTCCTAGATCAGTGAGCTCAGGATCAGTCTTGTCGATTGTCTTTGCTTGTCGGCTAATTCTGATTCACTTAAATTGTCAAAGTTAAAGTTTTCACATTTTCGTTCAAAATTGAATGATTTCCTTATGTTATATAACGCTGCTCGTCTCTCACATTAAAGTGTAACCGAAATATTACCGGTTAGTATGGTCATAGAGTGGGCTGATACATCCATGTATGCACCAACCACTCTTTTGAGTGCATAGCGCTGAACTCAGTCATATACTAAGTGCCTGTCCGATTTATGCATGTTGCAGGTATATAGAAAGACACAATACTGCACTAAAGGTTTTGTATTACCACCTTCGTCACCAATACGGTATAGATAAGAAACCCATTCTGCCGTATGCCCAAGTGGATCAAGAGTCCTTCGTGAAAAATGACCAGTGCAAGATCTACTGGAATTTTTCTTTCCTCATTACCCATCATATTAGTGTCACTAAGCCTGATATAGTCCTCCAGGATCAAAAAAGTAAGATCATTCATGTGTTTGAGTTTTCGCCTCCTGCAGAGAGCAACATCTTCAAAAAAGAAGGATGGGAAATGGATCAAATATCAAGAGCTCTTATTCAAATTGAGCAAAATGCATCCAGGATATAGAATCCACATGATAGTTTTAATCCTCGGCTGCTTAGGAGGGATGAAGACTTCATTTGTGAGCCAACTGAAAAGTATTTCAACCTGGGAGTATCAAGCCAATGTGTTAGCAGATAGAATGCAGAAAGCAGTCCTCCTGAACTCTCTTTGTCTGGTTAGACAGCACTGTTGCTAATAATTATAATGTACATCTTTAAAGGTAGCTTTAAAAAAGCATCCCACAATTTTTATGTTGGACCCGTAAGAACATCAGCGGCAATGAACATGAAGACCCAGAGAACAGAATACTAAAACTGTAGCGAGTAAAAGAATGATGCTTTTGTTCACCTTCCAGGAAGGAAAAAGCAAAAGCGGATAAGAATACGTAAAAAAAGAATTGGGAGAGGTTGTTTTAGAGCGGTATTGCCACAGGATGTGGTCGAGTCCCACGCGAACAAGTGCGTAATGAAAGTGCGTTTTGAAAAAAAAAATAATAATAATAATAATAATAAACATATTTTTGCTATTGTTAGGATATACATATGGGGCAAAATTCCTGAACTGTCCAGGTCAATAAATAAAATTTATTCAATTTTTGCTAAAATGTTTCCATTGTTAGTGAAAGTGTAAATACCAAATATTTTCAAATTCCATAAAATAGTTTTTGAGTTATGCAGTTTTAAAATTTTGAATTTTTTTAAAATGTAGTTTTTTAAATTAATTATATTTCTAAGTATATTGCATAAAAGTTAACATATATATATAGTGATTTTTAAAGCTTTTTTTACAGGCTATTCGATGATAATAAATGTTTTTTTGTAAAAAAAAATTTGACTTTTAAATTCAAGGTCAAACTGTTAATTTGATTGTATCTCGAAATCGGAGATTTAAAAAAAATTTTAACCTATCTCAATGGAAAGCTTGATTTTTTTCCTATAAGATATGTAAAAATTAGAGTGGAACTCTAAATACTTCTGTCAAAAATACATCTCAAATACCCGCGCGCCCTCGATTAACCAGTTGTTACTCGCGCGAGGTCGCGCTATTCGAGCGCGCGCGGGTATTTGAGATGTATTTTTGACAGAAGTATTTAGAGTTCCACTCTAATTTTTACATATCTTATAGGAAAAAAATCAAGCTTTCCATTGAGATAGGTTAAAATTTTTTTTAAATCTCCGATTTCGAGATACAATCAAATTAACACTTTGACCTTGAATTTAAAGGTCAAATTTTTTTTTTACAAAAAAACATTTATTATCATCGAATAGCCTGTAAAAAAAGCTTTAAAAATCACTATATATGTGTTAACTTTTATGCAATATACTTAGAAATATAATTAATTTAAAAAACTACATTTTAAAAAAAATTAAAATTTTAAAACTGCATAACTCAAAAACTATTTTATGGAATTTGAAAATATTTGGTATTTACACTTTCACTAACAATGGAAACATTTTAGCGAAGTTTGAATAAATTTTATTTATTGACCTGGACAGTTCAGGAATTTTGCCCCATATGAATAAACTTATAACTTAAAAACCTACATAAGCACTTTTTAGAGTAGGGGAGACTGGGGCTAAACCGGACGGATTTGGTCTTTTGCAAAAAAAAAAACATATAAAGACATATTTTTTGCCAAAGTGTAATATACCATTTTAAAGCTTGTTCCTTCAACTAAAAAATACAGTTGTTTCATTTTAAAAATAATAGATAGTTTTGTTGGAATGTCGCTTTGAATATGACCACCTCGAAAACGAAAATCCCAAAAATGGTGAGGTTAAACCGGACATCCTATGGGGCTAAGTCGGACACTTCAAATTTAGCCAAGGTTCAACCACAAATATGCATTTTTTAATTTAAAAATTAAATAAGAGTCTTTCCTGAGACATACTTAACTCACTTAATACAAAATATATTATTTTCTTAAACATATTATTGAAATTAATGACTGATAGTAACTGTATGAAAAATGTCAGGAACAAAAAATCTCAAAGAAACTAAAACAAGATTTCCTTGTTCTCAGACTTATTATTTGGATCGATGCAACACTTTTTTTAAGAAAAAATATTATTAGTGGTTCACAAAAAATCACTGTAAGTTTTGCGTTAACATTCAATATAGAAATTCTGATTCGGCCGGTTTTGCCCCACCCGGTCATCTCATAATAAAGGAGCAATCTTTTTGTTCTTTTAAAAATATTTGAAAAAACTTTTTTGAACTAAATTCTATATGCCTTAAGCTATAAAAAACATTAAGCAAATAATAAATTTACTTTATTTAAAGTGTCAAAAACCCAAAAAGTATAAGAAAAAAAATTTTCACTTTCAGCTAGAAAACACGATTTTTCACACTTAGACGGCCAGAACTTCTATTAAAGAAATGAAATGTCGTTAAAACCTAAAGACGTATATACTTCATATATCAACACGTTGACAGAGTGTTTAAACGGTGTGAAACACTTCGCAGATTTAGATATTTGACTTGTCCCGTTTAGCCCCATGTCCGGTTTAGCCCCGGTCTACCCTAATTAAGTAATAGTTATTTTCAAGTTACAAGTGTTACAAGTGCGCATTTGTAGGGGAATCGACACTCGTGTGAAGTTTTCTGCACGAGCGAAGCTTTTGTTTATTACTGGATCCGTAGATTTAATAATATTTCCGAATTTTTTAAAATAAAATGTTGACATTACCGCACGGTGGGTCCGAACCAAGTTCAACCCAAAGGTTGAAGCACTTAAAATTTTCTTGTGAATTTCTATTCTATTATGTCTCCTGAGTAATTTAAGACCAAAAAGAAAAAAATCGTTAGACACATTTTTGAGAAAATCGAATTTTTGTATTTTTTAAGTTAAAAACATTGCTACCCTGCAATAACTTTAAGCCAAAAGTTTTTTAACATCAAATTTTTTGACATTTTTGTTTCTACATTATCTACTGAGTAATTTAAAACAAAAGTACTCTTTAACAGTACACATTTATTTATTTATTTCTGCTGTTGTCAATAATTATAAAAAAGTTATACTTTTAAGTTGTACGGTTATAAAAATAATTAATACACACCCTTTAAATCGACTCAAAATTTGTTTGCTTTGTTATGGCAAAACTAAAAAGATATTTCCCATAAAAATTAAGTTGAAAGACGAAGTTGAGAAAGTATTTAGAGGAGAGTCGGGTAGCCCCGGACACTTAAGCTTTTTGAATTATATATTATAAAATAATGATCTTAATTTTAGTGCTTAAGGTTTTTTATAGTTAGAGTATCATTACCAATACCTTCAAAAAATAAAAACATAAAATAAACATACAGAGAATAAAAGAAAACTATTTTACGCTAAAAATGGTTATGATAAAAAAGTGTCTGGTATCTCCTGACTCTAAAAAACTGGTTAATTAAACGCTACGAAAAGTGCTGTTAAAATAAAATACCTGTTGTACAGCTATTTTATAATAAATTTCTGTTCTTTTGCTATAAATTAAACATTGATTCTTAATTTTGTATAAATCACAATTAACCAAACGTAAACAACATAATTGTTATTTTGACAGAAACAAATGATTTCTACTCACAAAATGTGTCTGGTAGTACACGACAAAAAATGTCCGTGGCTACCCAACGGTGGTATATTTTGGTAAATTTGCTATAAAAAGTAAAAAACTTTAAATTAACAAAAACAATATTAACAAATTTCATAGTCCGTAAGTATATGTATGTATTTCTGCAAATACAGAAAAATACATTTGATGTTGTTACATAAAAAATTGACCTGAAATATGATCTTAAACTCTTAGAAGGCCATTGATTTGAAAACAGAGAACATTTAAATTGTATGATTTACTACTCTAATTAATGATGATATACTCCACTGTTTTAAATTATATTTTAAGATCATGTGGAACGACACAAACGTGGTGTTAAATTTAAAAAGTATACAGTTTATTGTATTTCACGAGTTTTCAGGGCTACCCGCTGTCCGAAGCTATCCGACTCTCCCGAAACTATGTCTAAAAAAACAATTATTTAATCAGCGTTTATTTTAAATACTGTTTTCAATCTTTCGCTAATCTCTATAGTTTAACAAACAAATAAATAATTATTACTAAAACAATTTTAATTCGATTTTTTAAATTAATAATAAAAATAATGCGCGGTAAAAAAATAAAATTATAGTCGAATATTAATTTATTTAAGAAGTAGTGTCTTCAACAAACAATAGTATAAAAATCAACTTTCCACTTAATTTATTCAATTAACCTTTTTCTCTTTTGGTTTTAAATTACTCAAAAAATAATAGTTTTAATTAAATTTACAAGAAAATTTGAAGAGCTTAGATTTTTGGGTTGGAGTTATTGCTGAGTAGCAGTGTTTTTAGCATAAAAAAATACAACTCGATTTTTTAAAAAATGCGTCTAACGATTTTTTTCTTTTTGGTCTTGAATCACTCAGGAGACATAATAGAGTAGAAATTCACAAGAAAATTTGAAGTGCCTCAACCTTTGGGTTGAACTTGGTTCGGACCCACCGTATACCAGCAAATCAAAAGTTTAATTATTTTTATTGTTATTATTAAAGCTAAAAAATTAAAATTCTTGTTTAGTCAAAAAATTAATAATTTCTTCAAATGAATATAGAAAAATATTTAAACATTTATGTTATTTAAGTGTCATTTTACTGTTAAGATTACATTATACATAATACTGTATCGTCAATTATTTATGTAAACATGAATAAAAAATTCCACATAAAAACCATACTCTGTAAAATTTTTTCCATGCGTACGTATGGAGAAATACCATCTAATTTATTGAAATTCCAATTTATTGATTGGCATTTTTTCAATACAGGTGTAAGGGAAAATTACCTTTCAGTATATTAAAAATACAATATAGTAAGACATTTTTTCCATACAGGTGTATGGAAAAATTTCCGAAATCTTATTACTTTTTACTGTAAACCTATTAAATTGAAGTTTTTAGAAATGTTATTTCTTGATAAACACAGTAAAATGATTAAGAATTAGTTTAATTATTGTTACACGATGTTTATTTTTTATTTAATACATTTTTCAGAGACTTTTAAGAAGGTGTCCATCTTGGGTCCACTGTTTTTTAGATCGAAAATTTTACCAATTAGAAAAAATGCTTTAAAAAATATTTATATTCAAAATAAAATTTTATCTCTGTGGCCATAAGTTATCTTATATATTGTACTTCCATCCGGTATAAAACAATTTAATATATTTTTGTCGGTTTGGATTCTAGAGTAATAAATCGAAAGGGTGTCCATCTTGAGGCCCTCTCCCTTATAATATGTTCTAATAATATGACTTATGTTACGTTCAAGATTTGAAAACCCTTTAAAATATAACCTAGATCCTCGTTTTAAATCGATTTCTAATAAGAAAAGGATTTGGGGTGAAGACAAGTCAAAGAGCTAACTAAGATTTCGAATGAGATTATTTATTTGCATGAAACAAGGTTAAAAAGGATTACAGTTTTTATCATAAAGATTGAACCTTACGAGAAAATAATCCTGGATGCAGGTTTGTAGAAACTCGTATCGGTTATCTTGTTTGCAATCTGAACCGGTGGGATCTTGGAGATCCAATGTAGACAATTAGGCTGAAACCTAGGCAGGCTCGCTCCTTGGGGTTGGTATTTGTTTTAACCGATTGGTTACACAAGATAGTCTGTATCACTTTGGGAAAAAGTGATGGTGATGAAGGCACACTTATGGAAAGAGAATATTTACGCCACTACACTGGTAAGATTGTACACGAGTCTATCGATGTTTGTCTTAGATTAGTAATCCGAAATTTTGGAACTGGAAACTAGTAACTGTCTTATGATTGTTAGGTGATCACCACTACATGGATTTATCACCGAGTGGTTGATGTGTATCCCTGACTTCTGGAGGGATGATCCCGACGGGTTGATGGTTTAATTCTGAATACCGTTTGCTTTTTGGCTACGGGTTTTATAGACTCGATTTTCTATTATTTGATAGACAAAATCCTGTGCAAGGTAGACTGGCGATACTTCCTGCGCTTTCTGCTTATAAGCGCGGAAGTGATGATTCATATCTTAATTCTTGATATCCGGCTTGAGTTTAGCGTTTATTGCTCTGCTTCTTCATATTTTGACAGAATTGCTCTTTTCTGCTTCCGTCTTCGGTCTAGGCTGATTTGGTCACTACTTCCTCTTGTTCATGCGTGACGCCAATGTATTTCCTCTCAAAAGTAAAGTTCATGTATACTCGTGTTTCTTATTATCTCATAGCATTGAATTTGTTCTTATAATACATTTATGATTTAGTAATATATTATAATTGTTATTTTGGGTTACGGACGTGACACTTATTACAAATTTATGTGTTTAATTATTAGAACATATTATTATAAGGGAGAGGGCCCCAAGATGGACACCCTTTCAATTTAATACTCTAGAATTCAAACCGAATAAAGTATATTAAATTGTTTTATACCGGATGAAAGTACAATATATGAGGTAACTTATGGCCACAGAGATAAAATTTTATTTTGAATATAAAAATTTTTTAAAGCATTTTTCTTAATTGGTAAAATTTTCGATCTAAAAAACAGTGGCCCCAAGATGGACACCTTCTTAAAAGTCTCTGAAAAATGTATTAAATAAAAAATAAACATCGTGTAACAATAATTAAACTAATTTTTTTAATCATTTTACTGTGTTTAACAAGAAATAACATTTCTAAAAACTTCAATTTAATAGGTTTACAGTAAAAAGTAATAAGATATCGAAAAATATCGATAGGTATATCAAATTCTTTAACGATAACATCACGTTTTATGGTAGAAAAAATTTTTTAATTAATTGGCTCAAAAAGTTATTGAAAAAAGTGTAAAATCGAAAATATAAAAATAAATACATTGAGATTTGGCGCCTGTCCATCTTAAGATACATAACACCATTTTTTAATCCCCAATAAAAATTTCTATACAAACAGAATTTTAGTAAATTTTTTTTAGAATATTTTTATACGATAAATAAATAATATCATAATGGTAAGTATTTATTCTAAATCACAAATTCAAATAACTTTACTAACTTAAGAAAAAATTGTAACAAAACTTTTCTCCATACAAAAATCTTAGGGCACATTCCCCTATTATTATAGAGAAATAGAGAAAATAAATCAAACTTATAAATATTTGACAAAATGTAATCATTAACCTTATTTCGCAAATAATTTCCTATGTTTAAACATTATAATAGTTTAAATGATTGAATTAAAATCGGAAATAGAATTTCCTTCAATTTTTAAATATTCCCTAAAATAACTCAATTTTAACTTCGGAAGAAACTTCAACTTCACCAACCAAAGGGAAGTTCCGCCGACGAGACCAAGACTATGTTGACCATAGCACCCAACGTAGAAAGTTACTTACTCTTTTGCCCCTTTCTAGCAGCTCCTCGTCTACCACGTTCTAGCAGAAGCTTTCGGCACACGCTGTTGGACTCACCAAAACCCAAGGCAACTCCTGGTCAAACCACTCCAATAAAAAATGAGAATCCAATTAGTTTAAAGTCTATTTATTCCACACTGATATGTCCAAGGCGCACGTGCTCCTGTCACGAGATACTCCAACGAATGTAATTAGTAGCCGGCACCTCATGCGCGCTAATATTTTGGGGGTGGTGGCTTCGCCCATCGTCTTCGATCCTCGCCTTTCGTCTTCCGCGTACGTCCGGCCATCCTTCCTCGTCTCGCTGATAGCCTTCTACCTTAAATATGGAAAAGAGGTCGCCTCGGTGAACGCGGGAAAACGCGGAAAATCGCGCGAAGCACACTTCTCACCAATCTGGACGTCGGACCACCCCACACAAATTAAAAAAAAAACCATCCGAGGGAACTGCGACGAAGCGGAAACAGAGCGCCAGTCAGGGCCGTAATTAATTAACGATAAAGGGCACCTGTGCCTCTCATGCTTTCCAAAACTCAAAATAAAACATAAAACTTCATAATTTAAATCGTCAGTGACGAAACGCTTCGTCACAATCCCCTACCCTAGGCCAATACTTCTCCGAGTATTGCCTACCTCATCCAATCAAAAGGAAAATAATCAACTATTAATAATAAAAATAAAAAAAAACTTAATACCTCTTTAAAACGACCACCCATCTAATGGTCATTTTGCAACATTGGTGAATAATGCACTTCCCGAAACGAATAAAAATTTGAAAGTATCATTATTCACCCCTCAAAAAAAAAAAATCAAGAACTCTCCCAACACTCCCCTCAGAAATTTTCACCTATTGTGGTGGCCAACCATGGTCCCCCTCTCGACGCCGACGATCCTCTAGGAGCTGAGCGATCGCCTCGTCCCGGATATGCTGGGGGGAATTCCGCATCATCCAATTCAACCTCTCTATATCCCTCAAGAGCCCTGGCTGCCCTTCAGCTCCCTCTCTCGGCCGCTCTTCAGGTCGATCCTCCCTTTCCGGAGGCAACTCCACCGCCAACACCTCTTCTTTTCTCTCCTGCTCTCTCCCCTCAAGATTTCGGGCCCTTTCGCCCTCTCTTGCACTACGGCATTCTTCATCCTCCTCTCGAGACGAACTTGATCGGTGTCCCCGGTGTTCCACATCACGTTCATATTGGTAACGCATGTACCCTATCTTACATCGGGGACACCGATTGACGGGGACTCCCCTCCGACCGCAATTCATACAAAAATCCTCCCACTGGGGGTGTGGACAACGTATCCTCAAGTGTCCGCGTCTCCAACAATTAAAGCACACCCCCGGGGGAGGATCAATCGAGGGATCCGTAGGAATAGGAGTTAGGTTGCCAAACATCACCCCCTTGATTTTAATTTTCAAGGGCGGCCTTCCTGAGCCCGTCCTTCCTCCTGATGATGATGACGCCACTGCCACCTCTTGATTTGTCGCTGTAGATGGTGGACACCTCTCCGACGACAACATTCCCGAGGCCTTGGGAATCGCCCCTAGTGATGGTGTTGTAGCGCTTGGTTCCCTGCGCTCAGGCGGCTCCGGAGGAGTTATTGGCCGCGGAGGAGGGGAAACATCCCTTGGGCTTACGAAATCATCCTTATGAATCACACTCCGGCAGATCTTCATTATCTCCTTCTCCTGCTTCTCCCTGAGCTTCTTCAGCATCTCATGATTTCTCCTCTCCTCCTCGGCAAAGTGTTGGTCCAATTCACGGACCGCCTGTTGACACTTCTCCTCGAAATCATCGGTAGGAAGGTCAGCCGAGGGACCATGGGAGATCGTAGTGTTGGAGTCGGACTCCCACATCGATACTCCCATGCTCGGGACCTCCCGATCTTGATCATCCTCCGTCCACTCCTCCACAGCTCCATTACTCTCCTCCTTCAGTTCTTCCCCTCCTGAAGCTCCCTCCAACTCGCTCCCCTCAAGAATTTCTGAGCACTGCTGCCCTCCCTCTCCTTGTTCCGCCATGGAGGCCACTCCTGGCCGAGGTTGAAGTTCGGGAGGTGGTCCCGCTCTTGCTCCTCTTCCGAACACCAGATAGTGTCCCTCCTCTCTCACTCCTCCACTACTCTCCCCTTCAGAAATGGACGGTTGCACCGCCGGTGTACCCGGCCTTGGTTGAGGTGCAACCCCGGGTAAATCCGGCCTCCCCCGTCCCCGACCTCCCTTTTCTCTCAGCCAGACTGGCATCTCTCTCCACAATCTATAATCAAAAAGAACCAGATCAGACAACAAATAATACTCTATTTCTTTGGTAATAATATTCCCTCACTCATACCACACTCACAACACTATTTCCTCGGAGGGACAAAACGTTTCAGATCCGAAATATGTACTTTAGTGATGCGTCTCGTATCATCACTTTTGAGCAAATAAACTGTTGGAGATAATTTCTGCGTTATCTCAAACGACCCTTCGTACTTTGGTGCTAGTTTAGCCGAAAACTTTTTACTCGCATCTGAAAGCTTATGCGTTTTCCACAAAACTCGGTCCCCCATGAAAAATTCGACTCCCCTCTTGTTCCGATTATAATAGGTCGTCTGTCTGTCTCTTTCTTTATTAATAAATCTCGCTACCAAGTCTTTCAACGCATCTAACCTGTTCAACCGATCGTTCCACACTTCCGGGTCAATTCTTTCCACGACCTTCCGCCCCTCGACTTCTCTGCGCAAACTCTTTACCGGTTTCGGATTCCGTCCGTAGTTCAAAATCGCGGGCGAGAACTTTGTTGTTGACTGGACGGCCGTATTCATGGCATGTCTAAATTCATGAATATGTTTGTCCCAGTCTCGGTGATCCTCCCCGATAAAAGTCGCGACCATTGTCTTAAGAATGCGATTACTCCTCTCGACCGGATTTGCCTGCGGATGATACGGCGGCGTTGTGAGGTGCTGAACACCATACTCGGCCAACACTGACTTAAGAAATTTATTATCAAATTCTTTCACATTGTCATTAAGCAAAAACTCAGGAGTTTCCCACCGGAAAATAATCAACTCCTTAAACGCCCTCGCGATTGATTTTCCATCCGCCGACCTTAACGGTTTCACTTCCACCCACCGAGAAAACAAATATTGAAAGACCACTAGGTAGCGACACTGACTTTTGCTAGGAGGAAATTCCATGCAATCAGCTGCCACTACTACCCAGGGTCTCTCAACAATTCTCTGTCCCATAAGGCCTTGAGGACCTTCCTGTGAGACCTTATGGTACTGACAGTCAGGATAAGATCTCACAAATTGTTGGACATCATACCACATTCCCTGCCAATAATACTCTATCGCGACCCTATCTTATGTTTTCTCTATACCCAAATGACCTGCTGAAAATTCTGAGTGCGCACTCTGCAACACTCTTTCACGATACTCCTCCGGAACGACCAATTTCCACCCCTCTTCATCCCCTACGATCGGCAACAATAACGGATCATTTCTAAAACGATATAAACTCCCCTCAAGAACTTTCCAACCTGGAAATCTGCTGGGAAATTTCATTACCAAATCGAGTCTTTTTAGGTACCACGGATCTGAAATTGTTTCAAACGCCGCCACCTCTTCAAACTTATCCTCGTACATCCTAGATAAGGCAACCGGAACATGATGGTGAATTCCCCTCCGGTGATCAATCTCGAAGTCCCATTGCTGCATCCCAAGGGCCCAACGTGCCAATCGCCTGACGGCTCTTTTAGATTTCGCAACCATTTTAGAGCACTATGGTCCGTAATGGCTGTGAATTTATATCCCTCGATATATGGTTTCAATTTCTTGATTGACCACAGCAGTGCCAAACACTCTTTCTCTGTTACACTATAATTTCTTTCGTGTACAGAAAGTGTTTTACTCACAAATACTATCGGATGTTCACCGTCCTCCCCCTCTTGAGTTAATACCGCACCCATCGCATACCCACTCGCGTCACACTGAATTGTAAATGGCTTCGAAAAGTCTGGTCTTGCTAAGACTGGTGCTGAAGTAAATTTATTTTTCAGTTCTTGAAACGCCTCTTTCTGTTCCTCCCACCACTCCCAAGCACGGCCTTTTTGTAACAATCTCAATAGTGGCATTTTTAATTCGCTATCCCGCTCGATGAACCGCGAATACCACCCCACCATTCCCAAGAATCGACGGAGCTGCTTAATATTAGTTGGTGCCGGATAATCAACATAACGTAGGTAGAATACCTTCGAACACCCAAACTCGCATTTCTCCGGGTTTACCACCAGCCCAGCCGCCGCCAATTTTTTTAAAACACTTTCTAACCACTTGAGATTTTTCTCGTAATCATTAGTCACGATGATAATATCATCCAAGTATCCAAACACAAAAGGCTTGCACTCAGGACCAAACAACGAATCGATCAGCCTCTGGAACGTCATCGGGGCATTTGTGAGTCCAAATGGCATTCTCTTGAACTGCCACAAACCAGAACCAGGAATAGCAAAAGCGGTGTACTGTCTACTTTCAGGGGACATCGGCACTTCGTGATACGCCTGTTTGAGATCGATTTTGGAAATATAAAGGGCCTTCCGTAATTTGTCCAAAATCGAATCAATGGGGGGGATGGAATATGCTTCTCTCACCGTCACTTTATTTAAATCTCTGTAATCAATACAGAAACGCAACGATCCATCCCCCTTTTTGACGATCACTGGAGCACTGCAACACTCACTGGCCGATCTCTCGATCACTCCCCTTTCCAACATTTTCTGCACTTCCTGGTTCGCCCAGTCCAAAATCACGGCAGACATTCTCCGCGAGCGATGTTTAATTGGTGTTGGATCAGTGACTCTGATGCTATGTTCAGTCAAGGAAGTCATACCATGTTCGACTTCCTGTGGTAAAATCAGTTGATCTACCAATTTTTGAATTTTCGATCTCTGCTCCTCTGATAACTCACAAATCCCTGCGCATTCCGCAAAAATATCCCCCTCTCCACTATTTCCTATACCACTACTCCCCCCTGGACACCAATCACCATATTCCAAAAATTTATGCCACTTTCCTCCTGGGACTTTCCACAGACCTTGCCCTAACCCCACCTCCATATCAACTGCCCTATAAACATCCTGACCCATGATTAAATGATGGGAGAGGTTATCCACCAAGCGTAAGTCGAAAGGCTGTGAGAACCCTTCTATCGCCAACCACAACCTCAGTTTCCCTAACGATGCGGTTGATCCACCTAAGGCACTTCCGATCGCAGTATTTGATTTCGTTAATTTCTCTCGAAATCTCTCGGCCAATTCCGGTCCGACCACTGAAACCGTCGAGCCCGGACCGAACAGAGCTATAGAAGGTTTGTCAGCAATCACTACTTTAAAAAAGTATCGGTTTTCCCGTGATGAGGCATCTACCCTTTCTCCGGTTAATTCAGGTGTTCCTGTATTTATTACAGCCTCACCCCTCCCCTGGACTGAACATGCTGTTGGAACATCAGCAAATTCAGTCTCAACACCAGCTTGAAGAAACCCCTCATCACTGGATTGCGTCCCAGCCTTGTCCGATTCCGTCCCCTTAACATTTGGTCTTATCCCAACATCGCTGGGTTGCGTCCCAGCCTTTTTTTTTTTTTTTTTGCGTAGGATGTGAAAACCTGCCTTCAGGTACCCTGTAGCCCGTACTACAGGGTTATGCGGGGGTGGCGATGTTCTGCCGACCCGCTAAAAACACACCCTTATTTGGGACCTTAAGACCACTCCCAGGTAGAGCCAGTTTACTGACGTATCGCCTTCAGGAGTGGTCTTATATCCCGTCTCTATCGCCTAAACGATATCATCCCTCGACTTACGGGAACTACCTTTGTTGGCGGCCATTGAGATCTTTAACCCTCATAACATGTTGGATGAAGGTCTCGATGTGCCGCCAATTCTCTTTGGACTCGGTCATTAACAGGATCATGTTCTCCGGTGTAACTTCGCAGTTTACACCGGCGAACATGACCCGTCTTTCGTCGTTCCATCGTGTGCATGTAAAGAGTGTATGCTCTGCGTCATCCTTTGGGGATTGGCAGTACGCACACTCTGAACTTTCTCGTCTTTTGAAGATCTCTAGGTACGAGTTAAAACACCCGTGATCTGAGAGCGCTTGGGTGAGGTAGTACGAGACTACTCCATGTTTTCGATCTATCCAGGTGGCGAGTGTAGGTATGAGCCGATGTGTCCATCGACCCTTCTCATCCCCGCTCCATCTTGCTTGCCATCTTTCGACGAGTCGGCTTCTCGCATCTCGGCGAATTTGGTCCTTGCTGGGTCTATTGTCATCCGTATAACGGGTGGACATCCTATCTTTGAAAAGGAGGAAAATTTCTTCCCTTTCTTGCGCCAAAAGATCTGCCGGCGGGACGCTGGGAAGGACCTGGGCAGCACTCGCAGATACTGTCCTATAGGCAGAGATTATACGCTTAGTGATAATCCTTTGCGAGGACAGTATCTTCTCCAAGATGATCTTGCTTCTATTTGTTCGCAGGGAGGGAGCCCACACTGGTGCTGCATAAAGCAGCTTTGAGTGGAACACACTCGCCACCAATCTCCTTTTCTTTTCAAAAGGCCCACCGACGTTCGGCATTATACGGGCTAAGCTTATCGCACATTTTGCAGCTTTGTCGGAAGCCACTGCGATGTGGTACTTAAAATTCAGAAACTTGTCGAGTTGTACACCAAGATACTTTATATGCGTGCTCCACTTGACTTCGAATCCGTCTACTTCGAGCCGTGGAAGTTCGTAACCACGTCTGTCTGTGACCATGAGCGCTTCGGTTTTGTCCAGGGCCATTTGAAGACCTCTGGCATCCAGCCAGCTCTTTGTTCGTCGCGGAAATTCGTTCACCAAGATTCCGAGCTCTTCTGCAGTTTCGGCAGAGCACACGATCAACGCGTCGTCCGCAAAGCCGATGATCACCGCGCCTTTGGGTGGACCCATTCGCAAGAAGTCATCATACGAGACGTTCCATACGAATGGTCCTATCCTCGAGCCTTGAGGGGCACCTCGATGCATCTCTTCCTTCAAAGTGCAGGTGTCTCCCTCGTATATTACCCACCTGTCGCTAAGATAATTATTCATTATCCGCAACAGGTAGGGCGCTATTCCTTTGTTTCTCATCGACTTGATGAGATCTTCCTATTTAGCGGTATTAAACGCGTTGCGTATATCTATAGCTACCAAAGCGCAGAAGCTCTTCTTCTGCCCCGGACCCAATTTGTCCTTTCCTTCCTTGGCTAGGTCCGCTGCCTTTTGTATGGCATCTACTGTGGACATGCCTTTACGGAAACCAAATTGGTAGTCGGATAGACTATTCTCTCCAGTCAAGTGGAGTTGCATCCTCTGCAGAACCATGTCCTCTAGAAGTTTGCCCATCGTATCTAACAGGCATATTGGCCTGTAAGATGAGACATTATCTAGAGGTTTGTTACCTTTCCTTAGGAGGACCAGCCTCTGTCGTTTCCAATCCCGGAGGAACTCTCCTCTTTTTAGGCAATTGTTGAAGAAATCTAAGAGAATCTGGGGTGAAGCAACGATCACTTGTTTAAGTATCTCGTTACTTATCCCATCGATTCCAGGCGCCTTGCCTGGCTTCAATCTTTTGCCGGCTTGGTGGAGCTCTGCAAGAGTGAAGAGTTCCTCCTCACGGACTTGACAGTCACTCCAGTCCATCCTAGGTCATGGTTCTGCTGGTGGAAACAAGGCCCTGATTATTTGACGCACCCAATCGGGATTGTCCAGGCCGGGGGTCTTTTGCTTCGTCACCAATTTCTTGGTGACGATTTTATAGCCCATTCCCCATGGGTCCTTCTCGACATCCTCGATTAGGGTCTTCCAACACCTTCGCTGTGAAGCTCGAATCTCTTTTCTGAGGATCCTCTTGGCCTCTGTATATGCGTCGTTTAGCATAGGATCTCCCTTAGAGCGGGTGTATATCCTTCTTGCTCTAACGCATGCTTTTCGCAAAGAGGCCAGCTCCTCTGACCACCAGTATACATTACGTCTTCTGGGAGTGGTACTTCTGCAGCGCGGCATTGACGCGTTGCATGCGGTGATTATCATATTCATCACCGGCCGCACCTCCCCATCCAGGTTGTTCGGTCTCTTCACCCATCCAAGTTCCTCAAAGAGGCGGGATTCTTTAAGGGACCGACCGAACTTTTCGACGTCTAGCTTCTTAATGTTCCACCTAGGGCCTCTCTTACAGGAAGCATCCTGCTTGTTTGCTCTAGGTGTGTCTCCTCCTGAGACTGAAAACTTAATATACTGGTGGTCACTTTCGGTATGATCCTCAGAGACGTGCCAGTCTTTAATGTGCTTGTTTAGGAGAGACGTTGTTATCGTAAGATCAATAATAGATCCGATATTATGGTCTCTCCTGAACGTCCACTTTTGGCCCTGGTTAACAACCATCAGATTGTTCCTGGAGACCATTTCTGCAATTAGAATTCCTCTATTGTCGAGCCTTGTCTCGCCCCAGTCTGGCGACTTCGCATTGAAGTCGCCTGTGACGAGAACATCCAGCCTGGATTCTCGCAGGCTCGACTCGAGTTCGTCTATCTCCGCTTCGAAGGTTGTCAGTGAGTCGTTGGGTGAGAAGTAGCAGCTATACATGCGTATACCTGAAATTTCCACCCACACGAACCCACTGCTCGTCTCCAGGAACTTGTCTACCCTCAAATCGGGATTGTAGACCTAAATGGCTGCTCTTCCCGATGAATCCTGGTACCAGGGAGCTAGATCGTTTCTTTTGTTCTGCTCAGTGCAGAACAGAACGTCGATCATCTCCTGACTGGCTGTCACCAGCATCAGGTCCTGGGCCTTCTTACTTGTGTGCAGGTTTATCTGCAGAAACTTTAGGCTTTCGCCTGTTTTAGTTTCTGCAGTGCCTCTTTGTACACCGGGCAGGCGTTGCTGCCTGCCCAATGTTTAAGCTCGGTTTTGCCTAAGTCCGTGCAAGTAATGCACACAAGGACCTGGGTCGAACAATTTTTGGCCAAATGTCCCGCATCGCCGCATCTCCGGCAGTTTTTAAACCTGTCGGGGCACTTGCATATGCGTGTAATGTGGCCGTAACCCAGGCACCTTTGGCATCTCTGGACCTCCATGTGCTCCTTAATAGCCGCATTGATCCAGCCAATGCGGACTTTTCCTGCCTTGAGAAGGGCATTACAGTCTCCTTCTGGCAGGCGGACCAACGCCATTTTCATGCCACCAAACCTTGGGATCAGTCGGCATGTGGCTTCGAGGTTGTCCTTCACGAGCTTTGTTCGTAAAGCCATCAGCACGTCTTCCTCTGTCACTGTCTCGTCGAGATCTCGGATCTCTAGCGACTTTTTATTTACAAGGGCCATCACATTGGCCTTTTTGTTCAGAGCCGCAGATAAGGCTCTGGCGAGTTTAGAGGTATCTCCTCCTTTTTTAACAATGATGAGGACCTCTTGTTTAAGAGTCCTCCTTACCTTTAACACTTCCGTGCCCATCTAGTCTGGATTTACATCCTCTTTCATAGCACGGAAGACCTCTTGGTAGGCTGCGGGGGTTTCAGCTGAAATCCTTACAGCCTCCGTTGTTCTCGCCTTTAGCAGACGTTTCTTTTCTGCTTTCTCGGCATTCTCCTTCTTTTGGGCGGCTTTCCTTTTCCGGGCCGCTTTTCTTTTGTTGACGATGGTTTTGAAACCATCATCGGCTTCTGCCCTTCCATTGGATACCACCTCTGCAAGGGACAGAGATTTGCTTTTTTTCTCGCTCAACTCAAGCTCTTTTGACAGATTAACTGGGGTCTTCGTACGTGTGACCCTGCGTTTGACCTTTTTTAAGCTCTTTTGAGGGAAGTTTACTTCTGGGCTTTCGCCCTGGCTACGAGGCCTTTTTTTATCATCGTTTAAGGTTTGAAAGCCTTGCCCACTCAAGGTCGCCCCTGCCGGCTTCTGGGCCGGGCGTTCAATAAATCGCAAATTTTTGCGAATTACGTCAAAGGCAATCTCGAGCTACTTGATGGCTTCTTGTACCTCCTTCTTGATACTTTTTTGCTTACCAATTCCCTTCTTTATTGTCGCGAAGATGCCCGGGAGGTCTTCCAACTGGTGGACTATGTTCTCCGAGAATCTCTCGACTTCGGGAGTTTTGGTCTTTTCAGCAAGGTTAATTTGCCTAGATGTAGAGGGCAGAACTTCTACTTCGTCGCTATTAACTTCCATAGCCTGATCTAAATTTTCCGTTTGAGTGTCCATAATTTAAGTTTACCAGCGCCTCGTGCGTAAAGTGGCGGGCCGCCTTGATTGGGAACGGGTACACCCTCGGATACTGCGATCCTACCCCAGATCCCTGGGGCCCAATCAGCTGCTTAGCCGTTCCCGGAATACACGGACGGAACGGACTCGCCAGTAACAATGCAGGTTCCGATCCCTTACATCCATTACGCACTCGCCGATCAATCCCGAAGGGGCTGGCTCCTGACACCCTACCGCAGGTCCACGTCGGCAGAGCTACGCTCACAGCAGACTCGTACCTGCCACGGTTGGAAACGCCGTGACAGGACATATCACTCCCAGTGTACTGCCTGCAGGGTGCCGATCGGCTAGTGTCGTTGGTCAGACCGAACAGACAACCGGTCCATCCTATTCTTCCCAGAACCCATGTCTTCCACAGCTGACGAGGATGGTTAGCCCCCATTTGGAATCCGAATTAACATCATCCGCACAGGATAGCTAGTGCACAGGTTCTAAAAACGGCGGCTACCCGAATTAACAGGGTCCCGTTCATTCCCCTGTGCCCAAACTCGCCAGACATCAGGAGTCGATGAGTTCTGGGAAGAGCTGAACAGCTCGTCCAGTGATGGCGTCCGAAGGACAAGCGCCTGGCCGGCCCTAAGCCCCCTCACCACGACAAATTGCATCCCAGCATCACCAAATTGCGTCCCATGCAAAGAGAGTTCCGTCCCGGATTGCTCTCTAAGTGGTTGCGTCCCAAGGTTCACAACTTCCGTCCGGACTTCCAGAGGCTGGCTTCTGGACTCAATGAATTGCATACCAGAGCCCGTAGACTGTGACCCATTGTCCTGAAGTTGCGTCCCAACGAGTTCCTTCCCGGATCCCCGTCTGGCCAACTCCGTCCCAGAATCCTGAGTTTCTGTCCCGACTTCTGGGAGCTGCGTCCCAATGGTTTGATCCATAATTGGTGGTTCTACCATTAATTCCACCTCCCCCCAAATGACCTGGCATATTTGGATGGGTGTCCCATATTCTCCCCCCACTACGGTCCACTGTGACTGATTTTATGACAGTGGGACACTCTCTTCCCCCTGTAAGATCTCGCCCTGTTGACTTCCCACTGGTACCACTCCTTCCTCCGTAATTGTTACTGATTGTCCCGTCACTGTTCCACTAAGATCTACTGGTCCCTTTACCATTGTTTCGACCTCTGACTCTACTCTCTCCCCTCTGGAAATCTCTTCCACACGAATTAAAGTGAGGAAAATTTCCGGTTCACCTACTACCTCTATTGTCCTACCGACGAAGGTCCTGGGGGGAAGGGTTGGTCGATTCCCCCCTGCCCCGTTTCCCAACATCCTCCTTAACTCGACACAATGGGGACAGTTTTTGAACACTGTCCCTGCTGTCCCACAAACCTGACACGCACTCCTTAAGTTAGTTGGTCTTGGCATGGGACACTCATTAGCGTAGTGTCCCTGCTGTTGACAACGGAAGCAAGTCCTCAGTTTGCATTCCGATGCTCGGTGTCCCACAGCCTGGCACTGATAACAAGCACCGGTAAATCCAAGTGGGACAGCAGGCCTTGGAGCTGGTGGACGTCCCACTCCAAAAGAACGGCTTTGGTATTGCTGTCCACCTCCGAAAGGCCGACCAACTAAGTGTCCCACATTTCTCGACTGAGCGTTCACTGGGACAGTTGCGTTCGTAGCCACCATTTGGGCATACGTTACCGGCACCTGAATATTCGGCACCTGCTGAATAGCAGCTAGAGGTGCTGTCCCACTTGTCCCCTGGTCCATAACACTTTCGGTTGTCCCACTCACTAACTTAACATGAGTAGTCTTACTAAATTTCCCCTTTTTACTCTTCGGAGCACTCCTGTTAGGAGGGACACGTGGGACTCTCCCAATTTCTTCCCCACTAGAAACAGAGTCCGATAATCCTAATAACGCGTCCACCTTTGCTACTTTTATTCCCCCTCGCGGAGCTGCGGCCGGAATTCTCATTTTGTCCCGGGACGGAGGTGGGACATATCTCTTGTCGAGGTCCTTGATCTTCTCATACCGTCTGAGAATCTTTTCTAACCCCTCAATATATACTCATTATGAACTCTGAGATTTTCTCTCCTTTCGCCTGAGTTCTGCTGCGAGCCTCATCTAAAACGTCATCGTCCACCAACGCAAATGAGAATTCCCGTTTGAATAATTTTTTAAAAGCATTCCACGAGTTCAGGTCTTTTCGCACCAGCCTGAACCAACGACTCGCCGTTTTGCGCAACACACTCGGAAGCGCTGTCAGCATCTCTCAATCGCTGATTAGATTGCACCCTTTGCAATCTTCTCAACGCTCTAAAAATTCCTCACCGTCCTCCTTTTCCCCTACAGAAAATGTTATGTCCCAATCCTTCAGGATTTTAACGATTTCAGTTCCCCCACCTAGATTTTGGTAAAACCGACCCTTTCGTCGGCTCTTATCACTAGAAGAGTCGGTTTCAGTTTCCGACTCACTGGAGGACAACACCACGCGCCTACGCCTCTTGCGTTTACTCGTACCGGGACTTCCACTTCCGGTATGTGGATCCTTTCTCCCCTCTTCCCCAGGGAAAAGTCCTGGAGGATGAGGGGGTAAAGGGGGTGTAGATTTACCGTCTTGCTCGGTATTTCCTAAATCACCTCCCCTCTGTTCCCATTCACGACCCTGATCAGGGTCTACTGGTTGTTCGCCTTGAACCTTTTTCCCCCACCACATCACGTGGGACTTGCGTTTTTTGGGCATTATTTGCACTGATATGCAATTGCTCAATCAAAAACGCATTGTGTGCTCGCAACTGCTCCAACTCAAGCAGTTGCTGTTGTGCATAAATTGCACGTTGATCCGGGCTCAACCTCCACGCCCCCACCCCCTGCCTGATACTCCATAACTCTGGAGACTCTCCTGGCGCAGGAATAGCTCCTGCCCCCCCTGTCCACGTCACGAACGTCGGTGCCCCAAATCTCGAACTCGACGTCGTGGTAGTCACAGTTGTGACAAACGTGGTCCTAGTCGTAACCCTCGGTGTCTTGAAGGACGCGGAAATAACTTCCGGGTTAACGGCGGCATTTCCGTTTTCATTATTTACCGACTCTCTCCCCTCTGTATTAATTTCCGGAAGATTCTCTTCATCATTTGAAGGGTTTTCCCCTCCTGCTGTACTTCCGGGTTATTTCCGGGTTCGGACGACAATCTCGACCTACGAGTCAGCGCAACAAAAGGACTAGGTCCGGCTCCCCCCTCTTTCTGACTTCAAAGCGCTTCGAAGTTAAAAACAAATTCCGATCCCTCCTTGTCAAAGGTCTCGAACCACGGAACCACGACCGTTTCCGGAAAGATATATTTGACTTCCGACCGAAGAAGTCTCTCGCGCAACACCTGCAGAGTGCCTACCACATTGCAATCCTGGCGTTCTAATTCTTCTACCACCCGCTCAGGTGGCATTGTTTGAATTTGTCGCCATGCCTCCCCTATTTGCGGAATTTCCAAAATCCGCCACATTTGTTCGCTGTACCGTTCCATTATAACACAATTTAGTAATAGTCGATACACGATAAATAATAATAAAAAAAAAGAAACAAAAAAAATCAATTTAATTCAAAACAACACAATTGAATTATTCTGCCAAGCCGGTTTAGAATAATTTTAACGCACTAATATTTCCCCCACTCCACGAGAGCCAAATTCAAAATTTAAATTTTTCTTAAAAACAACCATTTACATTTCGTACTTCCGGTTTCGGTTTCGTTCCGACACGATCCACGAAATGAAACAAAAACCCCACCAACGAAGTAATTTTTCTAAGCTCGAAATTCACGATATTTTAAAAATAATACCCCACTTCACTCTCCTCTCTCCTCTCCCCTCATAAACAATTCATCAAAATACATTTAAAATAATAACAGATAAATCAATAAAAAAAATATAATAACAATTCAAACTGAAAGAAAACGTATAATATTACACAATAACAATTTTTTCAAAAATCAAAAATTAAATCTTCTTCTGCAGTATGGCTTTCCCAAAATTATTCAGAAAAATTTCGCCGGGATAATTCCGTGGAGTGGCTTTCACAAAATTTATTTTCAGGAAAAAGAAAAATTTTCTTTTCTCACTACTACTTCCGCTGTGTGGCCTTCCCAAATTTGTTTTCAGGATAAGACAAAAAAACTAATTAATTTTATCACAATCGCGAAGAAAAGCAGAAAAGAAGAAACAACAATTTTAATTCAACGGTTAAAAACGAATTCCTATAAGCTGGGACTTCACCGGCCATCTATCTGTACCCTCACGCACGAGGAAGAACGAGAAAACACAACCGACAAAACTTTTAAAATTCAAACTCTACTCCGTTTTCCGTTTCACTAACGAAAAAGACACATTATCTCCATTTAAATCAAATACACGACTAAATTACACGCCTGAATTTATCATTTTTAACTCACGAGGAAAAACACTTCAAATATCCTATTTCTCAGCACGCTGCAAAAGAAATTACTACGGGAAAAAAGAGAGAGTCCGATGCGCAAGAAGGGGATCGACACTTGACTCAGTTTGGACTTTACGCGCAATTACGGTTTCACCACGTGGTGAAAATTGACCCGTGATAATTCACGTTTTTTAGAATATAAACTTTAATAAATTTATCCCAAAAGGGAAAACTGAATTATCGCGCACTTTTCAATTTCAAATTCTAATCGCATCAGCACTCTCCCCTCAAAAATTCTCACAATTACTTTTGTAATTGCTCCACGCTTTAAAGAAATTACCATGCGCCATTTTTCCGAATTCGTTTCCCACCGCGAAAATGTCACACCCTATATAATGTAACCATTATTTGATCCCATTACGCGCGAAAAAGAACAAATTTTCCACTTCTACCCACTCTTACTCCCTGTGACCTGACACAAAAATCAATTTTACTATTGACGACAGTTTTATTAATTTTCACCGGAGCACGCGACTTCCGGTTATCCCCAATTATTTCTTTTTTTTTTCGCGATTTTACCAGTCAAATGAATTCTCCGGCAACCGGCTGCCTACTAATTGAACACTTTATTAATTTATTTTGTTAAATTTTCGCCCGCACTGACTCGAAACCAACACTTCCGCGATTCACGGCACTTTTTCCTCCCCTCAAAACAACCTCCTCTCAACATTTTTCTCTTTTCTCTCACACCACATAAAAGAATAAGGTTACTAGGTCAATTTTGGTCTCTCGGCTAATGAACTTCCCCACAAGGGATGCCAATTATAATAGTTTAAATGGTTGAATTAAAATCGGAAATAGAATTTCCTTCAATTTTTAAATATTACTTAAAATAATTCAATTTTAACTTCGAATGAAACTTTAACTTCACCAACCAAAGGGAAGTTCCGCCGACGAGACCAAGACTATGTTGACCATAGCACCCAACGTAGAAAGTTACTTACTCTTTTGCCCCTCTTTAGCAGCTCCTCGTCTACCACGTTCTAGCAGCAGCTTTCGGCACACGCTGTTGGACTCACCAAAACCCAAGGCAACTCCTGGACAAACCACTCCAATAAAAAATGAGAATCCAATTAGTTTAAAGTCTATTTATTCCACACTGATATGTCCAAGTGTAATCCACAAACTATACAGTTTTCACAGTTCAAATACACACTCGAGAAAGTTCACAAGTAGTAGCCGGCGCACGTGCTCCTGTCACGAGATACTCCAACGAATGTAATTAGTAGCCGGCACCTCATGCGCGCTAATATTTTGGGGGTGGTGGCTTCGCCCATCGTCTTCGATCCTCGCTCTCCGTCTTCCGCGTACGTCCGGCCATCCTTCCTCGTCTCGCTGATAGCCTTCTACCTAAAATATGGAAAAGAGGTCGCCTCGGTGAACGCGGGAAAACGCGGAAAATCGCGCGAAGCACATTTCTCACCAATCTGGACGTCTGACCACTCCACACAAATTAAAAAAAAACCATCCGAGGGAACTGCGACGAAGCGGAAACAGAGCGCCAGTCAGGGCCGTAATTAATTAACGATAAAGGGTACCTGTGCAGCTCATGCTTTCCAAAACTCAAAATAAAACTTAATAATTAAAATCGTCAGTGACGAAACGCTTCGTCACAACGTTATAAAATAATACTTATAAAGTTTTCAATATTTTGCTATTAATAAGAAATAATTAAACACATTTTTTTAAAAATCACTATCTACATAACAAAAATCAATATTTCCATAAAGAAAGTAAGAATATATTGGTTAATTTTCAAATTCATTTGGTTAACATATTAGACATTTCAGTGTGGAGACATCTACACGTATTACCCAAAACTAAAAGATATATTACCCCACTCAAACAATAGGAGTGCCATCACTATCGCGGTGAGGCTGGAAGGGGAGGTTAGCACGAGCGATAGTGGGAAAGAGCTAGAGACTCCGAAGGCTGGGAAGTATGTGCAGATAGCCTGCAAAGCCGGCGATCCGATGAGTACGAAAAGAAGAGGTATGATAGTTGAGTCGGAAAGTCGGAGCTAAAAGGGAAGTCAAGGTAGTTAGAAGCGTAGGAGAAGTAGAGAGAGACATTCCAAAAATTTAGGTAGTAGAATTAGGATGCCAGGTGCAAAAGAGGGAGGTGATGGTCTTAAATAAAAGATTAAAAGAAACCAAAGAATCGAGAAGGATAGGACATGGACGGAAAGAAGAGTGTGATGGTTAACAGAGTAAAGTGGTTAATTAATGAAGAGACGAGAGTTTTAGTAAAGAAGGAGGGAAGGAACAAGAGGAGGAAGAAACATGGAAGAATAAAAGTGGCGTTCTGGAACGTATCAGGACTTAAAAATAAGATTAACGGTTTTAGGGAGAGTATAAAGAAGTGGGATGTAGTAGTTCTGAGCGAAACATGAACGAAGAGGAAAGACTGGTTATAAATATGCAGGAGGCAAATAAGAAACAAAGTAAGGGCAGAAGTGCAGGAGAAGTGGTGACAGAGGTAAGTTAGAGAATCAAAGAGGAAAGGATACAGGCGAGTGATAGGGAGAGGTGCATGGTAAGAACAATCAGAATTGGAAAAGACAAATGGTATGTGGTAAGAATATATAAAAGGAGAGGAGAAGAAAGGAATTGGAAATACATAAAAGAGTGTATGGAGGTAGGAAAAGACAGGATGAAAGGTAGATGAGAGGAGGAGGTAGAAAGGATAGGAGGTATTGCAGATAATCAAACAGGGTTTAGGAAAGGGATCGGAACTATGGACCATATATATGTACTAAATTACTTTATAAATAGAAACTTAGGTAGGAAGAAAGGCAAGTTAATAGCGTTATTCGCAGATTTTAAGGCGGCATTTCCTTCGGTTAATAGAGGAATTTTGTGGAAGGTTTTAAGAGATAGGGGGATAGAGGAGGGACTGATCGAGAAATTACAGGAGTAATACATAAATGACAGGTCGAGGGTAAGAGTAGGAGACAAGGTGGGGGAGGAATTTTGGTTAGAAGGGGGGCTAATGCAAGGCTGCCTGTTGAGCCTGTTACTGTTTAGTCTTCTGATGGCGAATTTAGAGAAGAGATTAAAGAAAAAGGCAAGGTAGGATTTGTCATAAGAGAAAAAACTGTATAGCGCTATCATATGCGGATGACATAGTGCTGTTGGCAGAAGAGGAAGCTAGTATGAGACTGTTAATTAAAGCCGATATAGCACCGAAGTTTGCGGAAAGCTAACGGGAAACTAAACGTGTTAGGTTCGACAGCTTGCACTTTTAGCTTCCTGTTAGCTTCACGGAAGCCATAAATGTCATTCGTTTTATAGTTTCTGATGTTAGCTTCCAGAAAGCTATAAATGTAATTTTTCCGAAAGTATTTCGAAAGTATTTCTGTGATAAAATTAAAAAATCTATTTACATGCGCAGTCCTTTTCTACTGCTTTCTATAGCAGCTGGGGCTGCGCATAACTTTTGAATAACCTTTCCTACTGCGGAAGTATGCATGTAAAAAAATTTATACATGTTGAAAAATATTTTTTTTTACTTTTCTTTTTATACGAGAAAACTTTATGCAAACTTTGTGCAAACTTACTAAAAAGACTTTCGGAAAAATTACATTTATAGCTTTCTGGAAGCTAACATCGGAAACTATAAAACGGAGGACATTTATAGCTTCCCTGAAGTTAACAGAAAGCTAACAGTGCAAGCTATCGAACCTAACACGGTTAGTTTCCCGTCAGCTTTCCGCAAACTTTGGTGCTATTTGGGGGAGTTTGAGAAGTATGTAGGAGAGAAAGATCTGTGGGTAAACGTGGAAAAGACAAAGGTTGTGAGATTTAGGAATAAGAGAGAAGGGGATCGGTTTGAATGGAAGTTGAATGGTAGAGTAGCTGAGGAGGTTTAGAGTATAGATAAATATATATAAATATATATATATATATATATATACAAAAAATGTTGTTGTAGTAGGTTAAGTTATGTTAAGGTTTATGTAATTGGAGCCTCTAACCCTGAGATATGTGCAGATAGAGTACAATAAAGAAGAATTAGTTTTGAAACTAATATGTTAACACCAAACGAAGGATGAATTCAAAAGACGGCTGGGAGGAAGTATATGACCTGTGACCGTGCGTAGCTCAGTGGTAAAGCAGTCAACCGGCAATTGGAAGGTCCTTGGTTCGTCCCCAGCGCAGTTGAGGTCTATATTTTTTCACAGTTTTTTCATTTTAAATATAATTGTTGTTATTTACTTACTGCTTTTACAGTGCATCTGGAAAGATGCTATTTTTCCCTAATTTTGCAATTAACCGAAGGTTATACAATGACGGATAAAGCATAGAAATAAAATTTTTTTTTTTAAAATTATTATTGTTGTTTACCAACTTTTCATTTAGGGCACCTACAAGGATGCAGTTTTCCACCTGGGTTAGACTACGATTCAGTAAGAAAATGGGAAACACATTTCTTAATACAGTCGAACCTGGATAAGTGAAAACTGGATAAGTGAAAAACCTCTATAAGTGACCGGCTATCGCCAGGTCCCTTCAATTTCCCATGTAAAAACCTCTATAAGTGAGTAATCTGTAAGTGACCGGTCATTTTTTTTGGCAAGACCTCTATAACTGAATGAAACGTCTCTTGAACCTCTGTAAGTGAATATCCTTTCCTTCATTTTTCTCGGCTAGACCTCTATATGTGAAAGAAACGTCTCTCGAACCTCTATAAGTGAAAATCTCTTCTGTATTTAATTTTTCTAAAGGGCAGTAATACATAAACAATAATTAAAATTTCAATAGATATATGGGAACAAAGGCGCTCTGTTGAAATAATAGTATTACTACAACTATTACACAGAAAAATTTAGTTTTAAACTGACCATAACAGGAAGTGTTTGCGAATTTAACATTTTATAAATCTCATATATTCTTATTATCAAAATGTCTAAACGAAAACTTAAAACACTTTCATTAAGTGATAAGTTTAAAATTTTAAGTGAATTTCAAAATGAAAAATCACGAAAAGTTTTAAAAAGTGAATATGGTTTGTCGGATTCTACTATCTATAGAATAACAAAAGAAAAAATACCATAAAATCCGAATGTTTTGAAGGCCATGGAAATATGAGAAAAAAACGTTTGGTTGAATTTCCTGATCTTGAAAAGTGCCTTTTAGAATGGATGAAGCAAACTTTGGACGAAAATTGATAAATACGTTTTTGACAAAATTTATGAACTTGAGAAGCATGTGAATAATAGTAAAGTCCAAAAACAAACAAAACTGACAGACTTTTTTCAATCAATTAATTAATATTCATGTAAATTGGCGAATTACTTTTTGATAAAATTTTCTTTAAATAAATTATTCAAGCAATTATTCCTTGTAGATTAACAAAACCTCTATAAGTGACAGAGGCTGCTCTTCGACCTCCATAAGTAAAAACGTCTATAAGTAAAAAACCTCTATAAGTGACAAAAAATTCTCGGTCCCTTGGAATGTCACTTATCCAGGTTCGACTGTACAATTTTTTCTTGCGAATGTTTGGTCATGTTGTGATGTGTCGTTTTAATGATAATTAATAAATAAAAGTAACATTCCGACATAAAATACAGATTTTTGACAATCCAATCAAATAAATTTATTTCATGTCTAAAACATTATATTACTTTAACAAATGTTACTTATATTGACACGCTGAGTTAAAGAATACATTATATTTAGAATTTCACATCAACGAATTATATTAATACTTGTGCCACTCTATTATTTCTAATAAATAAACATTTATTAATTTATTTCGTCATTTAAGAGCGAGAAACGTCAACATTGAAATCAGGTGAGAGCATTTTTCTTCACAGGTTTGATCAGCCTTGAGTTTTGATATCATAAGGCTACAGTTTGTCAAACAAAAGTAACCAAATCAGCATAAATCTTGTTACTCGAGGGTCTTTAGGGTTGCTGCTTACGATTATGATGTCAGATTTCAAAAATTCAAACTGACAAATCCAATATGGAGGACAGAAAAATTTAATTTTGACGAATTTGCTTAAAATTTGTTACTTGGGGTTTTCTGGGGTCGCTGATTACGAATATGATTTTAAATTTCAAAATTTCAAGATGGCGGATCCAATATGTCTGTCAAAAGAATTTAATTTAGACGTATTTGCTTGAAATTTGTTACTTGGGGTTTTTTGGGGTCGCTGATTACGAATATGATGTTAATTTCGACAAATTTGCTTGAAATTCGTTACTCTAGGGTTCCAAGCACCAAATATATGCACAATTGTGTTCCAAGCACAAGACATATTCGCAGTTGTGTTCCAAGCAACAGACACTTGCGTTGTTGTTGTCATAAATGCGCAGTAGTGTTCCAAGCACTACATACATCCGGAGTAGTGTTCCGATTAATAAACACAGTATACACTGAGAGAAAAAAAAGGTTACTACAACGGAGGACACAAGTAGGAATTGCCTGAGTGACTCCGGTAGTAGAACTCGAGTTAACGCAACTTGGGACTCCGGTAAATACTGCTTGGGTCTCAAGTCGACGTAATTGGAGACCCAAGCAGTATTTACCGGAGTCCCAAGTTGCGTTAACTCGAGTTCTACTACCGGAGTCACTCAGGCAATTCCTACTTGTGTCCTCCGTTGTAGTAACCTTTTTTTTCTCTCAGTGTATAAGGGAGATTTAAAACCAGACATAGCGTTTTTGTACGCAATAGGAATATTCCTGACATATGGTGGATTTCACAGAAATTGTTTGTAATTTTGAAAAATCAAGGTCAAATTATTTAAAAAATATAAAATGGACCTTTTCAATTGAAAGGTTATGCAAAAATCTATAAAAATCATGTCACATAAAATTTTTTTATCAATTCATTAAAACAGTGGAAATAGGAAAAGAAGAGTGAATTACCAAAAAACGCCAAACTTTTCCCCCCTCCCACTGCCCCAATTTTTTAAAAAATTTTTAAATATTTATAGGATAAATTACTATTTAATAGGACAACTCATAAAAAAATTTGCAATAGATTAAACATATTTTATTTTTGGGGCAGGACATTTTCCGTGAAATCCACCGTTTGTATAGTGCCTTCCAGCAGGATTTGCTTACCCATCAGAATTTTTGTATTTACAAAAAGTTTTATATTTTGTAATCTAATCAAGATAAAACATTCTCAATGGTGAAAAATGCATGAAATATGGGAATTTTTGTTTTCATAGACGGAAATACTTTTGAAAGTGCGGTTTTTTTTATTTAAATAGTACATAATTATATAAAATTTTTACATATTTATTTAAAAAACAAATTAAAAATGGCGTCTGTAGCTTAGCTTATAGAAGACCCTGCGCGCCGTATTTTTTTATATGAGCCGTACGTTCCACAGCCTCGCCAGGTTATCTGAAACAAAAATTCCTGAAAAATTATGAAACTAGGATAAATTTAGGGGGCCTTATCGTTTTCCTTTTTTTTAAAAAAAAATTTTTTAATATTTTTTTGACCTATGAAGTAAAAAAGAAAAAACTTAAAAAATGAGTTTTCTCTTTAAGTAGCCGCCATTTCGCTAAAAAAACGTTTTTCAAAAAAAGGAAAACGATAAGGCCCCCTAAATTTATCCTAGTTTAGTAATTTTTGTTTCAGATAACCTGGCGAGGCTGTGGAACGTACGGCGCATAAAAAAATACGTCTTCTATACGTTAAGCTACAGCCGCCATTTTTAATTTTTTTTTTTATATAAATATGTAAAAAGTTTATATAATTATGTACTATTTAAATAAAAAAAAAACGCAAATCCACAAATATTTCCGTCTATGAAAAAAAAATCTCAATTTTCATGCATTTTTCATCATTGAGAACGGTAACTTCCCCTTAATTATTTTTAACAATAGTCAAAAAACTCCATTTTTTTGGTAAATTTCAAACTGATGTATTTCTCAAACAGATCGTCACATTTTATTGGCAGATAATGCATTTGACAGTTAACTTTATCATCTTAAAAACGAATTTTTAAAAATTGATATACGATTTTTTTTACCAAAGATATAGTTAATTGTTTAAAAAAACAGCACTTTTTTTAACTATGCAAGAGTCCAGAACGGTTGATTTTAGAAAAAAAAATGTTAGCCATTAGAATGCCGGAAAACCTAAATATAGGCTCTAGGTGTAATTGGAACTTTCCATATGATATATTTAAGCTATAAGTACATAATTTTTGAATTTTGTTCGAAGAAAAAACGATAGCTTCAGACAACAATTTTTATTCAGATGTTCATCGTGTCAACGTTACGAAGTCTAAATGACCTCCTCTTCAGGACAATTAATATTTCATTTTCATATTAACAAATTTCATCTTTCAGATGAATATGGTCAAATCTACAATAAATTTATAAATTATATAAGTATTAGACAAAACAAAAAATTTTAAAAAAGTAAAAAATTAGGACCATCTAGTCACATTCATATCATCGTCATTTTTTTTCTCAATAAAAAGAAAGAGAAACATAATCCAATTTCGAATTCCAAATAAGAACAAGTCATATTATTGTCGTCATTATATAAACTCTCTTCCAATTCCACTCTAAAATAAATTCATCACTTTTAGTTCACCATTTAAATAAAATAAAAGTAAATTAAAATTCCATCATTAAACCAATTTATTATTTAATAATTTATAATAATTAAAACACCACTAACAATTACCTCACATTAAGGCAAAAAAATTATTTATAATAAATGTAATGTAAATCATAGTATCCCAAGTTGAAACGTGAATTTAATAACTATAATCAACACGTTTCAGAGTCGAACTGAAAGAAAGTTTATTTACATTTAAAATTTTAAATTTGTCAACAGTATCGTACCATAGTCTCACTAACCCATGTTCAAATTTTGTACAATGAAAAATTAAGTTTCAATGAAATTACACATATTATATGTATTTAATAATAGAGTTATAGATAGGACAGTAATTATGCAGATCAGTGATTTTGTTAATTCTATTAGTTTCTTCCTTTTTAATAAAAATTGTTTCAGCAAAAATCCTCTTATAGTCATTAACTTCTTTATGTAAAACTTTAATGTTATCAAAATCAAAATTATGGTTCGATCCATCATCATTAAAATTGTTCAATCTATGTTTAGTGATAACATTATGATACTTTTCATTTTTTAAATTTATGTTATCTTTATGTTGCTTACAACGAGTCTTCAAAAGTCTTCTCGTTTGACCTACATATGTTTTTGGACAGTTTAGACAAGACAATTTATAAACAACACCAGCATTATTTAGTAAATCTGTTTGGTCCTTTCCAAGTTTAATAAATTTATCTAGTTTAGAGTTACTTCTAAAAATGACATTAATGTTTTTTCTATTTAAAATTCTTTTTATATTCATAGAAAAACGTCCAAAATATGTCAACGAAACCATGCGTTTAAAATCGATATCTTTCTTTCGTGTGTTGTTTATACTATTATTTTTATTTTTCAAGAAAAACCTTCTATTACTAATGTGTTTGTTAATAAAAGTCATTGGATAATTGTTTAAACATAAAATTTTTTTAATTATTTTTAAATTTTCCGAATGAAAGGATTCATGAGAAAGCAAAATAGCTGTGTCAACTAAATTATAAATTACACCTATTTTTTGTTTTGAAGGATTTTCGGACAAAAAGTTTAAATACCTTCCTGAGTAAGTATCTTTCCTGTGCCAATTTGTAATTACTTCTCCTTCTTTAGTTCTAATAACTTTCAAATTTAAAAAGGGTAAAGAATTATTATTTTTAATTTCATGAGTGAAATTAAGCCTATCATGGTATTAATTAAAGGCTTCTAAAATAATATTAATTTTGTCCTTAGGTACAATCATAAAAGTATCATCCACATATCTGAAATATATATGGATTTTAAATTTCAATTTGCCAAAAACCTCCTCTTCTAAATCTTGCATGACTATGTCCGCCAAAATAGGTGAAATAGGAGAACCCATTGGTGTTCCAAATATTTGTTTATAATATTGTTGATCAAAACCAAAAAATGTGTTATTCATAAGACGTGTTATTCCCGTATGAAATTCATTCCAATTGAAATTAGTACCCTTTTTTATATAATCCCATCTTTTTTTAATACCATTAATTACTAAATCCAAAGGAATATTTAAAAACAACGAAGCCACATCCAAAGACACCATAACATGGTCATCCGGAATATTAGTTTTCGAAATTATGTCTTTAAAAACGAACGAATTTTTAATATTAAATTTAGAAATGGGAATAGTATGTTTTAAAATATCAGCAAAAACCTTAGACATATGATAAGTAGGTGAATTGACCATAGAAACTACAGGTCTCAAGGAGTAGTTAATTTTATGAATTTTTGAAAGACCATAAAATTTAGGTAAAAGAGTGTTATCCAAATTAATGTCTTTCTTTGTAGTATCTTTCCCCAAATAACATTTTACTCTCCAATTTTCCAACAATTTTGACGTATCTTTTTTTAATAATTCTTCCGGGTCAAAATCTAATTTTTTATATGTAGTGTCGTCATTTTAGAAGCCTTTAATTAATACCATGATAGGCTTAATTTCACTCATGAAATTAAAAATAATAATTCTTTACCCTTTTTAAATTTGAAAGTTATTAGAACTAAAGAAGGAGAAGTAATTACAAATTGGCACAGGAAAGATACTTACTCAGGAAGGTATTTAAACTTTTTGACCGAAAATCCTTCAAAACAAAAAATAGGTGTAATTTATAATTTAGTTGACACAGCTATTTTGCTTTCTCATGAATCCTTTCATTCGGAAAATTTAAAAATAATTAAAAAAATTTTATGTTTAAACAATTATCCAATGACTTTTATTAACAAACACATTAGTAATAGAAGGTTTTTCTTGAAAAATAAAAATAATAGTATAAACAACACACGAAAGAAAGATATCGATTTTAAACGCATGGTTTCGTTGACATATTTTGGACGTTTTTCTATGAATATAAAAAGAATTTTAAATAGAAAAAACATTAATGTCATTTTTAGAAGTAACTCTAAACTAGATAAATTTATTAAACTTGGAAAGGACCAAACAGATTTACTAAATAATGCTGGTGTTGTTTATAAATTGTCTTGTCTAAACTGTCCAAAAACATATGTAGGTCAAACGAGAAGACTTTTGAAGACTCGTTGTAAGCAACATAAAGATAACATAAATTTAAAAAATGAAAAGTATCATAATGTTATCACTAAACATAGATTGAACAATTTTAATGATGATGGATCGAACCATAATTTTGATTTTGATAACATTAAAGTTTTACATAAAGAAGTTAATGACTATAAGAGGATTTTTGCTGAAACAATTTTTATTAAAAAGGAAGAAACTAATAGAATTAACAAAATCACTGATCTGCATAATTACTGTCCTATCTATAACTCTATTATTAAATACATATAATATGTGTAATTTCATTGAAACTTAATTTTTCATTGTACAAAATTTGAACATGGGTTAGTGAGACTATGGTACGATACTGTTGACAAATTTAAAATTTTAAATGTAAATAAACTTTCTTTCAGTTCGACTCTGAAACGTGTTGATTATAGTTATTAAATTCACGTTTCAACTTGGGATACTATGATTTACATTACATTTATTATAAATAATTTTTTTGCCTTAATGTGAGGTAATTGTTAATGGTGTTTTAATTATTATAAATTATTAAATAATAAATTGGTTTAATGATGGAATTTTAATTTACTTTTATTTTATTTAAATGGTGAACTAAAAGTGATGAATTTATTTTAGAGTGGAATTGGAAGAGAGTTTATATAATGACGACAATAATATGACTTGTTCTTATTTGGAATTCGAAATTGGATTATGTTTCTCTTTCTTTTTATTGAGAAAAAAAATGACGATGATATGAATGTGACTAGATGGTCCTAATTTTTTACTTTTTTAAAATTTTTTGTTTTGTCTAATACTTATATAATTTATAAATTTATTGTAGATTTGACCATATTCATCTGAAAGATGAAATTTGTTAATATGAAAATGAAATATTAATTGTCCTGAAGAGGAGGTCATTTAGACTTCGTAACGTTGACACGATGAACATCTGAATAAAAATTGTTGTCTGAAGCTATCGTTTTTTCTTCGAACAAAATTCAAAAATTATGTGCTCATAGCTCAAATATATCATAATACCCGGCAGTCTACAGGTTAAGAACAAAAATATCCCTTTTTATGTGTAGAATCAGAAAAAAATATTTAGAATGAAGAAAAAGAAAGTTTTTTTTACCATATTTTAAATTAAAAAATTTTTTTTTAATCAGTCATGAGTCCAGAACAGTTGGATTTAGAAAAAAATTATTAAGAACAAAAAAGTGCTTTCTTATGTGTAGAATCAGAATAAAATATTAAGAATTAAAAAAAAGAAAATTTTTTTATAACATATTTTTAAAAAACTCAAAATATGGTGAATAAATTTTTTTTTTTTAATTCTAAATATTTTTTTCTGATTCTACACATAAAAAGGGGGATATTTTTTATTTTAATAATTTTTTTTCTAAAATCAACCGTTCTGGACTCTTGCATAATTTAAAAAAAGTGCTGTTTTTTAAAACAATTACCTACATCTTTGGTAAAAAAAATCGTAGAACAATTTTTAAAAATTCGTTTTTAAGATGATAAAGTTACCTGTCGAATGCATTATCTGCCAATAAAATGTGACGATCTGTTTAAAAAATACATCAGTTTGAAATTTACCAAAAAAATGGAGATTTTTTTACTTTTGTTAATAATAATTAGGTAATGAACATTTTTTTTTCTTTCGCTTATTAGATATCCAAAAGTGGAAGACGTAAGCCTTAAAAAAGCCCTCATTTATTGTTTTATCTTTATTAGTTTACAAAATATAAAACTTTTTGTAAAGACAAAATTCTGATGGGTAGGCAAATCCTGATGGACGGCACTGTATGCAACCCGCTAACATTAGAGAAAGTAAACTAGACGTTAAATAGGGATTATACATTTGCAAAAAACCTCTATTCTGGTATGAAATCTCCCTTACTGAAAATTCCCCGTTGTGTTTGGAACACAACTGCGCATGTGTTTGGTGCTCTAGTAGATAAATTAATCAAAACCGGGATTTTGTAGGTCAATCTCTAGATTGTACTACTACAATTCCTGGTGAGGGCCAAGCGTCGCAGAAAAACCCAGACCCTTACTATTTTTCTCCATTATAGCCCTATAGGGCAAAGGAAAGTCTAGCAAGGTCCTTATTAGCCTGCAGACCGGGCGTTAGACGTATTTTCATTCCTCTAGAAAACCTCAAAATAATGTCTTCAACTTAAATTTGTACCCTATGTTTTATGGAAAGTTTCAATATACACGTATTTTTGTTTTACATAAATCTAGGTACCTAAGGGTTTTTGGAGTCTGATTAGGAATCTGACAGATTTAAAAAATTTTAAATATCGGATCTAATATGTCGGACCAATTTTTTTTAAAAACGAACCATTTGACTTGAAACTTGTTACACTGGAGAGAAGTCACATTTATAAAATTTAAAATGGCGGATCTAATTTTCCGGACAAGTTTTAAAAAGAGTGATCAGCTTCGCTTGAAACTATATTATTTATACTTCAATTCAATTCCTGAAATGAATTTTCCGGGACTTCCGTCCTTCTTATATCAGATCCAGACTCGAGATCCATCTTGAGACCAACATCAATAGTGATCTCCCGCCATGGGAAGTCAAAAAACCCAGGTCGCAAATTCTTTGCACCACCTTAAAAAAAACCTTGGATTTACCAAAAGCAATCATAAGGGGAAATTTTCTTAAATATTTAGGTAGAGCCACAAGACCGCTGACCAGTTCTTCAAGGGGAGAAAGTTTTTTAATTTTAAACTTATTATAACTAGTACTCACCCTAGCCAAGAAGCTACCAGCGATTAATCGTCTTCTTATCTCTAGAGTCGGTTCCCGAGCCTTCAAGAGCAAAATCGCCGTTGGAGTAGTCCTCATAAGGCCCAAAGTAACCCTCAGTGCCTAATATTAAACCCTGTCCAACTTTATTAAAAGCGAGTTACACGTACTCTGATATTATCGATAGAAGCCCCCCATTCTAGTGTTGCTCTAATGAGACCTCTATACACCATAACAAGAGTTTCCATACTCGCTCCGCAAGACATTCTGGAAAGGACCTTGAGGACATTAATTCCCGAGTCATCCTTCGCAGCAATCATTTCAATATGCTGGTTCCAATTCACCATACTGGAACTAAAGAGATAGAAATCTTATCGCTTTTTATCTTTTCTTATCTCTGTTATAGAAAAAGAGACAGAAAAGTTATAACTTTCAATCCCGACACTATACCTTCTTACCTCTTTCTATTAGGGATTGCAATCCCACTAAGCGGGATCCCGCAATCCCACGGGATTGCGGGATTGCCTTTTGATGGATTGCGGATCCTGCATAATATTTTGCGGGATCCGCAAAATTATGCGGGATCCGTAAAACTGACATTTGTTTTTTATATGAGAGATTTTATATGAAGTGATCAAAATAAAAAAAATTGTTAGCCAATCATGCTTAAATTCGAATTATTTATTCGAAGTATTTATAGTGCGTACAGATGGTAATCTTTGGTGATTTTTTACCACATACACACACACACATCCGGACATTTTCTCAGGAATGAAAATTTGAACTTTTCAGATGAAACTGAGTCGATTTACACTATTTTTGGAAAATCGAAAATCTTAACGATCACAACGCTTCCTCTATGAGGAAGCAAAAAATAAAATTTTTTTGGTCAAAAAAATATATAAATATCTCAATATTAATACCTCGAGTTTAAGCATGATTGGCTTAAACTTAAATATAAGTGTGTCTTGTTTACTCATCTTTTTTTACATCACCTAATGAATAAAGGGCAAACATTTGTCTATTGTTTACGACCATTTATAATCTATAACGCCAACCAGTGTAGAAGCAGAAAGAGCGTTTTCAGCAGCAGGATACATTTGTAGTTCCTTAAGAAGCAGGTTGGGGGACGAAACCATTAATATAATATGTTTTTTGAGATCATATTTTTAGTTAAATGAATAAAAAAATTACAGATTATAATTATAATTTCCAATCTCAATAAATACCTATTACTTAAACATAAACACACATATTTTATTTCTTGATTACAAATTAGTAAGTCTAATTGTACAGTACAATAGTCTTTTTATTAGTAACTTTTGTTAATAAAAATAGTTTTAATTTTGAAGTTCCCATCATATTAGAATTATCTAATTAACAGAATTTATTTATTAAATCATGCACTTACACGCAGAAAAAACCATGAACGCCGGAAAAATTCCAAAAACACTGCGGGATCCCGCGGCATTGAAAACTGTGCGGGATTGCAATCCCTACTTTCTATCGACCCTAATCTCTTTCAATCTCTACCTTAGTCATAATGATCAGTTTTCGCTATTAATCATCTTTTTTCTATAACTCTCAATCTCTAATTTTTTACCATCCTATACCTTTCTATTGCCTCTAATATCTTTCAATATCCACCTTAATCACCATGTCCAGTTTATCGCCATCAATTATCTTTTTCATATAACTTTCAATCTTTAATTTATACCTTTCAATCCCGCCCAATCCCTACCTTAATGGACATAGCAACTTATCGTTTTTAATCACCCTTTTCTATAACTTTCAATTAATAACTAATACATTCATATCATTTCTGAACTCCACCCGAATGAAAATGATGAGTTTTTCCTTTTAATCACTTTTTATCTATAATTTTGAATAACCTATATTTATACACATATTTTTTGCTATTCCCACCCTAACCAGCAATATCGGTTATCGCTTTTAATTGCCTTTCTTCTACAACTTTCAATCTTTCCCCTATCCCTTTCTATCCCTTCCCTACCCCTTTCAATCCCTTTCTATCTCTTTCTATTCTTTTCTATCCCTTCCTATCCCCTTCTGAAAGAATACGATCACTCAACAGATTACTGAAAGTAATGAAAGAAAAGAGATGAAAAGCAATAACTGATCATGTTGATGCAGATGGGATAAGAAGCGATAGAAAGATACATACTATCGCCTATCACTTTAAGTCACCTTTCTACTATAATTTTCTGTTACTGATTTATACCGGTTTATCGCTTCTTATCCCACTTGCATTAACACGATCAGTTATCGTTTTCTCCTACACAGCACCGGAAATTCCCTGAATTTTCCCTGAATATTCGTCTACATTTCTCGAATATTCGAACTAAATATTCAGGGAAGTTTCGTGGAAACAGTCAAATGTCCGCCTAGAATAATATTGGGCGCGAAATTTCCCTGAAAATGTATTTCTAATTTTCAGGGAATTTCCGCAACTAAAATTCCTCCAATATTCATAGTATTCGTATATTCACTTAACTTGATGCGCACTGGTCGAACTTGGATTCTATGACACTTACGGCTGCGCAGTAGTTTTTAATTTTCTAGAATCCCACGGATGTCGAATATAACATATTTTTTTGATCAATTACCAGATTAAAAAAAATTTTGGAAATTTTTTTTAACTTTCCCTGAATTTTCAAGGAATATTAGAGGCAGAAATTCCCTGAAAATTGGAAATACATTTTCAGGGAAATTTTGCGCCCAATATTATTCTAGGCGGACATTTTACTGCTTCCACGAAACTTCCCTGAATATTAAGTTCGAATATTCGAGAAATGTTGACGAATATTCAGGGAAAATTCAGGGAATTTTCGGTGCTGTGTGGGCTATCATTCTTTTTTAATACTTTACACTGTAAAACATTAGGAATTAATTTTTACTACCCTGATTTTTATTCTGGGATACTCACGTGAAACGTGAGTATTTTTCCATCGTAGATTGTAAATTTTAAAAGCATGTGAAGAAATTGTTCTTTAAAAAATGTAAATATTCCTATCTTTGAATGAAAACTTAACTATCTTAGGTCCAAAATCTTTCGTTTTACACGATCATTCCAGAAAAAAAGCTCTTATGGTAAAAATTAATTAAAAATTACAGCAGTAAGAGCAAATTATCGGAGACCGTTTTAATAAAGCCCACGTTGCGATGGACACTATAAGTCTTCTCAAAATCATCTGAAACATAAATTTTTTGTAAAAATGATTAATTTGGATGTAAATCTAGGTCGCACAGTGGGAGAAAATGCTCTTATTTTGGTATAAATTTAATCGTCAGCACAATTTTTATCCGATTTTAAAGTTCTTTTTTTTAAATACTCGTGTTTTGTTTTGCTATAACGCCTGCCTGCGACTTTTTTTCATTTAATGAATTGTTTATTATTTATTTTAATAACAATTGTGAAAATAATTAAATAGATTGAGAAATTTACTAAAAAACAATACAAATAATGCCAAATTTTGCTTGTTTTCTTTGGTTTAAGTAATTTTGAAAGAAATTAAAACATTTAAAACTAAAATTATTAGAATACAAAATGGCGGATCCAAAATGGCGTATAAAAAGTATATGAATATCCACTCATACTTGTTAAACATTAATATAAGTATAACATTAAGATACCACAATCAAAATAGAGGCATAAAATTCACAAATTCAAAATGGCGGATTCAAAATAACCGACCACAAACATTGCAATTGTTTCAAACTCACTGAAAATGCATTTGATTATATTTTTTTGTTTCACAAACAGAAAGTAGGAGCAATAAATGTCTATGTACATAACGGTAAATTTAAAATGGCGGACTACAATTTTTTTGTGCGTCGGATGTGAAAACATTATCATCCTACCATAAGCATGAAAATACACGCATACTCGCTATACATTAATATCAGTACAACATTAAGATATACCACAATCAGAATATACCCACACAGCACAAGATATTTTCTGAAACTTGCCTGGCCCTTACGCTCCAAGATTCTAAATATTTCAATGAATATTTAGGCAACGTTACTGCAAGTAGTAAAATGTCCGCTTGTGAAGCAATATTGACACGAAACTTCAGAGAAAATTTCATTGTAATATTCAGGCAATTTCCAACGTTAAATGATGCGCACTGGTCGATCTTGGCTTCTATGGTCCGTAGATCTATCTGCGCAGTAGTTTTTAACCTCCTACACTGAAAGAAATATTTCCGTGGAACTGCAATAATTATGGGCAGATTGGCAATATTTTATTGCTGTTTTGGGAACTGCCATACGTATTTGTGTTTTAGCCATACGATTGTGTGAAACCGCGAGTGACATTGTAAGGTTAGGTAAAATCGACAGTGGCGCACCGATGCATTATGTCAAACTTCTACATAACCTGTCAACCATACTCAAATGTCTAATCTGATCACAGTATTTTTTTCAGTGTAGACATCTGCGAATGTCATATATGTCACAAAATTCTGATCGGCTGCATAAAAAAAAAAAATTTTAATTTTTTTGAAATATTGCCTGAATATTGCAGGAACCTTTTTCTGCAATATTTCCTGAACATTGCATTGCAATTTTCAGGCAATTTTCGGGATGAATATTGCCTCACAAGCGGACATTTTTGTACTTGCACCGATGTTGCCTGAACATTCATTTGAATATTCCGAAACTTAGAGTGTAAGGGTCAGGCAAGTTTGACGAAATATTTTGTGCTGTGTGGGTAGTAGGGTGGTCCAAAAATACATGGGAAAAACATAAAGTTGAAAATGTTTTGCTCTTACCCCCTAGGATTGTTCTGTATCGAAAAACAATTACCCCTATTTTTTTTGTTTTTGTTCTTTTTAATATTTAGAGGTCGCTCAAAGCGCTCAAAGTTTCCCATGAAAAATGCATGGGAAAAAATACTTTTTCGTAGAATTGATATAAAATCCATGAAAATTAATATTTCTTGATTGGCCAATGTTACTTCTCTTCAGGAGAGTTCAAAGAATAAGATCCAATAATTTATTAAACAATTTTTTATTATTAACTATTTTTTAAAGGGCCTTAAATAACCCATAAAATGGAAAAAACGTAAAAAATCGTTAAAAAATATTTATTACCACTTTTTACAATATTTTTCACTAAAATTTCATTTCATTACATGCAAATAATTTCTAACAATTACTGCATGTCTCTAACTCTGTTAGATGAAATGTTTCAAATAAAAAATATTAATTTGTTTAAATAAATTAAAAAACACATGCAGTAATTGTTAGAAATTACTTATATGTAATGAAACGAAATTTTTTATTATTATTATTTTTTATTTGGATCATGGCTTAAAATGTTAGTAACTGACGTCCCTAAAAAGTTATCATGCTAGGTTGGCGAAATCCAAAATGGCAAATCCAATATAGCGGTCGAAATTTTTTAATTTTTAAAAAAATTATCGGATGCGATTGAAATAGTTTACAGGGGGGGTTTTGGGGTTGCTGATTACGAATATGACGTGAGAATTTCAAAATTTAAAATGGCGGATCCAATACGGCTGTCGAATTTTTTAAAAATCATCAGATTCAATTGAAACTTTCACTTGAGGGTATTAGGGTTCGCTGTTTATGAATAAAAAATCAAAATTCAAAATGTTGGATCGAATACTGCGGCTGAAGACCGCCATATTAGTTTCAATTAAATTCGATAATTTTTTAGAAATTTGGCCGCCATATTAGATCCACCATTTTGAATTATGACTTTATATTCATAAACAGCGAACCCGAAAACCCTCAAGTGAAAAGTTTCAATTGAATCTGATGATTTTTAAAAAACTCGACCGCTATATTGGATTCGCCATTTTGGATTTCGCCAACCTAGCATGATAACTTTTCAGGAACGTCAGTTACCAACATTTTAAGCCATCAGCCAAATGTTTCCAACGTCAATTCCTTTTTTAACATGTTTATTAATGCGATCTCTCTATTTTTTACTGGTTTCCAGCCGCCATTTTAAGCCGCCATTTTCAAAATTTCAAAAAGGCACAACGGATATTTAAAGAGCAGTTGATAACGAACATTTTAAGCCGAGAATCATTAAAATCCATTAAAAGGAATTTTAGATTGAGCTTTTTTTTCAGTTTGACAAAGAACGTCTCTTAAATTTTTACTAATTTTGCAAAAATCAATTAATATTTTGCAAATAACAACAAAATTATCACTAATAATGTTTTTATAACATTAAATTTGTGTTAAGAACACCAAAATACATTTAAAATGTATTGCCTGGTTCCTGGGAACAAAAAATTTTCATTTTTTGGAATTTTTTAATTAAAAAATCGTTTTTTACAATTTAAAAAAAAAACTACCTTACAAAAGTTTTTCTAAACCTCAAATTCGTGTTCAGAAGGACAAAATACGTAGGTAAAATGAAGTCTGGTTTCTGGTTCAGATTACTTTTTTTTTGTGGGGCTGTGTTATTGAGCCTGAAGAGGTCCGGTCGGCGAACCTTGACCAACAAAACGTCGCTTTTGCGAAAAAGGGAACAAATTTTACTTGAAAATTTATTTCAACAACCTTCTTCTGATGATTTACGGTATTTTCTAAATCAAAAAAAATATAACTAAATATATTTTCAGTAGCGTTGTCATTTTGTTAAAAAATTTTTTTTCATTTTTTAACGCTTGTTTTAAGTCAAAACTTCGAAATTTTTTTAAAGCTAAATTTCAAAATTTTGATTTAAAACAAAGCTCCAAAAATTGAAAAAAAAATTTTTTTGACAGAAGGACAACGTTGTGATCTACATTTACTTCCAAATTAATCATTTTTACCAAAAATTTATCTTTCAAATGATTTTGAGAAGACTTATGTCAACCGCAAAGAGTTTTTTTTTTAAATGATCTCCGATAATTTGCTCTCACTGCGGTAATTCTCAATATTTTTTAATGAGAATTTCACGAAATAATCTTCAAAAGTTGTGCATATATGTGCCGAAACATTTAATAAAGAAACATTAACAGTTTCTTTAATTCACAATAAAAGTGCTATTTTTATACCCATTATCCTATACCCCCCCCCCCCCCTTTAATGCCTAAACTATAAAAATTACAATCTAAAGTCTTTGAGTGTACTTACACACCAAAATACTAAGCCAAAATTAAAATATATGTAAGAATGTTGGATGTTTAATGTTTAATGTAAAATTATTAATTATTTGAATCATAGAGGAAAGCATTTTTAATAAAGACAAAATTTACTTTCAGCAAATATTCTATCTTTTTCAATTGATTAGCTATAATGAAAAAATTTCGTAACGCCTTTAGGGGGAGGGGATCAGCAAAAAATTACGGTGCGTTACGTGGGGAAATCAGAAAACTATAAAAAAAGCGTCACGTAAGTTTTAAACAGACCCTAAAACCAAAAAGTGGGGACAGCGACCCGGGCCTCGAAACTCAAGGCGACTCGAAGAAACAATAAGCGACCGTAATAAACATAAGGCACCCTTAATTTAAGTACAACCTCTTTGAGAGGCAAGGGAACTCACAGAAAAAACACCCGACATTGAGAGATGCAGATCGGAGAGTAGATCGGAATTACTCTTAAAGTTATAATAGTAGCTTTAATTTTAAGAAGCAATTATAATAAACAAAATCGGATCAAATTTTCGAAAATTCATATTTCAAATTGGATCCGCAATTTAAATTTTTTAAATTTGACTTCAGATTTGTAATCAGCGACCCGAAAAACTCTCGTGTAACGAGTTTTAAGTCAAATCGCTTGTTTTAAAAATATGTTTCGCTATATTGGATAGGCAAACTTAACTCAAATCTGGCTTCAGATTTGTAATCAGCGGCCTCAAAAACTTCCGAGTAACAAAATTCAAGTCAAATGGCTTGTTTTTAAAAATATTGGTCCACAATATTTGATCCGCTATTTGGAACTTTTTAAATCTGACTTCAGATTCCTAATCAGCGACCCCAAAAACCCTCGGATACCTAGTTTTATGTAAATAAAAAATGAAGCAGTTTGTGCAGAAACCGCACAAGTCCATAAACCGAAATTGTTCAGCAATCAATAAAAATTGATTTTCTTGTAATTGTGAGAATTTTTTTCAATGCTGCTTTTTGCATTATTTCCTACTAAACTATAAGTTTAAAAATTCAATATGATTGATTTATATTTTAATTAACATAAAGGGATCAAAGGGTCACTAAAATTTGAATTTTTTCGGTTTCTTTTGAATTTATATTTGCCTCTCATATATTTCGTTGAACTTCGTTTCATATCGCGGAAAGAGCGCCAAAGACACGATGAATTCGGAAACTGCTGGATGGTGGGGGGGGGGGGGTATCTTTCATAGTAAAAGGGGTAAATATTCCCAAAAATAAAAGTAATATACGCGCTTGAATCGTTCTCGTTTTATCCAGTCCGGTGTAATTATTAATACCAATTGCTACTATTCTGCGTGTCGCTGACAGCCCAGAGGTATTTATTATATTTTGTGTTTCATTTATTTCAATAATAAATCGAGAAATTTTGTTAGTGTATTCGGGTCATTTTATACCCTATTGAAAAAACTCATATGAGATCATATGTGGTTTCCTATATAGAAACTCATATAAAAACTCATGTTCATATAGGAATTCATGTGTGATCTTATATGAGATCGCATGTAAAATCGTATATGAAATTGAGACACGATTTAATATGTGAATTCATATGGGAAATAGTTATGTGTTTTTGACAAGAGATCTTAAATAAGATCTCACATGAGATCTCATATAAGATCACACATGAGATCTCACATGAGGTTTCATACGAGATGACACATGAAATCTCATATAAGATCTCATATGAGATCACACATGAGATCTCATATAAGATCACACATGAGATCATACATGAGATTATACAAATGAATATGCGTTTCTATAAAGAAACTCATGTGGATTCCTATTTGATTTCGTATGTAAATTCTTATGTCAAATCTTATATCAAATCTCATATCTAATTCCATATCAAATCTCAGAAACTCTTAATAAACAACAAATATTTAAATGTTTTCGTCTAATACTTATCTGACAAGTGTTATTCCTCTGCAAAGAGTTTGTTTTTCCATGATTTGGGTCTCTATGTTCAAGTTCTTCTTATATATCTTTTCCTCTTCATGTCGATAGTGAGAGAGGTTGAACATACAGCCACCTTGCGACGATTGTCTTAACTAAGACCTACATGAGATTCCATATGAGATTCTACATGAGATCTCATATAAGTTCTCATGTAGGCCTTAGTTAAGACAACTGTCACAAGATGGCTGTATGTTCAACCTCTCTCACTATCGACATGAAGAGGAAAAGATATATAAGAAGAACTTGAACATAGAGACCCAAATCATAGAAAAACAAACTCTTTGCAGAGGAATAATACTTGTCAGATAAGTATTAGACGAAAACATTTAAATATTTGTTGTTTATTAAGAGTTTCTGAGATTTGATATGGAATTCGATATGAGATTTGATATAAGATTTGACATAAGAATTCACATACGAAATCAAATAGGAATCCACATGAGTTTCTTTATAGAAACGCATATTCATTTGTATAATCTCATGTATGATCTCATGTGTGATCTTATATAAGATCTCATGTGTGATCTCATATGAGATTTCATGTGTCATCTCGTATGAAACATCATGTGAGATCTCATGTGTGATCTTATATGAGATCTCATGTGAGATCTTATTTAAGATCTCTTGTCAAAAACACATAACTATTTCCCATATGAAAATTTGTACTTTCTATTACATTGAAGCTGGTACAATGATCATAAACAATTAAAACTTATATATGCCACTAACCAATCACAATTAATAACTTTAAACATTATTATTTTATGTTTATTTGTTATATTTCGTTATTATATGGTTTTTATGATTTCTTGTAAAATACTTTTTGTTATTGTTATTATTATTTATATTCGGTCCTTTTGGGCATTTTTATTTGTTTTAATTTTATTCGTACACCGATTTGTGAGTGAATGAGAGAATCGCGATTTATTTTTCTTAATATTATTTTTATTATCCATGTTTCTATGCTGTTCACCCCGTCTTTATCATTGTTAATATATTTTATTATTTAACGATAATTTGTGTCTATTTCTTTTTGGATAATTTACCCACGTTTACGTGTTTATTTCTAAATCCATATATAATTTTTTTGTAAATTTTTATGCACCCTTCTTTAACTTAATTTCATTGAATTGTTTAAGGAAGTTCTACCGTAAATCGAATAATCAAACATATTTTGATAAAACTTGGTGTACTGATAGATAGAGTTTCTAAAATTTTGTAGTTAAATTTTTGAGACCTGTAGGTTCTTGGGAAAAAAGTTATGATCGATATATTTTTTCACTGGTTAACCTGTTTAACATTGATTCTTATGAGAATTCATTACTCTGTCACATATATTTTCGTACTAAAAATTATTAAATGACCAGATAGTGATTAAAGTTTGTATAGTTAAACACAGATATCTAATAAGCCGATATTGGACTTAAAAAAGGACAATGGGTTCTTGTGAGAGTTGCAATAAATTAATTTGTAAAAATATTTCACGCTTTACACCATACAGTTCAGACGTTCTGACATTTTAAAATGTTGATTTTGATCGCACATGAAAAATAGTCATATTTAAAAAGTAAATAAAGTTAAAAAAGTTAATAAATACAATTATTTAATTATTATATATTAATAAAATTAAATTTAAACCTAGCCTCAAAATAATGGTCTCTGTTTTGACTAGTATTGTGATACGATAGAACTTCCTTAAATTAATATAATCGTTACAAACATAAGGTAGGGGAGGGTGGTCCCAAACCGACCCCCTAAAAGGCAAAAGCCAAAAAGGTGCCAAAAACTTGTTTAATTGCTGAGGTCAAATTTTTTTTCAGTAAAGGAATCATTTTTCTATGTTTCTACTGGTTGCCGAGGCTCTGGATCTCATTAAGTGGGAGATACAGAGAGAAAATCGAAAACTGACGTTTTTGACAATCTCAAAAAGGGTGGTATGAAACCGACCCCCTATTTTTATTGCAGGAAATAGCGAAAACAAACAAAATTTGGAATTTGTATTGTAATTTGAATTAAAAAACAACAAAATAGAATAAACTTAAATTACTTTTACTTTATTTAAATACATTATTTAAGGCCTTTTTCAGAATAAGAGTAAAAGAATTATCATTACAACAAAAAATGAGTGTTTTTAGTTTGATCTTAATTACAAGCTATATTATCTTAGCTTAATTAATGTTATTTTATTAAAATACATTTGTGGGTATTATTTGGTAATTACAAATAATTTAGTTACTATTACAATGCAAGAAAAGGGGGGGGGGTCGGTTTTGGACCACCTTCACTATTTTCACATAATGTCTTGCCGATCATTCATGTCAATGAAAGCGTTTGAATTTGAATATTGTGTATTAAAGTTAAGGCCATAAGCAACCAAAAAAACTTATACTTAAATTTTTCTGAACTAAATTCAACACTTTTAACTTAAATTCAAGATAGGTCAAAAACAAAAAATATTATTGCAAAAAACTAATTTTACGTAAAATTTCGAGATTCACGATTTGTCTAGTAACACGATCTCTGAGAAACAGAGGGGGGTCGGTATGGTACGAGGGGTCGGTATGGTACCACCCTCTCCCATAAAAAAATAAATTAACTTCTGGTCTTGTGTGGTTTCTGTACAAAATGAAATGAAAAACACATAAAATGTATTGAATCAAGTGAAGTATCTCAGTTTTATTAAATGTTTAGTAACATTTATTAAAAATTTTTAATTTGGATAATTTATATTAACATTTTATAAATAATAAACATTTTTTAAAAATCATTTTTCAACATTTTCTTAACAAATATCACATAATTCACTATTACTGTCTTCTGCCTCGTTTTGAGTGCATTTTATGTATTATATAAACTGTTTAATATAAATTATTTAACAACGTCTAGAACATGTCAAAAATATCATTAGTAGGTAAATATTATTTTATCCATTGCGCATCTTTGTGCGCAACTTGGAATCATGGACTTGTGTTGTTTCTGCACGAAACGAAAATTTGATTATTTTTTTAAAGGGTTTAGAGTTTTGTAACTTCTGTAATATTTTACTAGATCTTAGAGCTTCACTTAAAGATAAATTTTCCATAAAAAAGTGATTTACGAAAAAAATGGACTTGTGCGGTTTCTGCACCAACTGCCTCAAATGTTTTCGTGATTTTGTACACAGGACTATGACTTTGCAAAAGAAACTAAAATTCAGTCGCCATTTTGTGGGTGACATTTTGAAATTAAATTCTGTAAACACATCAATCTTATAGCTTATCCATTTCTGACACGTTACTTTTTACAATGAGAGATATTCCTCTATCATAAAGGGTCCAAAAAAATTCATAATAAAAAAAACGAAAAATTCATGTTTTTTTTTATCAAAAAATAAACTGGAATTTGTTTGTTAAATATACATTGTTTTTTATTGCAAAACTTGAAAGAGAGATTTTTAGACCATAAGAAATTATTATTGCAAAATTTTTGTCTTCTTCTTTTATCAGTAAAAAATAATATCAAACTTCTTGAAAAAAAAAATATAAATTGTACATCCCGAACTGAAGGGGTTAATTTCGGTGTTGTTTGCGTCTGTAAGAAACAAATTATTTTTTGGTTTGGTATTTTTCATCATTTATAAACTTTTTGTGCCAGATAGAATTTGGTAAAAAAACGATTATTTTAAATTTTTCAAATGGGAAAAAAGTAGTTTGATTTGATCGGATAGGTTCAAACGTATGTTATAATTTGTCTCTCTGGGAGACTTATAATTCCGTCAAAAACACAGTTAATATTTAAAAACATTAGTTTTAGTATCCAAAGGTTGACATGAGTCAAAAAATCGCAATGGAACATTTTGGAGTAAAACAATACTCTATGAGGGAGCAAAATTATAAAATCACATTATCCAGACCACCATAATTTATAGGATAGGTGCAAGAACAAAAACTATCAATTTCTAAATGGCACTTTCTTCATCTCTCAGTTGGAATGACAGGGTTTTCACCACTTTTTGAAAACGGCATGGTTTTCACCGCTTAGTCGAAATGGCACAGTTTTCCACTTAAGCGACGATATCTGCGGTGTACCATTTAGCGAGGTCTAAGGTCATGATATAAATTAAACACTTTCTTTAATCAACTTCGTTGTTACTGGACGGAGTGCTTCGATGATAAATTATTTTTTCTCTTCAGTCTTCCTCTTCCTTTCTCACTCTCACTCACCTATACATATATGGCGTTATTGATGACTTTTAATTTTAAGAGATTAATTACATATCTAAGTTGTTGACATTTCTCGATTATCGCCTGTTAAGGCATTTTAATGCTAATTAGTCGACATGACAGATTCTCTTTACCAAAACAAATACAAAAATAAGCGAACTATAGGTAGTTTTAGCATGCATAAGTAATATTTATATAACTTTAGCAAAGTCAGCAATCAAAACTACCTTTTCCCAGTTAAAAATTCCTTTAAAGGAACTTTTCAGGATCGTGTCAAAGGAATTTCTTTAAGGAAATTTAAATGATCCTTTAAGGATCCTGACAGGTCTTTTAAGGATCCTCAAAGGTTCTGCAATAATTCCTTGGAGGATCCTGACACGATCCCTTGACGGAATTTGGAACAACGATCTTTTACAGGCTCTGGCAAAGGAACGCAAATGTAAATGTTCTCATGCAGGTTCACACGCAGTATCCTTTAATAAAATTTTTTTGGATAATGTTTTCTTTTGATTTGGTAATTGATCAAAATTATATGTTATATTTGACGTAGAAATCTATAAATTTAAAAACAACTGTGCAGACGTAAGTATCATACAAACCAAGTTCGACCAGTGCGCATCATGTATTCTGTTCTATGAAAAACTACACATGTTCCTACATAGGAACTTACTTATGTTCCTTTAACGAGTCCCTCGTAGGACCATAATACAGCTTAGGGTCCTGTACAGGTACACGCGTGAACCTGTAAAGGATCTTTGTTCCAAATTCCGTCAAGGGATCGTATCAGGAGCCTCCAAGGAATTATTGCAGGACCTTTGAGGATCCTTAAAGGAACATTTAAAGTTCCTTGAAGGTACATGACACGATCCTTAAATGTTCCTGTAATGGAATTTTTAACTGGGTTTAGCAACCAAAATTAACGTTATTACTACGACAGCTAACCCAGCTAAAAATTAACAAGTGGCGATCCTATGAGGGTTACCATTTACCATATGGCATACTTTATCCTTAATGGGATTCCTCATGTTTTATCCGTTCTGTTTTAAATATGGATTTTTGTGTACATGGGAACTTGGGCACAAATACCCGTGAAGACACTGTAGATATGATCCCAGGTATATGTGTTTCCGTATGGGATACTTAATCTATTTTTAAAATAATTTATATGTGTTCCCCTGCGGGAACTCGTATTGAAAAATAAAGTATGGGATCCTATAGGAAATACTGTATGGACCCAAATAGCACGATAGTTTGCTGTAAGGCTACTGTAAGGGTTATCCGTAAAGGTTGTAAGGTTACAAAGTAAGCCGGTGGTAAGCATACAGTGAGCTTAAAATTTCCGCCTAACAGTAAGCTTACAAAGTAAGGTCATGGCTTACTTTGTAACCTTACAACCTTTACGGATAACCCTTGCAGTAGCCTTACAGCAAACTATAGTGCTATTTGGGGACAAACCAATGGAAATTGTTGTGGGATCTCCATGAGGATCCCATGGAGGATCCCATACATAAACCATACATGTATCTCATATAGGAACATAAATTCAATATTAGTTTAAAAACAAAAGGTTTCACCTTATATATAAGTCGTGAATTAATATTTAGGTTATAATAATAAAAATTATTTGACCTCTGTTTTGGCCTATACGACTTTTTTATTATTAAATATAGGCCAAAACAGAGGTCAAATAATTTTTATTATTATAACCTAAATATAAATTCAATATGATTCTACAAAAAAGTATTGGTAAGAGAACAATTCATTTCTTAATGACTATTAAACAGTATAATTACAAGAGCAAAAAAATTTACTACACAGCCGTAAGTGCTATAGAAAACTACTGCGCAGCATGTTAAGTTTTCAAAATTGCTCACATTTTAAATCCTACGTGTGATCCTGTATGAAAATCCAAACGTGAACACATAACAATCATTTTAAACAGACTAACTACCTAGGAACCTTTGTGCAGCGTTCCCAGTAGGGACCTACATTGGAGACCATGCGGGAACTTTCAAGGAATATCATCAAGGATACCTTGTGGGAACTCTTATAGGATTCCACGAGGGAATTTTTAATTAGGAACAGTAAACCGAAATTTTGCTTTTATGGTTAAAACGGAGAACACATTTTTAGGAGGTTACAGAGTAGTGTCTATAGGGTAAAAATCTAGTGGTTATAGGGTAGAAGTATAGAGCCAATCAAATACATGTAATTGACCATGCCAATCAATGAGCGTGTCGTGTCTCAGGTGAGCGTGCCACGTATACAGCTACACACCCCTACTGCAAAATCCCATTTGGGATCCTATATGGTTATATGTATAGGATATAATATAGGATTGACCGTAACAATTGATGCATTGTTGTGCCCCACTGAGCATCAAGTAGGGGGTGAGGGTTCCAAAATGCTGACATTTCATAAAAAATTGTTTTTTTTGTCCATTGAAAAATGCTCACATGGTGGGGGGAGGGAATCTAAAACCTCTTAAAATGTGCTTACGTAATACTTGAATGGTCTTTAACTAATAATCGTCTACACTGCAAGAACTGCTGTCTTCTAAGAGTCTTATTTTAAGACAACTTGGTGTCTAAGATGCAATAAGTGTCTTAAAAGACATCAAAATGTCTTAAAATAAAACACTTAGAAGACAGCAGTTTTTGCAGAGTATATAACAGAAAAATCCCCTTTCGCTGGGTATTGAACGCACGACCCTAACACTAACAGTCCACAAACCTAACTAATTAATTACGCAGCGCACGATGCAGGGGTTCATATGAAAGTTACATACATTCCTACTACCGACTACACACAGGGAAACACTGTCATGTAATTTACTGTTTTACCAGTAAATTACATTAAGTAGAATAATCCAATTTTTTATTTTTATTACTTTAAAATCGCAAATTCTTTAATAACTTATTATAAATTATAAACTAGGTAAAAATTATATCCATTTCGTGGACATTTCGCTTTCACGTAAGCAAAAAAATGTTCTACCCCATAGAGGAAGTGATACATTAATTTAAAAAATTGTTAACTGAAGAAGTTATTAAAAAGAAAAAATTTTAAGTGTAAAAAAAGAAAAATAAAAAAAAAATTATTTTCTATCACACATGCACGAAAACCTCGTGTTTTCGTACGCCTTAAGCGGGGCAGAACTCACAGTTTTTAGGACAGTGAACGTTAGAGGTAAAAAAACTTCCGAACAATGAAAAAAACTCTAACGTCACTAACCTGAAAACTGCGTTGCTGACCCGCTAACGCGTACGAAAACACGAGATTTTCGTACATCTGTGATAGAAAATAGCATATGCACCTCGGGAGGCCGATTTTTTGTCTCGCACAATGTTCTCCGAACTCGTTTCGCACTCGCTACGCTCGTGCTACACACTTTTTTCGAACATTTGTGCTTGACAAAAAAACACGGACTTCCCTCCCTTGATGCATAATATACTATTACTAATTTTTGATTAATTATAAACTTTATATAGGTCAATTAATTCGTTTTAAGATAAGAAACATGATTTTTCTATTGCTTAAGTTGTATTTTTAGTATAGAAAAAATTTTGACAGAAAGCAATTTTTGTCGATGAAAAAAGGTGCTCAAAAAATTTTGATTGAGTATTTTCAAAAATCCCTGTGTTTAAATTTAAATATTTATGAGCTTAATAAGCCATCCAAATTTTATTAAAATCCGTTGAAGCGTTCTCGCGCGTGCTATGTTCACGTTATGTAGGAGACCCGGTATAAAGATTATAATTGATAAAAAATTAGTAAAATAATCCTTTTTTTTAATTTTTCTTTTTATTGTTAATGTTCTTCTTCATAGAATTTACGAGCCAAAATTGGTGTTTTTTTTTAATCGAATAATAATTGGTTAATTCCTTAATTTTTTAAAACATATTTAAAAAATGACCCTGACTCCCCAGCTGCAAAAGTTTTGACTTATAGTGCTAAAAGTTTGTACCAATAAAATTTTATTTAGTGTATAATAAAAATTATTTTTGAAAATTGTTTCCTAGTGCAAATTTTGAAATCTCTACCTCAAATAATTGAAAAAAATTACAGAGGTAACTAGTACTTGCCCTATTTTTTGAAATATATTATATACACAAACATTTCGACCCAGCAAACAAAGTTTTGGGCTTGAGAAACAGACGAAAAAATAATGTGTCTAAATATTACTCGATTAGTTGTAGAATCTTGGATATAGACGAAGATTTAGCAAAGTCACAGAGTTCTTCTATGACTATGGAAGAAATACTAAATGATAGTTGAATACATTTTAGAAACCTAGTAATAGAAAAAAAAGTGTTCGAATTATTATAAAACTGTTTTCTATAAAGTTATTAACGAAATCTAAATTTTAATTCATAAGGATATTATATTTAGAAAAAGTTATTTAATAACTCTGTGACTATTGAATAATTTTAAGGAATCTTATTATTATAAACAGTTTTTTAAACTCTAGAGAAAACTGATTTAGATTTTAAAACGATGTTGACGTAATTTTAAATTACTTGTGTATGAGAATTTAGAAATAGAGAATCGAAGACACGCTTTATAAGAAGTAGACGACCAAGTCGCAGACTTCGAAACCGATGCGCGTCGAAAATTCGCAGACTTTCTAGTGCCCAGCAGTGTCAAAACATAAACTGTTTTATATATGATTTTCATTTCGGTACGTACATTTTGGATCACTGTTTAATTGACAACAAATTTTATGCATATTATTATATGTATATATTTTTTGCAACTTGATATAACATATGTTTCCAGTGATCACAGACTGAGATCGTCAACTTTTCATATTTTTTACTCAATTATTTAATCTATTTCGTTGTGCCGAACCTCACAATTACACTTGACATTAGCGACCGACTAAATAATTTGTTTTAATGTTTAAAATAAATTAACTTAACTTTGAGGTTAAGTTACACTCTCGTCTTATTTTTAAACTGTCAAAACGTCGTTTAGCAGAAGAATTTGCTAAACAGCCGCACATCCTGATGCACGCATCGACGGAAGATGGCGTGGAACGCCAGATACAGCGCAGATGGCGCTAAGTAATATGATCACGCAGCCCCTTATCACAGCCGCGTCAATATATCGACCTGCATGCCTGTAGATCGGGGAGTCAGCTCCCAGGAGCGAACCGAGGAACATCTCGGGAAAAGCCTCTCTAACTCCTCCAGATACCATAGTCTTGGTCCTTCAAGAATGGTACCTGGAAACCGTTCTGGAGATTTTGGCATTGGTCCTCCAATGGAAAATCAAAGGAAAACTTTTTTTTCCTTTAGTTAGGATCGTCCTGAAATTTTTAACGGTTCACCGTGGAGTCTCAGTCACGATAAAATTCTGGACACCTACTACGTAGACTAAGGAATCCTGACTAGAGTAAAGTTACTCCGTGACGAATTACTGATCATCGTCGTGGTACATCACGAATGATCAGAGAATTCGAGAAAATTGCTAGAACACTTATGACGTAAGAAAGTGTTCGAAACAATTTTAAAATCTCCCGCGCCGAATCATTGACGTAGATTGTCACTTGGGCTTCCTCTGTGCTACGTCATTGGAGAACAGACTATGCTAGGTGAACATCCGCCTTGTTTAACTGTTTTTCAAATAAATTCACCGCGCACCTGAAATTATGCGTTCAGATTTAATTGTTTTTTACCGGACTGAAACGCGTAATTAACGTAGAAATGAATGAATTAATTTCTTTTCTTACCTGATAATTAATTTCATTTTACGTATCCGCGAATCGACCATACGTGTCTAGATGGTCGATTTTATTTAGAGCTGTGCAGAATAAACCGAACCGAACTGTTCGAATTTTTACTTCTAAGTTGAATGTCGAAATTCGACATTCGACATTCGAGTTAGCCTGGTTAGGAACTGGTCTGTTGATTCCTAATGGATAATTACATTAGTACTTGCCAGGGCTGTTACTGATTTAAGTCACTTTGATTTAAATCGTTAGAAAATTTGCATTAAAATCATGATTTAAATAAAAAAAACTTCACAATTCTCCGAATGTCTAAAACTGCATGTAAAACATCCTAAAACCGTAAACAAAACCCAGAAATTTGTGAATAAATCTTCAAAATTTCAATTTTAATATTTTAATCTTTATAAAATTTAAAAAATTGTGCTAATACAGATGATCAAAATATCTACGATTTACAAATTTTTGTTATGAAGATAACAAAAATATTATTACATTTTTATATTTTTAGTCATTATAATTATATAAGGGAGCGTTCACATATGACGTCACGCTATAGAGGGGAGGGGGGAGTCTTGATCAAACGTGACAAAACGTGACTTGGGGGAAGCAGGGGTCGTCCTAAACGTGACGTCACGAAATTTTTTTTTATGTTTAAGGGGAGATTACACTGATTTTAAGGTTTTTTTCAAAGATTTTTTTTTTAAAGTTAAAAAAAATATTTATTACTTAAAACTTTTTCAACATAAAATACAACTTTTAAAGTAATTAAAAACATTTTTTTTTTATTTTTTTTTTAATGTAGTCTTAGAAAATGGCTGCCGAATGTGGTCCTGTCTGAAAGTTGTTTACACTCTTATTTTTACACTATTCAACGAAATAACTTGAAATTTGGACAGCATGTTCCTTGAATGTGTAGTTTTCGTGTTGACTAGGATTTTTAAGATCCGCCAATATTTGAAATAGTTATAAACAATTTAAGTTGCAAAATTAAGGTAAAAAAATTCAAAATTCTGTCATTCGGATATTTTTCAGTAAATATTTCTGATTCTAGTCAACACGATAGCCAAAATGGTACAGATTAAGAAACTTTTTAATTTTTTCATTTCAGATTAACCGTTGCGGAGAAAAAGTGTAAACAACTTTCAGACAAATGAAATTCAGATTAATTCAGATTAACCGTTGCGGAGAAAAAGTGTAAACAACTTTCAGATAAATGTTTTTAATTACTTTAAAAGTTGTATTTTATGTTGAAAAAATTTTAAGTAATAATTATTTTTTTTAACTATTAAAAAAAAATCTTTGAAAAAAACCTTAAAATCAGTGTAATCTCCCCTTAATATGAAGTATTAAGAACTAAGTTCGAGATATATGATTTGAAACAGTCCTTAATGTATTTGTTGTGCAAAAAATAAGAAAATTTTTTAATCACAGCGTAATGATCTATTTATTAACCAAATATCAGTAATAAACCCAAATGACTGCAAATTTAGAATAATAAAACCGATTGAAAATTATTATTATTGAATTTTTTGTTATTAAAGTTGAAAATAAAATTATCATAAAAATAGGGGGGGGGGGGGGCAAGAAACGTGACGTACTTTTAGGGTTAAGTGTTTACTCTCACGTGACAGAGCGTGACAGGAGGGGGGGAGGGGTCAAAAAGTTGAAAAAAATGTGTGACGTCATTTGTGAACGCTCCCTAAATTCCAAACGACAATTAAGTCAAATTCCAATATGTTTCTTTTAAATTTCAATTAATTCAAATTTAAATGCATATTAATTAATGCAAAATAATTCAATAATATTAATTATTTTCCATATTCACAATAACTTTAGGATTCACTTTGATTTTCCTCTTTTTATGCGAATTATTTATTGAATATTATTTTACACAATTTTGTTATTTTGCGAACTTACTTATTCTTCCATAAAGTTATTAGATTTTCTTTATTTCTCTATATTTATTGTTGGACTCATTTTAAGTGTAATATTAAACAAATATGTTTGGTTTAAATTGTTTAAATTTTTTATTTTTAAAGGATTTTTAAGTAGGTAAAAAACATTTCTCTATTTTCTTCCTATTTCATTAATTTTCTTGATGTTTCACTATTTTTGCTTACTCATAAAGGAAGTATTTTAATTCTTCCTTGCGTTCTTTCTAAACAGCTACACTATTCCACAGTTTCAGATTATTTTTTTGTACAAAATGTTTATTTTTATGTTTAAGTTACTTTTAAAGTTTAAAAATATAAAAAAAAAATTTTGTCTTTAAAATTTAAAATTGTATAAAAAAGCTCAGTCTATTTGATTGGAAATTTTCAATCTTATAAAAATAGTTATGTTTATTCTTAAATTTTTAATAAAAGTTGAATTTTAAAATAAAAGTAAAAAAAATTTATAATTTTAATTTATTATTATTCTAATAATTCAAATAATAAATGTCTAATAAATAATTGAAATAAATCGTTAAAAATAAATAATTAAAAAAAAATTTCAATGATTTTTTGAAAAAGTTTCTACTTTTTTATATATAATTATGTCACTGTTTCATTCTTGTGTTATTTAAATTTTTTCTTCATTTCTTTAATAAACTACTTATAAATAAACATTTGGAGATTTTATACACTGATAATATTTAAAAAAAATCAATTTTTGATTTAAATAAAAAAATCATGATTTTTATAAGCTCTGGTACTTGCGTTTTATTGAACAATAAATACATACGCATTAGTGTTCCAATAAAAAATTCATGTGCATGATTTTTCTATTGATTAAATACATACTCGCGAGTATTCAAATATGTATAAATACCTGCGTACTAGTGTTTTATGATAATTACACATGAAAAAAAGTGTTTTATGCTACAAAAACGCATGCGGAATAGCATTTTATGATAACTACACTTGCGGAATTCCGCAATTTATTCCACATTCGGAATTCCGCAATTTCTTCCGTATGCGCAATTTGGAATTTTATTTATTCCACAAATTTAGAATTCCGCATGCGGGATTCTAAATATTATTTCGCATCCACATGCGGAATTCTGAATATTATTCCGCATTCCGCATGCGGAATTCTAAATTTTATTCCACATTCCGCATGCGGTATTATAAATTTTATTCCGCATTCCGCATGCGGAATTATAAATTTTATTCCGCATTTTAAATTTTATTACGCATTCTGCATTGTAATCTGCATGCGGATCCCGTCTTTTAATGTGCATGCGGAATTCCGAATTTTAATCCACATACGAAACACCGCAGTTTGATCCATATGCGTAATTGGCATAAACCACTATTTCGCATGCGTAATTATCAAAAAAAAAACTTTTTTCCGCATGCGTAATTGTCATAAAAAACTATTTCGCATGCGTAATTATCATTAACACTATTACGCATGAGTAATTGGCATAAAACAATATATTCCGCATGCGTGATCATTATCAAACACTATTCCGTATTCGTTATTGTTATAAAACACTATTTCGCATGCGTAATTGTCATATAACACTAGTGCACGTGTAACTTTTGAGTAAAAAATAACAGTCCAGTTCAAATGTCAAATATTCGATATTCAGCCTGGTTCAAATGTTGAAATCCGACATTCGATTTAGTCTTTTTCGAATGTCGAATATTCGACATTCGAGTCAGCCTGGTTCTGATGTTGAAATCCGACATTCGAGTTAAAAGTCTTTTAAATCGAACAAAATTCGATTTGATTCGAACTTTGCACAGCTCTAATTTTATTTTAACATCATGGTGAATGACGGCGGCAATATTTTTTAGTGGTTCGTCCGTAATTTATATTGTTTTGGAGACGGAGTTTACGGATCCGCGACCGATTATTCCGGATAATTCTAGATGAATTATTTTATTTCATTTATTTTTGTAACCTACATTATTTTTTTTTATTTGTTTATAGATTCCGATATTACCGACTTTAACTGAGTTCTGGCAGGACGTAGTCCTGGACTGAAGGAGAATCAAAAAGAACATGATTTCTTTTATTGTTTTTTGTATTACATCAGCTCTTCTAGCACATTTATTGTTATTTTATTTGTTATATATTTTTATTGTTAAATTCTTTTATTTTTATTATATTCTGTTAAACTCATTTCAATTGTCTCTTATTTGTCTTGTGTGTTATAACTTTGCAGAGTACAAAATTGGTTCATTTTTTTTAAATAATAAACAGAAACTGTTATGCATTTTATCTACTATTTTGTTTTAATTTAAAAAAAATTATTTCTAAATAAAAATTATGATTTTTATCATCCTTACAGGAAATTATAAACAATAGAAGTTTATTTTAATTGTCAAAACTTTCGAAATTTAATTACTGTAAATAAAGTAAATATTTTAAATTTCAAAATATGTGGTTTTCCTTGATAGAATAAAAAGTACACCAACACTTGCTTCATTAAAATTAAAATTTAGAATATTTGAAATATTTTTAATCGTTTAATAAATGCGTTGGAAATTATATTTGGAAAATAAGTTTGAAAATATTAATTTTAAATATATTGTTACACTAATTAAATTTTAGATATTTATTTTAAGTACTAATACACGGAAAAATTTTATTTATTAAAATTTATTCAAAAGTCGATGAAAACCAGGACATACTTTCATAAAGCTTAAAATATGATTGCATACTTATTCATGAGCACAATAGAAAGAATCATCAAGCAGTGGACTAAACTTAAGTCCTACTGGTGTAGTAAAAGAGAGTGAGAAATTATTGGTTAATAAGTAACAAAAGATGTTTACGAAATGCTCAAAATAGTTCCAAATGTTGATTACTTAAAATTTATTCAATCGAGGAAACGTAACGCCCATTATGCTATAGTTAAGTGTCATTCATTTCATTTCGAAGACTCTCGCGTATTCTTAAATGGCCGCGGGCTACAAGGCGTCGCGTCGTCTGAAGCATCGTCGTGCGATAGAACCTGCGTTCGAAACCCGGTTGCAAGATTTTGCGTTAATAAATTTAAATTTGCGTTTATATTAGGGAATGTATGTGTGCATTGTATATATAATGAAAGGATTTCATAATGAGAGCATTTTTTTTATTATTTTATTTGCAATAACAGTAGCCGAGATTTTAGAATACTGTAACTCACTAACCGACTTTTTCATTTACAATAACTGTCGTAGAGATTTTAGAACACTGCAACGCACCCACGAGCTTTTTTCGTTTTCAGTGACTGTCACACAGATTTTAGAACACTGTTACGCAGCGGACGCGGCGGCCGTTTCATATTCAGTGACTGTCGCTTAGATTTTAAAACACTATTGTGCGCCAACAGTCTGATTATTTTCAGTGACTGTGGTTGAAACTTTCAGACACAGTAACATAGTACACTCCTTTTTTATTTTAAACGACTAGTAGTCTAGATTGTACAACATAATATTTGAAAATATAAAACACTTTTTCCTAAATTTTCTTTAAAGTAGTCTAATTTTCCAACATATAGAAATCTAACTACTAGAAACATACATTTTTAAAATTTTAAATGCTGCCAGTTATATCCAAGATTCTGTGACAAAGTCGCAGGAAATTTAGACAACATATTTTTTCCGTGCACATGGTGTTTTAATATGCTAATATTTTAAAACCCAATCAAGAAGACTATTGAATACAATGCAACCCTTTCGAGCGAAGCAATTGCTGCTTAATAAAGCAAATGTACATATAACACAGGACCATAAAAAAAATCGAACTTTTTCCAAGATAAACCGGAATAAGGGATCTTTCCTCGGTGAATATTAATTATTTGTCACATTTTTGGCAACAAACGCGAGTTATGATTACTTTTGTATCATCATTGAGTTGTCTTTTGCTTTGCATCAGTCCTTATTTATGAACTCTAACTTCTCTCTGCATTGATTTGCGTTTCCCTATATAGGATAGGCCGCAATATTTATTTATTATTTCTTCTGCATCAGCAAAAAATCTGATCAATTTTCAAAATATGGCAGACGATATTTTGATTTGACATCAGATTCGTGATTACCTCTATAGTAAGAAGTTTCAAAAGAATGCAATCGATTTTCAAAAATAAGGTCCATCTTATTACATCTGGTATTTAAAATTTTTTATTTTTTACTTTAGGTGCGTAATAAACAATCTCAAAAACACTAAAGGAACAATTTTCAAACCAATCCAATTTTTTTTCCGTGCATAAACCGTAAAATCTCATCTTTTGAATTCAATATAGCATGATAATACTTTTCCGAAAGGAGATAATTTTATTAATTTTTACCTATTTAAGGGTTAAATAATTGCAACAATCAGTGTTTTTTGACAAATTGAGTAGCGTGACCTCTAAAAATGGTTTACAAAAATATTCAAACATACGTATCTTTTCTTTCACCAAAGATCAATAATTGTTGGATACAAAAAAAAAAATTAAGAGTTGGTCTTTTTTGGGGCACCCTATCGAAAGTATTGATACACTATCTTAAGAAAAATTTTAAGGGAGGGGGCCTCGACATTTGTAGTTACGTCCCTGGCCAGACCGATCATGCATATACACTAAGAACAAATCCTTGATTTTAGTCTAATTTTAGGCTGAATTCCAGATGTAAACAAATTCAGCTCTGCTAGACAAGGACAGACTTATGCACTATACATTGGCTGAATTTAAGGTGTAAACGATTTCAGACTTTTTGTAGTGTATATACATATACATTGCAAAAATTACCCTACTTTTATAAATACATTATTTAAATATACAGTTTAAATTAACCTCTAATGTATAGCGTTATGTCTTGTACAATTGCTGGTCATTATTTTATAATAAATGCAAAATAAATTTGGTAGAAAAGCGAATTATTGAATAGAACTATTATGAGAAAATTAGTATATATACAATCATAAACAAATAGTAGAAAATAGATTGAACGGTGTATAAATTTTATCAATTTGAAGAAGTGGCATTTTTGTCCAGAAAACCAAAGATCAAAGAGCGTTTTGATTATAAGCTCTTTCGTCTGACGACTATATATTACTTTCCTGATAAGTGATAAGACTGATTATTAGTTGCATTGTGGTTTTCTATATACAGAAACAATTTTGTGCATTTTTGTTGTTAATTATCCAAGTATTATTATTACAAAATTCATACCGTCGTTGACTCTGATCTCTTTTTATAAAATAAAAAATAACATTCTGACTTTAATATTGTGGATATATTCTTTTATTTTGCATACATTTAATATTATTATTAATTTGCATTTTTTATGTTAATATTTTATGGATTTTTTAAAGTTAACTAATTAACACATTGTGTTAATTTTGTAATAATAAATAATATAATAAATAATTTATTTTAATAGTAATAAATGTTTATAAATAATTTATATTTTTTGTGTAATTTTTGTGTTTCTTAATAGTATTGTAAACAAAGCAGTTTTTAAACTTTACACTTCATTTAATTGTAAATTGATTGTAATTGCATGTAGACCTGGTATAATTTACACCATCGAAAGTATTAAAATAAATCTCACCACATTTATATCTCCCCTAAAACGTAAAGCTCTTTCTCCCTATAACTTGAAAAGCGTGAAACATGAGGTACTTAAAAAGTCGTCACTCAGACCTGAAACTTTTAGGTTTTACGCTCCTGATTAACTGTGGTGTGCGTATGAAGCGCAAAAGTGAGCGTATGAACAACACCAAATATGAGTAAGGTGCTCATTTCCGGTAAGGGTAACCAAAACACAATATCCCTCGATTTTAACTCTTATATTATAGTTGCATTGCACTATACAATGCTCAGACAAATGTCATTACACGCTCGGTAGAGCACGGAAATAAGCATTTACTCCAGATTTCATCCATAAGTTAGGAAAATTAGTGAACCCTCTCAGTTCCTTTTTCTCTCTTCAATCATTTTTTATCAGACTTTTATAATTTGAAATTGAGAGAGTTAAAATCATAACTTGTGCAGCTTTTTATCCTTTGAAAAAATATTGAATCATTTTCACTGTTAATATACTCTACAGACAAAAAGGAATTGTTAATACAGAAATAACTTTGGTTTCTTGCTCTCATAATTTTTTTGCCAACTCAACAATTGTGGATCGTTGTATCATTAAGAAAATTAACCTCTAACAGAGTTGTACAAAAAGCTCGGTTAAAAGGAACGTATTTAAAAGTACAAAAGATGAAGTTGAAAGGAAATAATTAATATTTGCTGTCACAATCGAGTTGAGATTCACAAAATGGAAGCAATCTTTACATGTTTGAAAACAAACTTGTAGTTGATCAAAATTAACATTTTTGAATGGCCCAGATAACCAAGTATGTTTTTTACCAAGTGACAGTTAGGTACCATTAGCACCATGGCACAATTTGTAGCAAACATGGGTCGAGAAAAAACTAAAATTTAAATCTCCTATTCAATTTTAAAAAAGTAAAAATAATATAGAACATAGCAAAAAATGGTTTTGACCACACAAAGTGTGGTTTGGATGTTGTCGAGAGGGGGGAATGCATGAATTTCGAGATCCTTTGATCTCGTTGCAAACAAAATATTTGACACTATTTTCCATCAAAAACTTCTCACCTATAATTATGATAATAGAAACCACTGACAAGACTACAGAGTTACCAGAAGAGGTAAAAGGGGGGTTTCAATTATTAAACTTTTTCAGTTTGTACATATAGTTAATTATTTAAAGAAAACGCGGACACTACAACGTACCGGTTACATTCGTGCTTATTGTCACAACATTTCTGTAGGTTAGGAAAATAGGTGATACGCATGCGCATTGGTCTCTTTGTCGTCTTGTCTGTTGGCGGCATTGGATGTCCAGCTGATAGCTGAAGTTGTCTGCGCTTATTCAGTGAAGGAAATTAAATTATTTCAGAGAATTAAATGCGCATGTGCAGAGTTGAACAATATTTACTTTGATCTCTACAGATCGGCTCACCAGTGGTCGAAATAACTTCGCCAACTGATGCGTCATGGTCCATGACTCCATGGATCAAGAAATCGATACATTTGACGTCTCTCAACTAACCTCCGAAATCTCACTTCGCGCGCAAATGTTGGAAAAAATTATTTTTTACCAGTTTTAAAATATACAAGAATTAAATTCAAAGGACCAGCGCACAAATCGTACCAAACATGGCTCCCCTAATAGCACCGACTGTGCCGGGAACGTTCCTGGAATGGGCCGCCGGTCCCTGGGGTACGTTCCCTTGGACCGTTCCAATATACCTGACAAATACGTTCCGGATTTCACTAGGCTAGGAACGTTCCGCGGAACGTTCCTGGAATGTTCCGAGGAACTTTAAATACACATTGAAAAATAATTAATGTTAATATCTTGCGCAGTAGTTTTCTATCGCACCTAGAGCTGCGCAGTTGATTTTAGTGACCACTGTTCTATAGAAGCAATCATATTAAAAACATTAAATAATATTAATAAAAAAATTTTCAGCTTTTTCCGCATACTTTTTCCGCAACTCGTTCTGCGATTTTTTGAATGTGTATTCAAAGTTCCTCGGAACATTCCATGAACGTTCCGTGGGAACGTTCCTAGCCTAGTGAAATCCGGAACGGATTTGTCAGGTATATTGGAGCGGTCCAAGGGAACGTACCCAAGGGGCCAGCAGCCCATTCCAGGAACGTTCCCGGCCTAATCGGTGCTATTAGGGATCATGGAACGAAAATATAGTTGAGTATAAAGCGAACCCTTTACACCTCTTTAATCCAAAGAGGTTTCTTTGTTCTAGACAAACTGATTAATTAAGTAGATTTTAAATATTTTCAGACTATTAAAGCCCAACTCCAATGAACCATGGGCCAAGTCATACCAACCATAGGTCGAGAATGTAATCTATTCTAGAGTGCACATTTCACGACTGGTATTTCTAAAGAGGATTTTTTGTCCTTGAGAAACTGATTCATTATTTAATAAGTAGATTTTAAACATTTTTATGCTGTTAAACCTCAAACCATGGGTCAAGTTATACCGACCATGCACTATGGGGAATTTGACTAAAATTGCGGCCAAAATTCAAATTTTCAATGTTACTTTTAAATCTTTTTTTTATTGTAATTTGGTCGTTCATATACAAAAGCAATAGAAACCACAATTTACTTTTACTGGGGAATTGTTTTTATGTTTATATTATTTGCCAAAGTTACGAATTGTTTGAATACTTGAAAGTGCTCGTAAGCGTAATCGCAGTAAGTAACCCTACTAAAAAATCCGGACTAATTCCGTACGAATTCCCTACAAATTCCAGACAAAACAGTCCGGTCTTATCTGGAATTGATCCGAAATGTGTCCGGAAGTGATCCGAATTAGTCCGAAATTTGTCAGACACAAAAAATTTGATCTGAAATTAATCCGGAATAGTACGAATCTTGTCCGGCAATTGATTTCGAAATTATTTATAATCAAAGTGAAGTCCGTTTTTTGGCCGGTCACGTCCGGAAACTGTCCGACACAAAATTTAAAATCCGCTTTAAGTCTGGTTTTAACTGGAATTAGTCTGGCATTCGATTCAGAAATTATTTTTAGTTAGAGAGAAGTCCGTTTTTAGTACGGACACGTCCGGAAACTGTCTGGCACAAAAATCACAATCCGTTTTAAGTCTGAATTTATCTGAAATTAGTCCGGCAGTCCATTTAGAAATTAATGTTAGTAAAAGTTAAGACCGTTTTAAGACTGGTCAAGTCCGGCAACTGTCCGGCACAAAATTCACAATCTGCTTAAAATCTGGTTTTATCTGGAATTAGTCCGGGAGTCAATTCCGAAATTATTTATAGCCTAAGTGAAATCAGATTCTAGTCCGTTAACATCCGGAAGTTGTCCGGCATAAATTTTAAATCCGTTTTAAGTCTGGTTTTACGTGGAATTAGTCCGGCAGTCAACTCCGAAATTATTTATAGTCTAAGTAAAAACCGATTCTAGTCTGTTCACATCTGGCAGTTATCCGGCATAAATTTTAAATCCGTTTCAAGTCTGGTTTAGTCTGGAATTTGTCTGGCAGTCATGTATAAAATTATTTATAGTCTGAGAGAAATCCGTTTGTCGTCAGTTCACATCCGAAAATTAACCCGACCAAATTAAAAATTCGTTTTAAGTCTGGTTTTATCTGGAATTACTCCAGCAGTCAATTCCGAAATTATTTATAGTCAAAGTAAAATCTAATACAAGTCCGTTTACATCCGGCAGTTGTCCGGCATAAATTTTAAATCCGTTTTAAGTCTGATTTTATCTGGAATTAGTCCGGAAGTCAATTCCGAAATTATTTATAGTCTAAGTGAAATCCGATTCTAGTCTATTCACATCTGGCAGTTATCCGGCATAAATTTTAAATCCATTTTAAGTTTGGTTTTATCTGGAATTAGTCCAGCAGTCAAATCCGAAATTATATGTATAGTCTTAGTGAAATCCGATTCTAGTCCGGTCACATCCGGCAGTTGTCCAACATAAATTTTAAATCCGTTTTAAGTCTGGTTTTATCTTGAATTAGTCCGGGAAGTCAATTCCGAAATTATTTATGGTCTAAGTGAAATCCGATTCTAGTCCGGTCACATCCGGCAGTTGTCCGGCATAAATTTTAAATCCGTTTTAAGTCTGGTTTTATCTTGAATTAGTCCGGGAAGTCAATTCCGAAATTATTTATGGTCTAAGTGAAATCCGATTCAAGTCCGGTCACATCCGGCAGTTGTCCGGCATAAATTTTAAATCCGTTTTAAGTCTGGTTTTAACTGGAATTAGTCCGGCAGTCGATTCAGAAATTATTTTTAGTTAGAGAGAACTCCGTTTTTAGTACGGACACGTCCGGAAACTGTCTGGCACAAAAATCACAATCCGTTTTAAATCTGGATTTATCTGCAATTAGTCCGGCAGTCCATTTAGAAATTAATGTTAGTAAAAGTTAAGTCCGTTTTAAGTCTGGTCAAGTCCGGCAACTGTCTGGCAAAAAATTCACAATCTGCTTTAAGTCTGGTTTTATCTGGATAGTCCGGCAGTCAATTCCGAAATTATTTATGGTCTAAGTGAAATCCGATTCTAGTCCGTTCACATCCGGCAGTTGTCTGGAATAAATTTTAAATCTGTTTTAAGTCTGGTTATATCTGTAATTAGTTCGGCTGTCAATTCCGAAATTATTTATAGTCATTCTATTTTCCCTTCCCCGTTCGCTCACCTCCGGATTCCGGTGATTTTAAAGTTTCATTAATTTGGAAATTTTTTTAGAACATGCGGAACATTCAATTATATTTTATATGCGACTTTTCTGTTTTTTAATCCCGTCTGAAAGCAGTAAAATATCTGCAAAAGCATTTATTTTCTGTTAGTAGCGAATTGAGCTAATTAAAGTTAATTAGGAATCTGAATTGTTTTTATAATTCGCTAATGTTTATTAGATGGTGACATCTAAAAAGATTTGCAATGGATCTTAGAAAAATAGAAAATTTTCTTGCTTTTAATTATAGGAAGTCGGAAAATAGTTGCATTAAAAATAATTCAATTTCTGAATAATTTTCTTTTACTTTCGCTTCAAAAGATTCTGAATTTTCGTCAGTTAAATTGGCTCGCTGCATTTTCTAAGAACATCTCCATCTTTTTAACTATTTTTCATTTCGCCCTTTTTACCGGAATACGGAAAAAGTCTGGCATATCTTTTACAATCCAGAAAGAGTCAAGTGAATGGCAAGGAGTATGGTGAAGTTTGGGTATAATCCAGTACTCGTTTTTAAATCCAGAAAGAGTCCTGTTTAGTGCACAAATATTCCTGCATTCTTTTTGCGATCCGCAGAAGCCAGACAAATACTGTTTTTATCCGTCACATGTTTTTAAATCTAGATTATAGTACGACTTATTAAGAAAATAGGAAACACATTTTTTAAAACAATTTTTTCTTGAGGTCGTTTAGCCATGTCGTGATGTGTCGTTGTAATGAAAATGATAATAAATAAAAGTAACATTTGGACAAAAAAAAAGATTACAAAAAACGGATTTCAGTGTGACTATTAATAATTTCGGAATTGACTGCCGTACAATTTTCGGATGTGAACGGACGAAAAACGGATTTTAGTTAGACTATGAGTAAATTCGGAATTAAGTACCGGATAAATTCCAGACTAAACCAGACTTAAAGCGGATTTTGAAATTTGTACCTGACAGTTTCCGGACGTGACCGGACTAAAAACGGACTTCACTTTAACTAAAAATAATATCTAAATGAATTGTCGGACTAATTCCAGATAAAACCCGACTTAAAATGGATTGTAAAGTTTGTGCCGGATAGTTGCCGAACTTGACCGGTCTAAAAACGGATTTCACACTTGAGCTATAAATAGATTCCGAATCCATTTTTTATTTGCAGTAAAACACTCACATATCGGATTCCAAGAGTCTGAGAATTTTTTTCGATATAAGCAGGAATTCTATTTATTCGGGTAAAAATTCATTATATTTAAATTCAAGGGACCGGCAAAAATATCTGATATAAGCGGGAATCCGATATATAGGGTCCGATATACTGGGTCCTACTGTATTTTCTATATCTCCCTTGTTACCGTGTAATAAAGAGAACTCTATCCGGATTTAAAAACGAGTGCCCGATAATGTCCGTACTTTGCCGTACTCTTTTAGAATTATAAAAAGAATGCTGGATTATTTTCATACTAAACCAGACGCTATCCGAATGTGAAAGCTATTGCCGTATTATTTTCATACTAAACCAGACTCTTTCCGGATTTGAAACGTGTGCCAGATTATATCCGTACTGTACCGGACTCTTTCCGGATTGTAAAACGAATGTCGGATTCTTTTCGTAAATACTCCGGGTTCTATTTGGAATTAAGAATTAGTGACGGATTATATCCGTACTTTACTGGACTCTTTCCGGATTTAATCCACAGATTACATGTATGTTTGATTTAACAAGTTGAACCTCAGAGCTCGTATAGTTCAGTCGGTTTAGGTTCTGCGTTGCGTGCGTAACATCCCGTGTTCGATTCCCCTCATGCGTGCGATTTTTCTTCTTTAATATAACTGTTGTATATAATCGTTGTAATAAATTTATGAATATTTGTGTAATGTTAAGTTCCAAACATTGTTTAAAAATGACTTAAACAATTAAAAAAAATTTTTTTTTTGCTTTTCCGACTAATTCCGGATGAAGCCGAACTAAATCCGGATTACAAAAAAAGTTTAACCAGATTAGTTCCGGACTCTACCGGACTACATCCGGATTTAACCAACGATTAGGACCGTATTTGTTCCGGACTGTACCAGACTACATTCGGATTTAAACAACGATCCGGACCAGATTTGTTCCGGACTATACCGGACTACTTTCGGATTTAAACAACACTTCGGACCAGATTTGTTCCAGACTGTACCGGACTATATCCGGATTGTATACGGCTGGATTTATTTCGGATAAGACCGGACTAAATTCCGTGCCAAAAACCTACGTTAAATCGGACACTTTCGGACTAATTCCAGATCCGGAATTAATCCGGACTTGTCCGGAATTTTGTCTGGAATTCGTCCGGAATTCATCCGGATTTCGTCCGGATTTTTCAGTAGGGTAAGTTTCAAAATGAATTTTATAAATTATAATCGTCAAATAGAGAAAATATATGAATGTAGGAGGATTTAAGCGGTAAATACTTTATGTTCAGTATGATTTATATTATATTTTTTTTTAATAATGAAAATATAAACATATGATTTTTGACATAATCCAAAATCCATAAACATTTTCAATACCTAATTTTCAAATAGACTTATAAAATTTTTGGTGCTTCTTATTGCTTTGATTCTTTTACTAATAGTTAGTGTGTTTTATTGTAAATTTACTGTTCTTTTGCCGTTTTGAACTTTTTGCGATTTACGAGATATATACATTTTTCTAGAAACTGTAACCGTTGAAAATTCACACTTGTTCGAAACTTGGTTAAAGATGAAAACGAAAGAGGAGAAAAATGAAAACGTGAATAAACAAAATTAACTGTTTTTTGCACCCAAGAAAAAATCTAGCATTTCGGTAAAGTAGGGTTAAAAAAAAGTACCCATATTTTGACATTTTTCTCGATCAATTCGTTTACGGTTTTTACGAGTAACTTAACCTATAAATCAAAGGTAATTGAAAAGTTGCCTAAAAATTTTATCCAAGGATTTTTTGGATCGCTGATTACGAATCTGAGGTCAGTTTTTTAAAATCTAAGATGGCTGATCCAATATGGCGGATGAATTTAAAAAAAATATTCAATTTTTACGAAACTTGATATTTAAGAGTTTTTCGGGGCTCTGATTAAGAATCTGAAGGCAGTTTCAAAAATTAAGACTGTAAAAAAAATTATTCATTTTGCAAAATGGACAAATACGGGTGTACTTTTTTTGGCTCTTCTTTTCGAAATTAGTCGATTTTTTCATGGGTGCAAAATTGTGTGGAACGGTGTATTATACCTACTTAATTCACAATTTTGTTTTTTATATTTTTTGACAGCAGTTTAATAAAGCCAGTATGAGAAGAACTATTGTAATTTAGCGTCTTTTTAGCGTCAATGTTAGCCATATGGAATATGCTATTTTGTTTTTTTTTTTACTTAATTTGTAACAAGCTGCCTCAAAAAACTCAGTATTTGCAGTTTAAAAAAATTTTACAGTTATTCTAAAAAGCATTTCCGCCATATAATAGCCATCATTTTGTTTTTGGAATTTTAAACATCAGATTCGTGATTAACAACCTCAAAAACCCCTGTAAACGAAGACCTAATGCAATTGATAACCGTTTACTAATTTTGGCCGCAATTTTCGTCAAATTCCCCATAGTGTCATGGGACGAAAGAGAACTCTTTATATCTCTTAAATCCAAAGAGGGTTCTTTGTCCTAGACAAATTGATTAATTAAGTAGATTTTAAATGTTTTCAGACTATCTATCAAAGTTCAACGCCAATGAACCATGGGCCAAGTCGTACCAACCATGGGACGAAAATATAGTTCATTCTTAAGCGAACTCTTTACATCTCTTTATAGTCCAAAGAGGGTTTTTTGTTCTAGACAAGCTGATTAATTAAGTAGATTTTAAATATTTTCAGACTATTTAAAGCCCAATGCCAATGAACCATGGACTAACTCGTACCAACCATGGGATTTATCCTTTTCGGATAAAAAGACACGTGAAGAGTGCACTTTAGAATAGATTGCATTCTTGCTCAAGGTTGGTAGGATTTGACACATGGTTCATTGAGTTTGGGGTTTACTAAAATAAAAATCCCAGGTAAAAATTTCGTATGTAGTCCCGCGTGTGTTCCTGTATGGGTTCCCATATGGGATCCTATGTACCAAGGAACTTTGGCACGAACCCTCGAGAGAACACTGTACATAGGATCCCATGTACATAAGATTTCAAATCAATTTACGAAAACTTAACATGCTGCGCAGTAGTTTTCTATAGCACTTACTGCTGCGCAGTAGAATTTTTTGTTCTTGTAAATATGGTGTGTAACAGTTACTGAGAAATGAATTATTTTTTTAACAATATTCTTTCTGTAGATTTAGTTAAATTGTTTAATAGATTAAGGATCCCGTAAGGGAACATACACTAGAGTCTCGATCGAGGCGGGAGCTCGGGGTTTGGCCCGCCTCGATTGAGACTGTCCTTGAAGCAAAGTCACGTATACAATCAGGACCGTACAAACTTTTTTAGGCATAGCCCACAATTAAAATTTTCATATCATTTTTCTTGTTTGGAACAACCAAATAAATAAAAGAGTTACTAAATAATGAATTTAATATAAATTTAATTTTAATTTTCCCAGACTTATGATGTTAAATATTTTTTTCACAGTTCTCAAATTTTAAATTCATAGAAACTTAAAAAAAACAAGATTTCGAGAAAAACGATCTTAAAGTTAAAAAGGTAATCCGATAAGTTTTTAATTTCTTTGCCCGACATATTGGATCTGCCATTTTGAAATTCAAAAAACATATGCTAGTTTCAGAATCAGCGTCCTCGAAAACCCCCGACTAGCCAGTTTTAAGCAAATCCGATAAGTTTTTAATTTTCTTGTCAGCCATGTTGGATCCGCCATTTTGAATTTTCAAAAACTAACACCTGATTCGTAATCAGCAACCCCAAAAACCCCCGAGTAGCCAGTTTTAAGCAAATCCGAGAAATTTTTAATTTTTTTCCGCCATATTTGATCCGCTATTTTGAGTTTTAAAAAACTAACACCGGATTCGTAATCAGCGACCCCAAAATCCCCCGAGTAGCTAGTTTTAAATGCAAATTCAATATGACGGCCAAAAAAATTAAAAACTTATCGAATTTATTTAAAACTAGCTACTCGGGGGTTTTTGGGGTCGCTGATTTCGAATCCTGTGTTAGTTTTTGAAAACTCAAAATGGCGGATCCAATATGGCGGATAAAAATTAAAAATTTCTCGGATTTGCTTAAAACTGGATACTTGGGGGTTTTTGGGGTTGCTGATTACGAATCCGGTGTTAGTTTTTGAAAATTCAAAATGGCGGATCCAACATGGCTGACAAGAAAATTAAAAACTTATCGGATTTGCTTTAAACTGGCTAGTCGGGGGTTTTCGAGGTCGCCGATTCTGAATCTAGCACATGTTTTTTGAATTTCAAAATGGCAGATCCAATTTGTCGGACAAAGAAATTAAAAACTTATCGGATTCGCTTAAAATTGGCACCATGGGGATTTTCGGGGTCGCTGATTACAAATCTATAAAATTCAAAATGTCGGAAAAAAATAAAAATTTTAACTTATTCATCTAAAACTGGTTTTAAGGGAATTCAATGAATTGTGTAATCTGCAACTTCAAATAAGTTTCAATTATCGAGTTTCAAGCGAATCTGTCCGATTATTAAATTCTTCATTGTTATTGACACTTGTATTCAGTTTCTTATATTTTATCCTCACACTTAAAGGTTTTTCGCGTAAGTTGCTACTTTCGAAATACTAAACGAATCCTATTCTAAAAAGAACAGACGTTGTGGTTAACTTCAGACGTGTAACTCCATTTCCGAGTCTCCCATTGATCATTACATATCAAACCTCACTATCGATAGTTATCGGTTTTTAGACCGCAATTTTAAACCAAATTAAAAAATTCTTCTTTCCTCTAACGCAGAATTAAATTCTAAAGAGATCTGTGAGAGTCGATTTTTTAATTATTGTTTTATAAATTTTTAATGTTAATGCAAAAAGTATAAAAAAATGATTTTTTACAATTTTATATTTCTTTTGCACAAAAATTTTTTTGCATACTTAATAATGTATGTCAATAGTAAAAAAGAAGTTTTTGCGCTTAAAAATTGTTATAAACAATTTATATAAACAATTACAGTTTTTGAATTTTCTTAAACAGTTCACATTATAAACATTTATTAAGAAGAAAATAACAAGCGCGCCGCGGCACGCGGGTCAATCTCGTAACACTAAATAAGTGAGTTTACAAATGTTACAATTGTTATCGCGCTGGCCGTCTTCTGAAGTGACTAGTGCTGCCCACGAGACCGAGATGAGACTCATCTCGGATAAAACGAGACGAGACCGATACAAAGTTTCTCGAGACCGAGACTCTCGACGAAAATTTAAAACAAAAAATAAAATATTATTACGAGAAATTATTTATTATTTTTAAGCGAACAGAATTTTTTTTAAGAAAGTCTAAGAAGAAAGAAAGTTATCTAAAGTATATTACTGTAAAGGGATGAAATAGCTTGAAAAAAATTCGTAGTAGGTATATGATACTTCAATTAGTTGAATGATAATGTATCATATATAAGTTCAAAAATCAACCATGCCTTTCGTAGCAATGTAAAAAATTAAATAATTTGAAGAAATATTAAGGGATTTATCTTAAACTTGGTAACAAAATATTTCTGAGGTCGATGAAAGTTAAGAATAATACTATCTTATTTTACGACTTATTTTTATGAATATTATGTACTACAAGTAAAAAATAAAATTTAATAAAACTTGCACTTAATTTTCAACTTTTATTTAAAGCTGTAGTTAACTTCTTATATTTTATGTATCAATTTCTTTAACTTAATTCTAAATTACTCGCATTAAAGCAACTAGTAGATTGGCCATATTTGTCGAGACTGAGACCTGAAATTTTAATACTCAACGAGACCGAGACCGACTTCAAGAAATTAGAGTACCAATAAGTTGTTAATTTTTTTGTCCGCCATGTTGGATCTGTCATTTTAAATTTTGAGAAACTGACACCGGATTCGTAATCAGGGACCCCAGAAACCCCCGAGTAGCCAGTTTTATGCAAAACCGATAAATTTTTTATTTTTGGCCGCCATGTTGGATTGGATTTCCAGATTTTTAAAAAACACATTTTTTTAATCGCAAAAGTCCTCTTCTTTAGCTTTATTTTAATAAACTCTTTGACAAGTTATGACTTCTTGGTTTGCACCACGTGAAAGAGCATCTCAAAATCTATCAGAATCGGCAAAAAAGTTAAAAATGATTTTTCGATTTTTCACAGTCCAGGTCACATATACACATGGAATCCTATGTACAGTGTTCCCTCGAGGGTTCGTGCCAAAGTTCCCTGGCACACAGGATCCCATATGGGAACCCATGTAGGAACCTTTAAGGGATCCCATACGGGAACACACACACAATTTGTAACAATTTTTAATATAATAATAAATTTGTTTCTGTAGCACAAAAAATCTTCTTTAGATAAACGAGACGTAAAATGTGCACTTTAAAATAGATTACATTCTCATCCTATGGTTGAAGCAACTTAGCACATGGGTCATAAAGTTTGAGGTTTAAAAGTACGAAAATGTTTAAAATCTATTAATTAAATAATAACTCAGATTCTCCAGGACCATAAATCCTCTTAAGATAAAAGAGACGTGAAAAGTGAACTTTCGAATAGATTGCACTGACCCATCCCTTATGAAAAATAAGTATTGGATTAAGTATTGGATTAAGTATTGTGAGTAAGTATTGGATTAAGTATTGGATTAAGTATTGGAAACTCCAATACTATTTTCGCGTAACATATTTTTAAACAAATTTATTTTTAATTTTCTGTGGAACTGTGATTTTACGTTCCATGTATTTCTATGTATTAAATTAACAAAAAAACTACTGCGCTGAGCTGGGAGCCATAGAAACTTAGTGCGCAACCACACTGAGAAAAATATTTTCTTGATTTAAATATAAGTATTTGTTTGAATGATTTTGATTGAATGAATAATGTTTTTAAGTTTAATTTCAATATATTAGAAATATCTGAAGTTTTGATTAAAATATATTTTATGTTTGAAGATAATTTTCTGTTTGTTTGATTAAAAATTAAATTTTATTCAAATTAAACCAAATTTGTATCTGAAGTCTTCATACTTGAAAGAAATATATTTTATGTTTGATTCAAACATATTGAATGCGCAGAGGTCTTTGCGCATTCAATATGGCGTCGTTACTGATTCTGACGTTAGTTTACGTTTTCTGCAAGACATGAACGCGTCGCGTCGTTTCTAGTGTGTTTGTCGCTTTTTTGGAAAAAAATGTTTACAATAGTGGTTTTGTTTTTATTAAAGTGATTTCTTAAAAGTGTAAGTGTTATCATTTTATCGAAAAATTGAGGTATATCTGAAGTGATTAAAACTTTTGTGCACAAGTGAGTTTATACTAAAGATATTGTTTCTTTTGTGCATTTTTCTTTAAAATTAGACTGATTCAAAGTTCCACATTTCCAGAATTGTGTGCAGTTATAATGAAAAGTGTAATTTTCTTCGGTTTTTATAGTTTATATGTCAACACTTAAAGTAATCTCAAACATAAAGGATACATCATATGAAAGCAACAAACAAAAATTAAACTATCGCGGAACATATTTTGTGTTTAAAATAAACAAATTTTGTGTTAAAAATAAAAAGGATAATATGATAAGAATAAAAATTTCTTTTATTTGAAATAAAATTTACTTTGTTTAAAATGAAAAATAATATTTTGTTTAAAGTATGTAAATGAAAATTTTGTTTGAATCAAACAAAAAATATCTTTTAATCAAACATAAATGATCAACCACTAAATTTGTTCAAATCAAACTTAATTATGTTTGACTGTATAACAAAGTGAAATTAAGTTTAAATCAAATATATTATGTTTGATTCAAACAAAATTTTTTCTCAGTGCAGTAAAATTTTTAAGAATGTTTGGCGAAATAAGTATTGGAGTTTCCAATACTTAAACCAATACTTATTCCAATACTTCAATACTTATTCCAATACTTAATCCAATACTTACTCCAATACTTACTTCCAATACTTAATCCAATACTTATTTTTCATAAGGGATGGTTTATTGGCGTTCGGTTTTAATAGTTTGAAAATGTTTAAAATGTGGTTAATAAATAATAAATCAGTTTTTCTGGGATAAAAAGTACTCTTTAGATAAACTAGTCGTAAAATTTGCTCTCTAGAGTAGATTTTCGTCCCATGGTTGGTATAACCCATGGTTTATTGGGTTTAAGGTTTAATAGTTTAAAAATGTTTAAAATGTACTTAATAAATAATAAATCAGTCTGCGTGGGACAAAAAATACTTTTTGGATAAAACAGTCGTGAAATGTGGACTCTAGCATAGATTAAATTCTTATTCCATGGTGGGTATGATTTGACCCATGGTTCATTGGGTTTGAATTTTATTACAAGGAAAGTAAACAAAATCTACTTCTCAAATAATATCTCAGTATCTGTAGGACGAAAATCCTCTTTGGATAAAAGGGACGTACAGAGTGCCATTCACAATGTAATCTGTGGGGGGTCCAATTTGTGCGATTTTGAACTTTTGCTAATTTCCACATTTCTCGACGCTTTGAGACCTGATTCCGAAAAATAGGGTTTAAGAAAGTGTCTGTGTGTATGTACACCGAAAAACATATGGTTTGGTAATTTTACCACTATGGAAGGAGGAGCAATTATTACCTACTTTTATAGTAACACTTAAACATTTTACGGATTTTACGCGCAGAGTTGGGAATAAAGCTTTAACTTATGTAAGGTTTTTAATGCTTTTGTAAAATTACAGACAAAAAATATTAAAATACGTCGGTTATGAAATAAATATAAGTATTAGAAATTGTAATATGAAATTAAATTGTAAATTTTATTGCGAAATTATAATAAAGCATTGTAAAAAAATAAAATATAATTTCACAGAATTTGTTAATTATCGTTTAAACTTTGGTACTGCACTGGACTTAACCTCAATCTAATGAAATTTTTTTAAATGTTCTGTTGCTTCTTCTTGATAAAAGGGAGCAAAAATTATTAAATGTATGAATTCAAAGGAAGTTGAATTTATTTTTATAAACAAATACCCGTTGAGAGGCAAAATAGAGACATTCAGATGGTAACATTTCGTTTATAAACAGGATTTCTACGTTTTGCTGGTAAATTTAATACTATGAAGGTAGGTGCTTTTATTACGTACACTGAGAAACTTTTGATTTTAATATCTGCTTTATTGCTTATTATTATGTACAATAAAATTTAAGAGTTTAGGGATAATCGAGATGTGGTTATAAAAACTAATACACTGTTTAAGAAAAGACGTTTTAGATGCAACAGTTGTCTTTCTGATAAAAAGTAGTAAAAGTGTTATATACTTCATAAGACACATAATTATATTATCTCTAAAGAATTTAAGAGAGATGAAAATAAAGAATTGCAAGAATTATAAAACGCGTGTTACAAACTTAGAATCAAGGGGTGCGCGCGCAGTAAAAAGAAAGATGGCAGTATTATTTGTTTGACAGGTCAGAGATACAGATGCAAGTTCGTCTTTGATATTTATATAATTACAAGTATTCTGTATCTTTATAGTGGTATTTGATGAAATCTGTGTAACGAACAACCTATACTATGATATATACATTACGCACACTTTTAATCCTAAGCTACAAACATATAACATTTCGATGACATCGAATAATCGCGCGCGTCGCTAGAAAAGAGTGTTTTAAACTTTTCTTATATACTAACTAGCAAAAGTTTCATGTGGTTTGAGAAGTGATTTTTTACTAAATTGAAGTGAAAATGGTAATAATAATTAAATTCTGTGTTCAGTATTCCGGATGATACGAAATTTTTCTGAAGACCGATTTTTTTAAAATATATTTTTGAATAAATATTGTGAAGTGGTAGAATAGCTCATGAGACATATGGCTGCTCGAAAAACTGTTCTAGAAAAAGTCTAATAAAATTTTAGACATGCCATAATAAATAGATCAAAATGTGTTAAAAATTATTATCGCTTTTTCACATTTACTTTTTCGAAGTGTCTATTCGTACAGAAAATCTCGACCAATCAGAAATTTGTAATGCAATTCTCGACCAATCAGAAAATTGCTTCAATAAGTACGAATAGCTCGTTCTATGTGGTCTGGCTATTCGTACAATGGAGCAGCTATTCATACAGAAAATTGTCAAAATCTTTCTTTTTGTGAAAATTAATGTTACACGGATATCTTTTGGTTAAAAGACCACTGTTTGTGACACAAGAACCCCCCCTTAGCATTTCCAACATTTTATTATGATTTTTCACAACCAAAATAAAAGGTATTACGCTCCCAAAGACAGTGTTTTAATTTTCTGTACGAATAGCCGTTCCACCTTGGTCTGGCTATTCGTACAGAAAATCTGTACGAATAGTCACGGCCTTACTTTTTTCTAACCTCAAATAATACTAATTCTAATTATATATATTAATTTTTTTCTCACGAAATTACAGTAATAAAAAACAAGGTAACACAATCTCTTTTTTTTAAAAGAACTATTATGATCGAACCTCGATTATCCCTAAATTCTTACGTTTTATTACAAATATAGAAATTGAAAAAAGCAAGAACTGTAATTAAAAGTATCTCAGTGTACTACCACAAGATTACCTTTACAACTCTGAATGTACATTTTCTGAAAAATGTAATACTACATTGCTGAAAGTTGTAGAAATACAATTTGATTGGTCTTATTCCTACTTACCAAAGAGTAATATTACAGAAAGTTTCTAAAGTAACATTGCAATACTGACTTAATTTCCTAAAGGATTTTTTACAGTGTATGTCGGTCTGTCTGTATGCATACGAAAATTTCGGGATTAGATAACTTGAGTAAAAATTATTGTAGTAGCTTCATCTTTGTTACACTTATTCAAAATCACAGAATACAGGTTAACTTCGTTAGCCATCCATTTCGGACCAAAAATGTCAAAAATAGAATATTTACAAAAATCAAAAAAGTTCCAGTTTTTTATATTAAAAAAAAATGTTGTCTAATTTTTTTCTTAAAATACAAGTAAAATAAAACAAGTCATGTAAATTTTTTTTTATCTAACGCGAACCTAAAAACTCGCAAGTTTTACAGTTGTATTAGAATCTTTCTTCGTGGTTAAGGGGGGGGGGAATCGGCCAGCAAACTGTTCATGCATTCTCATCGTTCTCGACTCAAGTAGAAATTAATAAGAAAGTAACATCCTAACATTCTTAACTGTCAAAAACCTTGAAAAACCTCAAAATACACGTTACACATGCAAAAAATTGAGCAGAAAGTGGGTAAATTCTATACAGAAACACTATTATTTTTCAAAAAAATGAATAAACTCCCGGTATTTTTTCCTATTTATTTTAATTCATCACCCCTAATAAAACTACATTAAAAAATATTAAATTTTCCCAAAATTTTCGAAAATTTTAAGAAAATTTATTTATCTTCATCCTCTATTCGAAAGTATGATCTTCTGGTTTCAATTTCGCTGCGGGAGCGAAATATATATATTTAGATCTAATATTGACCTTTTATTACATAACCAATATTGGGATAATTACACTGTTAAAAATCTATCTTGTGTCCAATATTGTCGATGCGGGGATCGGGTGAATTTAAACCAATGTCTCAAAAGTAACACAATTCATTGATCTCAGATTTACTATTCGTTAAGTACATCTGACAAACTTCTATTTAACTACACCAATTGTTTAGTCTGTCGAAGAAACAGAAAATCCAATTTTCACATTTTTACTGAAATGCTTATAACTTTGATATTTTTCAACTAAATTTGTTAAATTACCGCTCGTTTTCATCGCAATAGATCAGACTTCAATTACCAATAATGAATTGGATCTTATAAAATTTTATTTTAGAGCAATCAATAATAGAATCCAGCCTTTATTCGAAATTTTTGTAAATTTAAAGCAAAATATAATCATCAATAGTGTTTAAGGGGATAATTGGATTAAAAATACTTTACAGCTGGTTAATTGAAAATTTAATTATCTTTGATTTAAAAGAAAAAAAATTAAAATCCGTTCCCTGGAACCGATGATATTTACATTTTAGTGAAAAAAAAATTTCGTAACAAAAAACATGAAAAAAGCAAAAAGACCTTAAAAACTGTTATACTTTCTTAATTATGGACTTTATTTTTGGACTCAGTAAATCATTTTACATAAGAAATGAGAGTTAAATATTGTGGATCAAAATCGCCGTAAACTAGTGTAATTGTTTAACATTTGAATAAATTTTTAGTAATTTTTAATAAACAGAATTAGTGACAGGCTTTTCACTAATTTGGATTTAGAAAAGTTTTACACTGAAAAAAATATTTCCGTGGAACTGCGATAATTATGGGCAGATTGGCAATATTTTATTGCTGTTTTGGGAACTGTCATACGTATTGGTGTTTTAGCCATACGGCTGTGTGAAACCGCGAGTCATATTGTAAGGTTAGGTAAAATGGACAGTGGTACACCGGTGCATTATGGGAAATTCGAACGTATAGTTGTCAAACTTCTACATAACCTGTCAACCATACTCAAATGTCTAATCTCATCACAGTATTTTTTTCAGTGTAGGTAATCTGTTCAATTCTATAAGAAGTCTTATCGTTTATTGCTTAGGCTCGTGAATAAAAAATGGCTCAACCAGAATCCGACATTATCCCGTTTGGGCTAGCAATACATAAATTAGCCCCACAGGTACCCCGCCAGAAACTTGTTGTATTAGGACCAACCTGGACTTTTTCCACACAGGTTATTTATAAAATTAATAAGTAAATAATTTTTCCGTGCTTTCGATATCCGGGCCCCCCCTCAGTAGCCTGGGCCCGGGGTAATTAGTCTCCTTTACCCCCACCCCCTCTCGTTAGGCCTGCATTGACGAGTATTGATCAGAATCGCACTGGCCGCGCAAACGCTGTACATATTTTGTACTGTGAATATAAAATTTTTATAAAGTTAAACAAATGTTTTTGTTAATTTTTCAACAAAACTACTTTGGTATGATTACATTGTTAATTTTTTTCCATGTCACTAAGGTGAGACGACTAAACCTTCTAATATAATTTTTAGGATTGCTTAAATACATTGAAAGTAATGTGAAGTTGTTTTCCAAGATGTTCTGGTCTTGAGAAGTTAGAAATACGACTAACAGGTGGGTAGCAGGTGCACCCAAGCACCAGCATTGCACAGCGCCTTGACTCTAAAATGTTCTACGTCCACCTGAAGATCCCACGCAAACCCAAGAACAACCTTCAACCGTCATTTTCAAGGATCTACCCTTCGACTCTCACCCCACGAAGGAACTTGCAAAAAAAACATGAGTTGCATATTCGATTGGAATCATTTTCCCAAGATATAGACTTTTTCGGTTGTCGCTTGTGCGTTTAGCTCCCCCATATAAGTAAAGATATCAATATTTATATACAAATACTGAAATACCCTTATGTATAAAGATAAATGCAATACAGTCTTCTAAGGTTTGTTGCTAGATAATTATGAGGCAAGACCATTTATTTCCATGCGTTCGAAAAGCAACAATCATTCTGTCCAGATCATAATTATTGATCGAACTTCGAAGTGTAGTTTTTCCAGCTGGATGGCTTACTGATCGACTGTCAAAAATCAACCCCTATATTTCACTTGAATTTAGAAACTTGATCTCTGCATGCGCTTAATTCTGTACCTTTCAAAATATAAACAACGTTTTATGTCAACCAGGCCACCCGTCTCTTAAAGTTGAGAGCTTTTAAAATAAATTATACTGTGTGACGAAATAAAAACAAAATTTAGGCTCTTTTATGGAGACCTAGTTTCAGCTGTAGATCTAGTAATACTAAGAAAAAAAATGTAAGAATAATTTTTTATATACCCCCAAAATCTCAATTTATGAACAAAAAACTCTTTTTGGATAAGTTCCTGTGAACAATCTCTCATAGCTTCTCCAATTTTTACTTAATTAAAATTTTGTTTAGTTTAAAATCAGGAAACACAGACTTTTACTAATATGTAATGTTCATTTTGTAACATAAAAACTAACGAAACAGAACTCACAAAAATTTGCGATTTTAAATTTGTTTTTCATTTTCTCATCTATGACAAAGTTATTATTCAGTTCTGGAATTTTTTTCAATATAACCCACACAGCACCAGAAATGCCTCGAAATTTTCCTGAATATTGATCTACATTTTCCGAATATTCGGACCTAATATTCAGAAAAGTTTCGTGGAAGCATTAAAATGTCCGCCCATAGGGAATATTGGACGCGAAAGTTCCCTGACAATGTATTTCTAATTTTCAGGGAATCTCTGCGTCTAATATTTCCTACAATATTAAGGAAATGATAAAAAAAATTCAAAAATTTTTTGATCCTTGATCAAAGTTGTAAGTTATGTTAATTTTAAAAAATTAAAACTACTGCGCAGCTGTACAGGCTATAGATACCAAGTAGAAATTTTAGACACAGGAATTTTCAGCGATCAATCAAACTTTTCGTTTTATTAACTTTAGCAAATTTTTTAGGTTAAATTTTTTTCTACACAATATTTTTAAAGTAATTTTTATTTAGTTTCCTGCGAGCCTTTATTTTGACACCGATTTTTAATCCAGGAATTCAAACACTATTTAATATGTATCATGTTCCCAAAAATTATGAGATACTCGGAGGTAGATCCCCACGAAAAATTTTGACTATGCGCCAGAATTTTCTTCTCATGACAATGGCGCAAAAAATATCATATGTTGCATGCACGTCAGCAATTTTTAGGTTCAAATGAAGATTTCATATATCTCATGAAGCGGAAATTTGGATATCCTGCGGATGTCCCTAGGATATCCTAAATTTCAGCGGGATATCCCAGGGATATCCTTTTGTCATGAGGGTCATTTTGATTGTATATATTTTTCTATTTAATTGAATTTGTCTGAATTGCATAGATTTCCAATTTATTGATATTTTGTTGTAAAATTTTGAGAAATACTATTATTTTTAATAGGTCAAGTCATATTTAATCGCTCGAAATTTCGGGGTTGTGGTACAATTAGTTTATATTATTTTGTTATGTTTTTACATAAATTTCCAAACATGTGATCTTGTTTAAATAAATTAAAATTTTATTGTTCTTTTTATTTTCTCGTGTTGATTCAAACTCATTTCCTATTATTCTTTTCCTTGGTTTAGTTTATAAATTTAATTTCTCTTTTAAAAAATGTATCTCGTTTTTCTATAATTAAAAAATAAGATAGAATGGTTACACACAGTAACATCATCCCGCAATATTAGTAACATTAAATTTAATATTACTGCGATTCTCAAGTTATAATACGTATACTGAGTCGAAAGAATTCTGACGAATCTTAGTACCTAGGGTTTTTTGGGGTGATTGATTACGAATTTGAAGTCGAATTTGCAAAATTCAATTCAGTGGTTTTAATATATGGCGGACTTTGTTAAAAGTTGTTAAATTTTTTGAAATTTTGTATCTACGGGTTTTTGGAGATGTTGATTGAGAATCTGAAGCAAGATTAAAAATTTTGTAATTGTCGCTCCTATCATTACAGTAAATTTTAATTTATTCTAAGAATTTGAAAACTACTGCAAAAAGTTCTTTTGTAAACAGTTATGCTGAAGAAGTTGCAACTTTTTGTGAGTTCCCGGGAAAGGGAACTTCTCTGAATTAGAAGTTGTATGTTATAGTTGATACTCTTGTGATGCAGGTTCCAATCTCGGCGTGGTCATTTTTTTTATTATTTATTACCAATGTTTATAGATTATATCGCCCAACTTCATAACTTTTAATAACATTTATTAAATTATTATATTCAATAAATTAATTTTTTTATTAAAAATTTTTAATCTGGTTAGATCTGATTATATCTGAGCAGATAGAGACAAAATTGAGATATGATTTAGGGCTGTGCAAGAAGCTCGAAATGTCGAGCCGAGCCGGCTTTTTTCGGGCCGAGTCAAGCCAGGTACGACCCTATTGCAAATTCCCATATGGGATCCGATTAGGAACCTATATGGATTCCTATATGGGAATCCAGATGGGGATCCATATGGGATTCCATATTGGATCCTATAGGAAACCATATGGTGTTAAGGAATGGGTACCCATATAGGTTCCCATATAGGAACCCATGTGGGTTCCTATTTGTTATCTAATTTCATATAGGAACCCATATCATTTTTTATAAAGACGCTGACAGACATAGGAACACATATGTGTTCCTTTCAGCGAATTCTAGAAAGAAACATATTTTTTCCAAATTAGTCCCAAATGGGAATAAAATGTACTGTTAATTAAAGTCATATATCTATATGACGCGGCGTATATTGCCATGTGAGGAGTTGTATCCTCGCTAATTTCCTGGTCTACGTGGACTCACTCTTCTTATAATCTTTACGCCTTGAGTTAACAGTGAGAGATACTGATAATAGCACTGCCATGCGGCGAGTATGGTAACTAAGCAATGGGTTCCTATATGGGATCCTTTATGATTTCCTATAAGTCATTTAAGAGGTAAAAGCGCCCTGCTGATGCTGCGGTGCTGGAATTAACTACATCGTTTAAATTTTCATGTCATGTCGGCAAGGAAGAACGCTTTTAGCTCTTAAATGACTTATAGGAAATCATAAAGGATCCCATATAGGAACCCATTGTTTAGTTAACACACTCGCCGTATGGCAGTGCTATTATCAGTGTCTCTCACTGTTAAATCAAGGCGTAAAGAATATAAGAAGAGTGAGTCCACGTAGACCAGGAAATTAGCGAAGATACAACTCCTCACATGGCAATATACGCCGCGTCATATAGATATATGACTTTAATTAATAGTACATTTTATTCCCATTTGGGAATAATTTGGAAAAAATATGTTTCTTTCTAGAATTCGCTGAAAGGAACACATGTGTGTTCCTATGTGTTTCAGCGTCTCTATAAAAAATGATAATTTTTAAATAGGACATAGGTCCCCATATAGGATCCTATTTGTCTTTTTTACATCTAGGTTCCCATATGGGTTCCTATGTGATATATGCAAACCGCTTACGTGGGAACCCATGTGGGTTCCTATATGTAAAAAAAGACAAATAGGATCCTATATGGGAACCTATGTCAGATCAAGTACAAAATCATATGGGTTCCCATATGGGTTCCCATCTGAGATTACACAACAAATAGGAACCCATATAGGTTCCTATATGGGTTCCTATATGAAATTAGATAACAAATAAAAACCCGCATGGGTTCCTATATGGGAACCTATATGGGTACCCACTCCTTAACACCATATGGTTTCCTATAGGATCCAATATGGAATCCCATATGGATCCCCATTGGATTCCCATATAGGAATCCATATAAGTTCCTAATCGGATCCCATATGGGAATTCGCAATAGGGGAGCTTAGCTAGAGCCCGAAAATTTGTCGATAACTTGAACAATTTCGAGCCCCCGCCCAAAATGTGGTCACAAATGAATTCGGGTCCCCGAATGATTCGAGAACCCGAAATATTCGAGGACTCGACAATCAAAAAGGACAGGAACGAATCGGGAACCCGAAAATTTTAAGAACTCGAACTTACATAACATGATTGGGTCCCCTAGTTCACCAAGCAACACATACAAGCACCAAACACATGCGCAGTACTGTTTAACGCGCTAAACACATAAGCACTAGTGTGCTACGCACTAACTACATGCGCAGTCGTGTTCCACGTACTAAATACATGCACACTAATGTTCCAGCACCAAACACATGCGCAGTAGTGTTTCCCGCAATAAATACATGCGCACAAGTTTTCTACGCACTAAATACATGCGAACTAGTTTTCTACTCACTGAATATATGCGCAGTGGTCTTCCACGCACTAAATATATGCGCACTAGTTTTCTACGCACTAAATACATGCGCACGAGATTTCTACGCACTAAACACATGCTCAGTGATATTCCACTCACTAAATATATGCGCACTAATTTTCTACGCACTAAATACATATGTAGTGGTATTCCACGCACTAAATATATGCGCACTAGTTTTCTACGCACTAAATACATATGCAGTGGTATTCCACGCTCTAAATATATGCGCACTAGTGTTCTGCGCACTAAATACATGCGGACTATTTTTCAACGCACTAGTGTTCTACGCACTAAATACATGCGCAGTAGTGTTCCATGTACTAAATACATGCTCACTAGTGTTCCAAGTACAAAACACATGCGCACTAGTTTTCTCCGCACTAAATACATGCTCAGTTGTATTCCACGAAGTAAATACTTGCGCTCTAGTTTTCTACGCAAAAAAAGAGTGCACTAGTGTTTTACACACTAAATACATGCGCAGTATTGTTCCAAACACCAAGTAGATGCGCAGTAGTGTTCCAAACACAAAACCTATACGCACTAGTGTTCTAAGCACCAAACTCGAGTTGGTGCGTGAAATACCACTGCGCATTTATTTAGTGCGTACAAAACTAGTGGGCATGTATTTAGTGCATAGATCACTACTGCGCGTATTTAGTGCCTAGAAGACTAGTGCGCATGTATTTAGTGCGTGGAATACCACTGCGCATGTATTTAGTGCGTGAAACACTACTGCGCACACTGAGAGAAATTCCTAGTTCAGGGAACCAGGTTTTCATGGTTAAATTTGTCTTTAGCCACAAATTCAAGTTGTACGAACAAAAATAAAGTAGATATCGTAACATTGAAATATGGTTGCTATAACCAGGAAAGAGTTCTCGGAACGTTAAAAACTGGTTGCTATAACCAGAAAACGTAGTCTAATTTTAAATACAAAATGCGAGCCTGCGGACTTACGGGTTAAGTGTAATTAAATATATCAAACTAAGTATTTTTCGCAAATTAATTTTTAAAATGTTGACAAAATATCATACCTGAAGTGTTTCACAAATATCACAACAACCATGTAACTCAAATCAAAATACAGTCAATCAATTATGAAACGTTTAGTTATCTGCATCAAAAATTTCTCAAAAGTGAGTAAAATCACATTATATATTGTAACACTTGTCTTTAATATTCATTCACTTTGGAACTTGTTTTTTTTTAATTACACAAAATATGTAAAAAGGTATAAAAGAAAGATTTTTAAACTCCACATGTTGCACTGATTAGACATTGCGTCAAACATCAGCTGAGTAAGCAAAGATGCAGCGCATGCGTCAGTTAAAATTTCCTGGTTACAGCAACCAGGATTTCATGTTCCGTCAACTTGTCATTAACGTTGTGATAATCTACAATTGTAGTTAAAGACAATTTTCACCACAATCATGGTTCCCGCAACTAGGAATCGATTTTTTAAGAAAATCTAGGTAAGACAACTACATTCCAGGTTGCTGTAACCAGTAAACTTGGGTCGATGAACATTATTATGTAGGTTTACTAACTACATTTAACCAAACACTTTTTTCTGGTTATATTAACAACGTATCATTTCTCTCGGTGCATGTATTAAGTGCGTAGAAAAATAGTGCTCAGGTATTTGGTGCATAGAAAACTAGTGCGCATGTATTTAATGCGTAGGGAACTAATGCGCATGTTTTTAGTGCGTGAAATACCACTGAGTATGTATTTAGTGCCTACAAAACTAGTGCGCATGTATTTAGTGCGTAGAAAACTAATTCGCATGTATTTAGTTCGTGGAATACCACTGCGCATGTATTTAGTGCTCAGAACAATAGTGCGCATGTATTTAGTGCGTAGAAAACTAGTGCGCATATATTTAATGCGTAGGAAACTAAAGCGCATGTATTTAGTTCGTGGAATACTACTGCGCATGTATTTAGTGCCCAGAACAATAGTGCGCATGTATTTAGTGCGTAGGAAACTAATGCGCATGTATTTAGTGCCTAGAAAACTAGTGCGCGTGTATTTAGTGTATACTAAATATGACGGACTTAATACTAAATGAAAAACTTTCTCGCTACAACTTACCGGTATTTTAAATCATTAATAGAAATTTTTGACTTCAAAGTTAGAAAACTAATATTATTGAACTTATTACTTTTGTATTAAATATTATTAAACAATATCATTTTTTAAAGGTTTTACTGTGCTTGCAGGCTTTACCAGTATATACTGCATACGTGTACCAAATTTTAATCAATTTCAATAATAAATAGCTGAGAAATGATGTGATATTTATAAAAAGGTAATTGATTTTACAAAAATTTTTTTTCGTGTTTTTAATGTTTATTATTAAAAGTATGCATTCTACAAAAAAATTGAAGAGAAAAAAAAGATGCGTTTTTTTCTTCTCTATAACCTCATATTTTTAAAAACCTTTTTTAAACAATTTGAAAATCTACTCTAAAAATTTGGCTTGGACAATACTTTTACGCGTGTTCGAGCGCCTAGCGAGTTATTGCATCCGGCTACTCAATTGGGAAGAGTTGAATGTATTATTAAATAGGTTATGCGTAACTTCAATGACAATAACAGATGCGGAATAGTGCTTTATGAAAATTCCGCATACGGAATAGTGCTTTATGAAAAATCCGCAAGCGGAATAGTGTTGTTTATGAGAATTACGCATGCGGAATATTGTTCTATGACAACGCTTGTGTAATAGTGTTTTATGACACTTATGCGATCGAAATAATGTTTTATGGAAATTCCTCATGCGGAATTACCCTAAAACAGTAAATTCGGCATTATAATTGTGCATGCGGATTTATCATAAAACAATATTCCGCCTGCGCAATTATAATGCGGAATTCCGCATTATTCCGCATGTGGAATTATTATAAGACAATATTCCGCCTGGCAATTATAATGCGGAATTCCACATTCCGCATTTTATTCGGCATGTGGACTTATTATAAGAAAATATTCCGCCTGGCAATTATAATGCGGAATTCTGCATTTTATTCCCATTGTGTAATTGTCCTAAAATAGTATTCCGCATGAGCGATTATAATGCGTAATTCTGCAATCCGCATTTTATTCCACATGCGGGATTATTATAAGACAATATTCCGCCTGCGCAATTAGAATGCGGGATTCCGCATTCCGCATTTTATTCCGCATGCGGAATTCTGTATTCTGCATTTTATTCCCATTGCGTAATTATCTAAAACAGTATTCCGCCTGCGCAATTATAATGCGGAATTCCACATTCCGCATTTTATTCCGCATGCGGAATTCCGTATTCTGCATTTTATTCCCATTGCGTAATTATCTAAAACAGTATTCCGCATGTGCAATTATTATGCGGAATTATCATAAAACATTATTCCGCCTGCTGAATTTCCATAAAACATTATTCCGCACGCGGAATTTTCATAAAACACTATTCCGCATGCGAAATTTTCATAAAGCACTATTCCGTATGCGGAATTTTCATAAAACACAATTTCGCATGCTTAATTATTATAAAACACTAGTGGTGGGCCTACTCTTCCAAGCGGCTAGTTTTTTCCGTAATTTACTTTCGCCACTGTTTTTAAGAGTTGTGAAAAGTATCACTTTCGCCACACTTTTTAACTTTGAAACTTGCAGTTTCAGAGCTGGTGTTGGAGAAAATAAATTATTGAATGTTGATTCATTAGAAATAATAGATAAGCACAAGTGGTGGAATTTCTATTTTGTTGATATAAAAAAGAGTTAAGTATTGTTTTAAAAGTATTTTGGAAATTCGGAAAAATTATTAAAAATCATATTTAGCACTTTTTTGAAGCAACAAAACTGAAGTTCCACCACTTGTCACTTGTGTCATTCTACTAATTCTAATAAATCAACATTAAAAAATTTATTATAACTTTTGAGAGCGAGAAACGTCAACATTAAAACCAGTTGAGAGCATTTTTGTTAATAGATTTGATCAGCATTATGGCATTACTTAGTTGGGTTAGATGGGTTCGAAATCGGTCAGTGGTAATTCTTTTGTTTTCTAAAACAAGAGCTGTTAAGATGCAAAATCTAGGGTTGAACCCATCATGTTCTTATCCAAAATCAGGCCACTGATCACGCACAAGAAATGATATAAGAACGCAGGTCCGAGATCTTGTCAAAGTTTTTTCAACTGGATGCAATAAGTGAATGTTTCATTTACTGAATAAAGAGTGATTTTAGGATAAGGTTCACTATTTTTATAATTTAGTTGTCCGTAGGGCAAATTTAGTTAAAGTAAACTAATTTAATTGGTGTTGTATTGAATTTGTTATATTACTGAGGAAAAAAACAACTATCATATCATTTATTAATTGACATAGTTAAAAACTCACTAACTACTCAAAATTTACCTTTCACAATGTGATTTCTGAGATACTCACATCAGTATATTTTATCCTTAAGCATGGAATGGAATAGGTATTTAAATAATTTTTGTACCTATAAAATTAAATCAACAAAATTATAGAGTTACAAACTTTTAACTTTGTCTAACGAAAGAATGTAACAAAGAATACGGCTACGACATAGAGAGTCTTAATCCTTATTTTTTTTTAATATTAGAGATCGGTATAAACTCAAAGTTAATAAGAAAGAAAAGTCCTTTAAAGAATTAAAAAAAGAGAATGACGAGAAGGAGGAAGACGGAAATCATCTAAGAAGACGTTAGAGAGCACAAAGCACCTGCAGTTCATTATGGATGGCTGATCAGTTCGACCCTCTTTTCAGGAACCCTGATGTGTATGTGGTAGAGTTTCGACCGTTGAAAACTTACCCTGACAGGGAACGTGAACGGTCGCCGTCAGGTGCTTCTTCCTGAACAGCAAGTGCAGGCGGCACAAGTGCTTTCGATTTAATGGCACGTTACCTACACAGACTCTTAATTCTCACGAAAGTATGTTTCATTTTTCTTTCGCGAAGTCACACGTGTCGTGAAAGATCGATGACGTCGAAAAATCGCTTCTTATTAAAGAAAAACAGTTACTGGGTATAAAAAATATTATATGTGTGTAGGGATTACTCTTGAGTGCAGGTTCTTGTCAGAATATAGAAGATATTTTATAGCAAGGAAATACTGCGGCGATATGTCCAAATTCTTCTGTATTGTAACGTTTGTATTATATCCTAATAAAATGAATAAGTAGTGAAATTTCGTCAATATTGTTTTTCACTCTCGATTTTTGTTAAATTTTTAAATGCTTATTATTATTCTACAAAATTACTCATCAGTATTCCATTTTTTAAAAAAATACTTTCCTAATAATATTTAACAAACTTTGATAGCTGGTATTAAAGTCCATTCATTAATTACGTAAGGGTCTCAGGGGGTGAGAAGGATTTAAAAATCTTTACACATCCTTACTGTCAGGGAGAGGTGGGGGTGCAGTCATTCTTATGTGAGCTTCACTAAACAGAAACGTTTGTAAATTAATGTTTAGTTTTCTTTCGAGCACTGATAAAAATGTTTAGTTGTAGTACATAAAATTCTAGTACCGTCGAACGGGGCTATTCTGGTACACCGGGGGCTATTATGGTACAAGCTGGTATTTTATTTCTAAAGTATAATTATTGAAATTTATAAATTTGATTTTTATTGGTAAATATAGTGTGATATTTTGCAAACAAAGTAACAGTATTTTTTCTAATAAATTCTTTGTTAAAAATCCGAAAAAATTCATATATACGTACAAATTTCATTAAAAAATTGAAAATTCTCTAAAAATCTGCTTCGATCTTACTATTGACATGTAAGAGATATTTTAAATACGTGTTGAAAATTTAGTTGGGACTATATTCACGTGATGGGCTAACTTTTTATTAAGAATTTTAGAAAAAAAATGTTTAAAAACTGAAAGTTCAGCACAATGCGTGGCTATTCTGGTACAAATCTATTTTAATTATTTTATGAAAATTCGTTTTATTAAACCAGTAAAAAAGATTTCTGTGTTCTATGTTCTTGTCAGAACAAGCCCATACTCACGTCAAAGGCTATCTTTATTTAAAGAAGGAAATTCCCGCCCACACAGCACAATTCCTTGCCTGAAGTTTAAGCGAAGTTTGCACTGCAAACTTCGCAACAACAACAAATGTCAACTGACATTTATGAAAACTTGACCTAACCAATAAAATGTCCGCTCGTGCAGAAAGCTTTATGGGACAACTTGCGACAAGGATAACCTGGTTGGTCATGGAAAACTTTACTCGCAAATTTCACGGAAGGTTTCAGAAAAGTTAGAATTAAAGGTAAAAAAAAATTCTTTTGTGGATTGAATTTTAGAAGGATGTAAACAACGTGACAACTACTAATGAATTAGCGAGAAATCGGTTACTATAGTAACCGATAGTTAAATAGTAAAAAATTTCACTATTTTTTAGTAGAAAACTACTAATTTTAAAGTGAAATATCTATTAATTCTAATACCCCAATAGCATCTAAACTTGCAGCAAAGTTTCTGAAAGTTGACGATACTTGAGGAAAGGTTGGCAAAGTTGAGGCAAGTTTAGGTCATGTAGGAGTAGCGAAAGTTTAATTTTTCAATTAGTAGATATTTTACTTTCAAATTAGTAGTTTACTACTATTAATTAGTAGTTTTCTACTAAAAAATAGTGGAATTTTTCACTTTTTAATAGTTACCAATTTTTCGCTAATTCAATAGTAGAAAACCACTACTTTAGATTTAGAGAGTAGGCAGCTCACCTTTGTTGTGTCGTCAGACTCCCCTCTTCGGGACGTCTGAGCTCCCACAACGAGGTTCGGTTGCGACTCTCGATTTGGTAAAGCAAACTTACTCGCCAGAGTCATTTTAATGCATTTTTCGCTAAAAATTTAGTTATTTCCTTGACAACGCTACAATCATCAACTCAAATCATGTTTTTTGTAGTCTGCATATGAAACTACATCTGTGTACCAAATTTCAACAATCTAAGTCAAACACTTTAAGCCTGGGGAAGGGGAATAAGATTTTTTTTTTTTGAAAACGGAAAAAGTTTTTTCTTTTATAAAACTTGTTATACGAGGATTTTTGAGGTCGCTGATTACGAATCTGAAGTTACTTTTTAAAAATTCAAAATGGTGGATTCAATATGGCGAACGAAATTTTCAAAAATTAGTTGGATTCGCTTGAAACTTGTTACTTAGCGGTTTTTGGGGTCCCTGTTTACGAACCTGAAGTCACTTTTTACAAATTAAAAATGGTGGATCCAATATGGCGGACGAAATTTTTTCAAACTAATTGGATTCGCTTGAAACTTGTTACTTGGCGGTTTTTGGGGTCGCTGTTTACGAATCTGAAGTCACTTTTTAAAAATTCAAAATGGCGGGTCCAATATGGCGGAGAAAATTTTTTTAAACTAAATGGATTCACTTGAAACTTGTTACTCGGGGGTTTTTGGGGTCAAAAGTTTTGACGTTACTCGATTCATACCGCTTGGAAGTGAATCTTTTCTAACAAATCAATTGTGTATCAATTATGTGTATGTTTTATGGTTAAAATAACTTTGAACAATTTAAATATCAGAACGCTTTTGACGGGATATTACGTCAAATACACTGCAATAGCAAATGTTTTATAAATATCTTACAGTAAGACATTTGTCGTTGTAATATCCCAAAAGTGTTTTACTGTAACCCATACTTGGTGTCTTAAAACACTGCATCTCTTATGGTAAATTATTTTTAAGATATATGCTATTGCAGTATAAGTAATCAAAATTAATTACTACTACTATTTAAGAAAAAAAGTATTCTCGAAAGTATTCTCAAAGTATTCTTTAATTCGGCTTCAAAAAAACACTCATATAACAAGTTTGAATCGAATCCAACTAATTTTTGAAAATTTCGTCCGCCATATTGGATCCTCCATTTTGAATTTTTAAAAAGTGACTTCAGATTCGTAATCAGCGACCCCAAAAACCACCAACTAACAAGTTTCAAGCGAATCCAACTAATTTTTGAAAATTTCGTCCGCCATATTGGATCCAACATTTTGAATTTTTAAAAAGTAACTTCAGATTCGTAATCAGCGACCTCAAAAATCCTCGTATAACAAGTTTTATCAAAGTCCCTTATGTTTTTCGAATTTGTACACAAGGATATGTACATTACCTAAAAAATTTACTTTAATCGACATTTTGAATTTTCTTTTTTCTTAATACTCCTATCTTATAGCCTTCTTGTTTTTGACGCGATGTTTATGAATTTTATAGATACATACGATACGGCTATAGCAATTTTTTTCATAAGGTTCAATTAATAAAATTTTGCGTCAAACATCATGACAAAAAATTGTACATTTGGGCATTAAAGGGTTAATAGGGGTTAATAATACCGTTCCGTTTGAACGGTACGGAATCTTGAAAACTGACATTTTTTGCCGAATTTTATTACCTCTAATTAAAAGAAAAAAAAACTAGTCAATCGGATAAAAATTGTGGGCAAAAAATCAATTTGTCCACAAGAAATTCACTTCCACTGTGCTACGACGCGCAAGTGGAAAACAAAAAAAAATTTTTACTCGAAAACAAAAAATATTGCCACTTTAAAAAACTGTTTATGACTTTATTATGATATAACCTGTATTCATGATTTTTTCGTGTTCGAAAAACAGGGAGAACATGTTTAAAAATTATAAACAATTTTTATTTTTTAAATAAATTAATTAAAACTTAACTTTAATTAATTTTCATCATTTTTATCTTAAACTTTATAATTCTCTACGTAAAAAACATTTATACATTTTTTTTCATTTTTTATTAAGAAAAAAGTTATGAGGAAAAAAAAAACAACATTGATCTGTTAAAGTAAATATCTTAAAAAATATTAAATATTTTTAGTTGAAATTTCCACCGAATGTTTGTTCCAACATTTGCAATTTCGGACAAATAAGAATTCTGAGTTTTAAGAATTTTGTAAAATATTAATTCGTGCTATTATAAAAGGGACAAATAAAGATTTGATACACTGGATCTTCTTTCATATAAAAATTCGATATACTATGATTTAATTGAATTGGGTGACCTACAAATTCTGCTAATTAATAAATTGTGAAAATAGAAATTAGAATAGATGAAAACTTCGTTTTTTAAGAAAAACCTAGTTGATTTCACTAATTGTTAAATTTAATTGTTTATAACAATAACAAAATTGTATTTATCATATTCACATTCCTTAGACTTTTTCTTAGTGATCATGATTGATAAGAAATAGATTGCGCGAATTTATAAAAAGATAATGACTATTAGTTTAGAAACACTCAATTTAACTTTATAACTTTATTTGTTTACATAATTAGCATTTAAATATTAAACTAAAAAATGGGCTGCCTTACGTTTTTTTAGAATTTAATACTGAGTATATATAGAAAAAAATTATTAAAATTGATAAAGCATTACGACCTGTAGGTGAACGTGAATAGTAAATACCAAGTTTGAACCACTGGCACTGTGTTACGTACCAATTACACATAACAAAATACTGTGTCTATGAGTGATTCGGGGATGAACTGTGAATGCTCTGAAGGTAGTCTAGAAAGGTTTTGGGGTTGCTCTTGGGAAACTCTTATGAAGGCCTGGGAGGGGGAGAGCCTTTGAAAACCCTGATTAACCCTAGGGAGAGTGGGGAAAGTCTGGTGAGGCTCTGAGAAGACCCTGGGCACTGGGAAAGCCTTGGGAAATTTCTGGAAGTCTTTAAGGGATAAGGCGGGGCGAATTTTCTGGAACTTTTCGATTTGTTTAAGGCGTAATATTCCGTTTAGTCTAATTTGTGACAATAAAGGAACTTAAAGTATTTATCTTGATTAGGACAAACATTTGTTGAAAAGTGAATTAAACAAATTTTTAATTATTAGTGTAATTGATTGTTTATGTCATGTCCTGAAAATACTTTCTGTTACTCTATTGCTTCTTATTGATTAAAGATGCAAGCAGGCCCACATGTATAGGGCAGCTTGTATCCACTTAATTTTTTCAGAAATGTACGAGCACCTTGCTTAACGTGCGACCGCATCGCGCTACGTTGAGCTCGTCAAAGCCACCTCATATTGGTTGTTGTTGAAAGTTGTACACAGTTCAGTCACTTATTCTACCCACCTTCTGTCCCTTTCTCTCTACCGACATTCGGTCGCCATTCTGGCAGCTGTAGGGAGCAATACAATCTATAAGCAATACAACTTACCAATACTCGTGTATATTGCTACAGGTGGAAGGTATCATCATCTTTCTTCATTCTTTCTTTACTACCTCATTCTAACTACCCTTTGCTCGTTTCTCCTTTTTCGTCTTTATTCTTCGCTTCAAAAGTTACTCACGACACGTGCCTCTTCTCAACTGTAGGACGTTTTATCATTGATCATGCCTCGGTCCCAACTACACACTAAATTGGGAGGCGAATAGGCGATATGATCCGGAAAAGGGATATGGTTGCGGCATTCTTGACATATTCACTGACAATGAGATAAACTTTTTTATCTATTAAATTTCGTTTAAATTGAGGGCTTACAGGTGTAAAATTAATGTAAAAACATAATATTTTTATGAATTTATTTTATTTTTCGTGTGTATGTATATCTTCTCATATTTTGCACATAAGAAAGCAACTTTTAAAGTGCAATTTCTTAAATTTTTAAAAAAAATATATAAAAATAAGCCCCAGGAAATTAATATAAATGTTGTTTGAGAAGTTTTTTGTAGAACCAAAAAAACACACATTTTTTACAGTTGAGGGCGGTAGCCTCCCTTTAAGACAGTATTTAGAGGGTACATTCACTGGTTGATACCCTAGCGGAAAAACCAACGTTGGTTTACACATTGGAATTCGAATTGGATCTCATATAAAAACCACGATGTGATATGAGAATCCACATAGATTCCGTTATGGGTTTCCATGTAGAAAAAGTTACGAAATCCATGATGGGATGAAATCAAAATTTGAAAATTTTTGAAAAATATAAATTTGCATAGTTTGAAAACAATAAGAGATACACAAAATCTGACAAAATTTTGTAGTCAAAACATAAGTGACAAAAATATTTCAAAGTTAAAATTCAAATTATAAGTAAAAATTCCTAATTTTGACAAATTTAAAAATTAAAAAAAATTGTTTCTAAATAAAAAGTTGATATGGGATTTCTTGCAGAATTTTACCAAGAAATTTTATACCGGTTTCTACATGGAAAGAAATAATTCATTAATTATTTAGGAACTTTGTACTTGAGTTTAAGGCAAGGGAGGCCATTCAGTAGTAATTCAAACCTATGTATTTTAGGAAAATTATGAACTAGTTCCAGAAAAATTCTTGTAGATTAGATAGAAAATAAAATGTATAGTTTGACTCTTGCCCTGTCTCATTTCAAACATACAAACATACCATTTACCTGTAGATTGGTGATTTAAATGAAACATTTAAAGAGATGACAATTTTTATTTTCAATCTGAAACAGAAAAATCCGAAGCTGGAAGATTCGAACTCATTCTAAAGCCGCCCGCTGTATCCACGAGGCCGCTGACGCAGTAATAAATGTTAACATATACGTTCACTGTGGTCCGGAAAACAATTTAAACGAACTAAAAATGTAGAGAAAATCTGCTAACACAGATTCATTGTATACGTAAAAACAAAACAAAATCACTTGAGCTTACATCTTCATTAGATCATTTACACGTTTTAGAGCATTTTAAAAATTATAATGTATAAAAACTTGAAATCTTATGCAAAAGTGTCTATTAGGGTGGTTTTTAAAATAATTATTTTGGAATTCGATTCATTCTATCCTCCATTCGATAGAAAAAATTAAAAAATAAAAATTTTTACCTATATTTGAACTTCTTATCTCAATTCGAAGGCGGGCCTGCAAGGGTTTACATTTTTGCATTGAATTGGCATTAGAATTTGTTACTTTTTCCTTAACTAAATGTTTTGGCGCCTATTAAAAGCTTTAAAAATCCAAAGACAGTACAAATCTTACGTATGTCAAATGGGGGGTAGAATGAATCGTATTCCAAAAGGATCATTTTAAGGACCACCCTAATACACACTTTTGCATAAAATTTCAAGTTTTTTTTACATTAATATTTTTTAAATATACTCTAAAGCGTGTAAATGATATAATCAAGATGTAAGTGCAAGTGATTTTGTTTTGTTTTTATATATACAATGAATCTGGGTTAGCAGATTTTCTCTACATTTTTAGTCGATTTAAATTGTCATCCGGACTACCGTGGCGTTATATATATGTCGTAGGCAAGTAGAAGAATCAGGCATTTCGCTTAATTCCTAGGCATTAAGCTAAACTTAGGCAAGCAGAAGAATGAAGATGTGGAGGATGCGCATTCTTCTACTTGCCTGGATTCATTTAGGCTTTAAGTTTATTGACTAGGCAATAAGGTAACTGCCTACATGAATCCAGGCAAGTAGAAGAATGCGCATCCTCCACATCTTCATTCTTCTACTTGCCTATACGACATATACAAGGCAGTGGACGCGAGGCTACCTATACTCCTCCTAATGTTAGAAGTCAGGAACCTATTCCGTAGTAATTGCTGAAATATAAAGTGATTAACCATATTTCAGTTTCTACATTACAGTTCCGGGATTTCTTCTGAATTTTCGTGAATCGTTAATAAAAGTTCATCAAGAATCCCGATGTTAGACGAAGTCAAGACAATGTGATAGCAATACCCTACTGGAAAATTCTATATAGGTTCCTACTAGGAATCCTATAAGATTTCTATGTAAAATCTTATAGGATTGTATATAGAATCTTATGTAGATTCCTATAGGAACATTCCTATAGGAAAAACGCATGTGATTTTGTATAGACATGATATAGGAAAACATATAATATCCTATAGAGTTAAATTTCACATTTATATAGGAAAACTTATATTTTCCTATAAGAATCCTATAAATATGACATAGGAAAATGTATGGTTACATATAGGATCATATATAAAAACCTATAGGAAAACATATAGTTTCCTATATTGGATCACATATGAAATCCTATAGGAAAACATATAGTTTCCTATAAGAATATATATAGGAAAATGTGTAGTTTCCTATAGGATTCCTATAAAATTGGAACAGAAAGTTTTGTTTTCCAATGTAGTATCGTATGTGTATGACAATCTATATAGGAAATTACATGTTTTCCTATAGGATTCCTATAAAATTGGAGCAGAAAATTTTTTTGTCCTCTGTAGAATCGTATGTTAATTCCTATAGGAAAACTTGTAGTTTCCTATAGGGTTCCTATAAAATTCGAGCAGAAAATTATCTTTTCCTATGTAGAATCGTATGTGAATTCGTATAGGGAAACGTTCAGTTTCCTATAGGATTCCTATAAAATTGGTGCAGAAAGTTATATGTTTTCCTATGTAGAATCGTATGTGAATTCCTCTATAGGAAAACATATAGTTTCCTATAAGAATGTAATAGGAAAACGTGTAGTTTCCTATAGGGTTCCTATAAAATTCGAGCAGAAAATTATCTTTTCCTATGTTGAATCGTATGTGAATTCCTATAGGAAAGCGTGTAGTTTCCTATGACAATTTATATAGGAATTTACATGTTTTCCTATAGGATTCCTATAAAATTGGAGCAGAAAATTTTTTTGTCCTATTTTCTGTGCCAATTTTATAGGAAATCTATAATGAACTAAACGCTTCCCTATAGGAATTCACATACGATTCTACATAGGAAAACATAATTTTCTGCTCGAATTTTATAGGAATCCTATAGGAACGTGTATAGGAAACTACACGTTTTCCTATAGGAATTAACATACGATTCTACAGAGGACAAAAAAATTTTTTTTCTCCAATTTTATAGGAATCCTATAGGAAAACATGTAATTTCCTATATAGATTGTCATAGGAAACTACACGCTTTCCTATAGGTATCCACATACGATATATACATAACAATATTCTAATTTTATTAATTGACATTGAATAACTAAACGATGTTATAGAAGAGCAACTTTTTTTATATATTTATTTGTGAGACGGGTCCTGTTGTGAGACAGCCGATTATTTCCAAACATATTGTCCACATAGTTGTTCTCTGTACGTTAAAATTTATATTTCAATGAGTCAGTTTTTGTGCTAATACATATCGAATCTAATGCGATTCAAATTCGAACGAATTTGCATTGAAATAAAGTGTTCGATTCGAATTCGATCTATGTTTGTTTCGAAATCTTCGAATAGTTCGAATTCAAACTTTTGCAATTCGAAATCGAATAGAATCTTGACAATTCAATTCTAATCGAATTCAAATTATTCGCATATGTCTAATTAAATCGTTGAAAAAAAACTCATAATGCATTTACGTTTGAGGTCTTTGTCTTATTTTGTGAAGCAAAATTGCTTTGTATTAATATATGAGGGCTATTCTATTTCAAATAGCAAAAGACTATCGCGTGAAGAGGATTTTTTAAATCGGTTTAATTTGATTAAAACTAAATTAAAAATAAAATGTAATAGGCGAATTTGAAAGAGAATTTATCAAGCTTTAAAATGATACTAAACTTTTTTTAAAGAAATTTCAATTTCATGTAAAATTTTAGGTTTAAAAATTTCAAACATTAATATCTCAAAACATCCCCTCTTGGAATTCGATGTAACTTACACTAAAATAATGTTTAAAATTTCTATTTTTTACTATGTAAAGACCATAATGGACTTTTCACGGGATTTAGAAAAAAAAATCATTAAAACACCAATTTATTTAATCTGAACATTAATTTGAAGTCGCGTAGTTTAACCATTCTCATGGTAGAATTCGTTTGTTTTTCTTTTTCTATTAATATTGATATGTCAAATAAAATAAAATGATTTTTTATTAAAATTTATTTCTACAAACTCCATTAAAAGTCCATTATGGTCTTTACATAGTAAAAAATAGAAATTTTAAACATTATTTTATTATAAGTTACATCGTATTCCAAGAGGGGGTGTTTTGAGTTATTAATGTTTGAAATTTTTAAACCTAAAATTTTACATGAAATTTAATTTTTTTTAAAAAAAGTTTAGTATCATTTTAAAGCTTGATAAATTCTCTTTCAAATTCGCTTATTACATTTTATTTTTAATTTAGTTTTAATCAAATTAAACCGATTTAAAAATCCTTTTCACGCGATAGTCTTTTGCTATAGTGGAACGGTTTGAAATAGAATAGCCCATGATTAATAAAAACAATTTTTTTTTTACTTTTTCAAAATAGTGTCAATTTCTGATTGTGAGACACATTATTTTTTTATTTTGATGTTTGTCAATCCTAAAAAAAAATATAAAAAAAAATTTTGTTTTACAACCAATTTTTTTCTGATTTATACACAATTAAACAATAAAAAAATGTTACTATTAATTAGTTTTATTATTGAATTTATTAGGGTGTTGAAATTTGGTACACATAATAACGCGCCAAAAGTATAGATAGTATATGTTTGAAGTTTATGATCATAGCGTTGTCAAGGAAATAACAAGATTTTTAGCCAAAAATGCATAAAAATTACCTTGTAGCCGTGTCTAGGAGAATGAAATCTTATATATACATTTGTAGTTTGACCTGTAGATTGCACCAAAAATGTTGAGGACCTGATTGAAAGCAGTTGTCATAGCGTTGTCAAGGAAACGAATTTTTTTTTAAAAAAGCGTGTCCGCTTCGAGTTTTTCCGGAATCGTTTTATTGACTTACGAAACTAGTTTCGTAATTTTTTCAGAACATTTGAGCAGATTTTACGGAAAATCCTGTCAGAAATACGTTTTTTTACACAAATCCTAAAAAACGGAACGAATTCTGTAATTCCTACTGAACTATTTTTTCCGTGCATTTCAATTTTCTCATGTAAAATGCATGTGAAAAATGTTAGATTTCGACAAATTAGAACCATTGGCGAGGGTTTAAAAAAGTTAACATTAAACTTCTGAATCTTAAAGTTGACTTTCTGATGACGAGTAATTTGACACATGTAACTTTCGATTTAAATTAAAAATTAAATAATAATTGATTAATTATTTTTTCAATAAATTATACAAGATCCGGTTTTTTGTACATATCAAAACAAGTTTGTTAATGACTTTCCAATTAAAAAGAAACAGGTTCGAAATGAACAATTTTTTTGAACTCTATGCCGGAAATCCACTCTCACGCGGCATCATTTGTAGAGACCTTCAAGAAACCAACAATATTTTTCAGCGACCTAATGGTCCTGTTAATGATTGTAACGAAGTATGATTGAAGCCATCAGTCCTTTGACAGATTTTTAAAAACATTACGGCTTTGTGTCGTAAGTTTAACTTAACACTTTTGCCATATGTTCTTAATGTTGAGCATATGCCACCATCAGCAATAGCCAGGGCACATAGCACGAGGTAGCATCAAGAATGATCGAAACAGGTATAGCTATATTATAAACTCAGTTAAGGGACCAAACCAGGACTTGTCTTGCGACTCTTGCTCGCTCTCCGTCTGTCGACAATCACCTGCCGACAATTCCGTTCAAATCAAAATAATATCACGACAGCCATATTTTCTTTCATCCTTTTGTCGGAATAACATTACCATCTTTTGAAGACTTGCGATGAAAGCTTGAAGATAGTGAGACAGATCGTAAAAGATAATAAAGAGTCGCTTACTCGAATAAAATAAGGCGAGGGCGAATTTTAAAACAATATGCTTGGGATCTGCAGCTCTACTCCCCAGTGGACACACATGTCCAAAAGACGTCCCTATGTTGGCTTTTATGTCCAAAAGACGTCTTAAGGACGTATTTTAGTTTTTTTTGCCCACTGGGTCTCTAAACCTGAATTAGTAAAAATTTTGCTAATGGAATTAGTAGTGTCATTTTTGACTGCTGAATTAGTTATTTCATCATTTTCTGCGAAAAAAAAAGTTATATTCCTTTGCTAAATGAATTAGTAATGTTATTCTACTAATTTATTTTGTTGTCATGTATTACAAATTGAACAAGTCAAAATAATAAAACATAACCTTAAATTATAACACATAATAGAGATTACTTTTTTCAAGTAATCTTGAAACACGTTACTTTTCTTTATGTGATAATAAAGTATTTAATTATTATTTAAGATAAAGCAATCTATTACATGTAGAATAAATTAATAAAATTTAATTATTCAGTTATGAATTAAAGTTTATATTATAACATTTTTTTAACTGTGTCGCAAAATCCAGTAATGAAAGAACGTTTTTTTGAGAATAAAACTCAGTAATAAATTCAAGATAAATGTTTAAATTAACTTTCTTTAAAATTTATCGTAGTTTAATTTAAAATGTATTTTTTTATTACGAAATTAAAACTTATTATTTTATTCATAATTCCATCTGGCGGTACAACTTATTATTTTTAGCTATATTTTATAGAAACTTGATAAATAACAGTACTGAATATTGATTTGTATGAACATCTTACGGGCAATGTTCAAGAGCCGGGCAATGTCTGACAATACCCGGGCATTGTCGACATTGCCCTGGATTTTTTGACAAGACCTATACAAATTCGATAATGTCCGGGCATTGTCGACATATCCCGGTCCGACTTGGGCAATGTCAATAATATTCGATCTAGCAATGTTTATTATCAGTAGAAATTATGACAAATGGGTTTGACATAATTCAAGTTTTTTTATTTGATGAGGAACAAAACACCCCAAGCAGCACCTTATACTACATGAATATCACAGTGATATCATATTCTTACAGTGATATTTAGGTAATAGTACACTGAAAAAATATTTCCGTGGAACTGCGATAATTATGGGCAGATTGGCAATATTTTATTGCTGTTTTGGGAACTGCCATACGTATTGGTGTTTTAGCCATACGGCTGTTCGAAACCGCGAGTCATATTGTAAGGTTAGGTAAAATGGATAGTGGCGCACCGATGCATTATGGGAAATTCGAACGTTTAGTTGTCAAACTTCTACATAACCTGTCAACCATACTCAAATGTCTAATCTCATCACAGTATTTTCTTCAGTGCACAAGTAATATTGCAGTGGTATTGAGGTAATATTAAAAATTTATTTTACATTAAATAAATTATTTTAAAAACTTTGGGCTCAGTCGGGGTTCGAACACTCAAGGTTCGACAAGGCGCAAATGCGCCTTGTACCTCTCGGCCATCCAGCTCTTGGAATGTATTTCAGAAAGTGTTCTTCATGTATTACCTTTAATTCTCTTTGGTAAAATATAAGAACATTTTCTGAACTTCATTTCAAGAGCTAGATGGGCGAGAGGTAGAAGGCGTATACCTGTTACTTGTAATATTACCTCAATATCATTGTAATATTACCTTGAGGCGGACATTTCAATATCACGTCAATATCACAGTAATATCACCCCGCAATATTACCAATATTACAACATGATATTACTGCGTGATATTCATGTAATGTTACGTGCTGCTTGGGACTTAGAATTACATTGTTTGTTGTATCTAAAGCATTTACACTTTTATTTATTCATTTATTTTGGGCACATCCGCTTTTTGATTTTAAAAGTTCCACTTTTTGCACACACTCTTCATATTCCACAGAAGAAAGACCATAACTGTTATCCGCGTGTTTTTTACACTGTAATTCCTTTCAAATTTCTTCGAAACTAATTTTTTCATTTGAAATTTCCATGATCGCGCACGTCGTTAACTATTGACAGCTAAATGCAAACTAATCAATATAAATTTGGTTTATATTAATGAGTTATTTACTTTCGATAGTTGATTAAAAACTGAACAATATTAACCTTGTTTACATTATGATATCACACGTTAGATCGAATATTATCGACATTGTTTAAGTCGGACTGTGGACAATGTCGACATTGACCTGTAAATCCGAGTAATATGAATATTTTCGAACATAGACCGAAAAACCAGCGTGCGTTGTGTAGGTAGTTGCTTAGGGCTGCCGACTGTTAGTGTTAGGGTTGTGCGTTCAATCCCCAGCGGAAGGGGATTTTTCTGTTAAGTAGGCGATTATTATTTATAAGCAGTTAAGGAGAAATCCTAATAGAAATATTAATACTGTTTGTAGGCTTTCAAATTTTGTTGTTGTTGCTTAATTGCACTTGGAGAATAGTTTCTCAACATTAATTTAATGTAATTCCACGACTATGCCTTGGACGATAAATTGTCATAGTCTACAAATTCATTTAGTTACATATTTGTCAGTGATTGAATTAGTACTTTCTGACTAATTCACAGTCAACAAATCCGCCCAACAGTTGAAAAATATTTAAATAATACTATGTATCCATATTTTCTTTAAAATTTTAGACAAGAGTAGGCAGCTTTATCGCAAAACATCATAAGAATAGACTATTTTATACCAAAATATGTTAAAACATACATTTAAAGAAATAGCTTGATTAGTGTGTTTGGGATAAATTATTTTACAGATAGCACTATTTTGGCTATATTTGCTCGTTCTTTTAAGCACCAAAAACTAAAATATATTTTAGCAAAGTTATTGAAAATAAGACAAAAGGTGATATGTCTATATGGGATCATACATAGCATCCTATATGGGATTCTATATAGGATTCCGCATAGGAGCCCATGTAGGAATTTTCAATAGGACTTTTTGATAGTTTATTAGTTTAATATCCCTTATGAAAAATAAGTATTGGATTAAGTATTGGATTAAGTATTGGGAGCAAGTATTGGATTAAGTATTGGAATAAGTATTGAAATATTGGAATAAGTATTGGTTTAAGTATTGGAAACTCCAATACTTTTTTCGCCAAACATTCTTAAAAATTTTACTGGTTGCGTACTAAGTTTCTATGGCTCCCAGCTCTGCGCAGTAGTTTTTTTGTTAATTTAATACATACACGGAAAGAAATCTGGTAGAATTAAATCAGTTAATAGTTCGATAGATTTTTAGTATCAATAGACAAATAGAATTTTATTATCTAATGTGACTAATATTAATATGAAAACATGAAAATATTCTAAAGAGCTTGAGATAGAAAGAAACCAACAGCCATTTATAAAATTTCCATCTATTTGATATTAAAAATGCTCGTAGGCCTTATTACAATTCCATCACACGCCAGCTAATATTATTCTATCGGCCACCACTAATTTTCAGGCGAAGTTTTTACAACACAAACTAAGCTTTATATACATGTATAAACACACACACACAAGCAATGCATTGACTGAAGGCCTGCTGGCTGATCCGTCAGCCTATGTATTGCTTGCGTGTGTGTGTTCATACATGTATATAAAGCTTAGCTTGTGTTGTACAAACTTCGCCTGAAAGTTAGCGGTGTCCGATAGAATAATATTAGCTGGCGTGTGATGGAATTGTAATAAGGCTTACGAGCATTTTTAATATCAAATAGATGGAAATTTTATAAATGGCTGTTGGTTTCTTTCTATCTCAAGCTCTTTAGAATATTTTCATGTTTTCATATTAATATTAGTCACATTAGATAATAAAATTCTATTTGTCTATTGATACTAAAAATCTATCGAACTATCAACTGATTTAATTCTACCAGATTTCTTTCCGTGTAGAAATACATGAAACGCAAAATCACAGTTAAACAGAAAATTAAAAAAAAATTTGTTTAAAAATATGTTATACGAAAATAGTATTGGAGTTTCCAATACTTAAACCAATACTTATTCCAATACTTCAATACTTATTCCAATACTTAATCCAATACTTAATCCAATACTTGCTCCCAATATTTAATCCAATACTTAATCCAATACTTATTTTTCATAAGGGATTTTACCTACTTTATAAGCAACCTAGTTAACCCCTCCAGAAATCAAGTCTGGATCCGACACTGTTTGTAATACTCTGTTTTTGTAAGGGCTCTATAGCCTTAGGAACTTTTTTTAAATAAATTAATAAATATTGTTGAAAAATTAACCCAGCGAGCGTAAGGTAGGGTAAAACCTACCCTGTGAAATATTTATTCGTCAATAATTTAAATTTGTCATGATAAATTTCACTGTAATTTGTAATAGCTGCACAGGACACGGTAACAAAGCAATGATAAATAAAAAATCTTCTTTTTTTACATTGTTTATTTATAACTATTGTTAACAGATCCACGCTGACTAAAAAGCACACCAAGAGTTTTGTTCCTTATATATTGTAAAAAAAAAGTTCAAATCAATAGAGTAATTTATTATAATGGTTTATTACGGGTAAATAATGTATTTTACTATTGTTACAATAAATTTTTCATTTGTTTAAACAATTTATTATTGCCAATTTATAACAATTCCAAAGCTAATATAGAGAAAAGCGAATTTCTATAAATTTATTAGCTTTTATCATGCCCGGATCCAGCAGGTGGACGAAGGGGGCGATCGCCCCTCCCAAAAGCCTTAGATTCATATGAGAGAGAAAAAGATAACACGATATTGTTATCTCTTTCTATCACATATATGCATATATCGCCCCCTCCAAAACCCTCGTCTGGGTCCGCCTTTGGCTTTTATTGATATTACTTAATATTAAATCAATAAAATAAATAAGAAATTCAGTTAAATTTGGTACAACAATTATTTAACATTATTTAAATAAATAATTGTTGTTATTTATTAGCTTTTTCCACATTGCACCTAGAAAGGTGTATTTTTTTTCTAATTTTGCAATTTATAGAGCTAATTATAATTACGGATAAATCGATAATGTCAAATCACTATTTAAGCAATGGTTTAAACAAATAATACTTGTGATTTAATAATTTTTTTCCCATTGCACTTAGAAAAATGCAGTTTTTTTCTAAACTTTTAATTTATTGCGTAAATCATAAAAAGTAGGGAAACTTCACACCTTTCCAGGTGCAATGTAATTATTGCAATTATTTGTTTAAGCAATTGCTAAAACAGTGATTTGACATTAATATTTATCATTTATTATAATTACCTCCATAAACTGCAAAATTAGAAAAAAATTGCATTTTTCTAGGTGCAATGGGAAAAAAGTCTGTAAATAACAACAATTATTTAGTTAAACAACGCTAAATAATTGTTGTAACAAATTTAACTTAATTGCTTATTTATTTTGTTGATTTAATACTAAGTAATACTAATAAAAGCTGACAAATTTATAGAAATTTTCTTTTCTCTATTTCGGAATTATTACAAATTTGCAATAATAAATTGTTTAAATAAATAAAAAATTTCTAATAACATTAATGAATTGCATAAGATTATAAGCTCTTTTAAAAAGTACAAATAAAAATTTTTTGCGGGATAAAAAATACCCTACCTTCCGCTCCGTGTTACAAAGTTTTACCTTACGATGACCGGGTGAAAAGAAGAACAACAAAAATCAAATACTTCGGTTTTGAGAAAAGTCACTTTTTAGACTTAAATTCAACTGTTAGGGTTCCGTACATCTTTGGTGTTCGGCGGAACCCTTATAGCGAGACTCTTGCGTCCGTAGCCAAAAACCATTCCTTCCCCTCTTAACTTCTGAACTATTTGACCTAAAAGGCTTTGATTATGAACAAATTATGTTTAAATTTTTAATTGAATATTATAAGCAAAAAAAAATTCCAAAAATGACCAAAAAGAGTGTTATACCGCTTTGCTAGAGCTCAGCCTAATCTACCCGACAACGGAAAAACACACGTAAGTGACATTTCAGTAAAAAATGAGTTTTTGGTATCATTGGATTCGTGAGAGAAAACTGCATCTAAGTGTACTAATTGAAATTAAAAATAATAATTATTTATAATAAATAATTAACATTAAATATATTGCAATTTGCGAAAAATGAGAAATTACAACGGAAAAAGACACATGAAGTTCTTTGAGGAGTCCAAAATCTGTAGAAGGTATCAAATACGTCACAAAATACATAGTAAAAATACACGCGAGGAACTTTGCGGGTTTCTTTTGTTGTAAATGTGTTGAGCTCGGCATATCCTCTCTTTGTTCCGCTCGAAGACTTCACAGCAGAAAAATACGCAATTGACTTTGCGTTGGACTTTTAATACTAAAAAGAGACTATAAACATAAGTTCTAGATGCAAATAGTTTTCCTTGAATATCTCCGTTTAACCTGTTTATGGCTTACGTCTGTTTTTCCGTTGTAGGGCAGTAACTTTGTCCTACTAGAGGCGTAGCAACGGGTGGGCCTCCTTTTCCATTCCTTCTCCGTTCCTTCTATTCCTACTACTACTGAGAAATGCCCCGATACAATTTCCCTTGCTATCTCTACGTCCTCCACTATTAATTCCTCTGACCTTGTCAACTCCTAACAAATAATCAATAACCAACAATCCTTTTCCCTCGAATGTAAACTTTTATGCCTCCGTTAAGGAACATCCACCCCTCTCTGCCAAAATGCCTAACATCTTCCTACGTTCGCTATCTAGTTCCTTAGATTTTGACCTTCTCAAAAATCTCTTCTCCTCGCAACACTCACCTTTTCCAAGCTCTTCTGTTCATGTCTAGTATTAGTTCATCACTAGTTCCACTAGTATGACCAGAAAATGTCATCCTACCGCCACTATATTTGAAGCTAGGATACACAAAGCAGTTTTTAAAAAAACTGAGAGTTGACGGCGAAGCTTTTCGTTACCTTAAAGAAGATGCGTTCCCTAAGTTGAGTGATGCAAAATTAGGAGGTGGTAACATGTGATTTTTATTTATTGACGTTCTATTATCTTCCTACTTGTTGTTAAATAGTTGTCGTTAATCTCAGGGATCCTTGTCGAGCCTTAGATTCAGACACTTATGCGAGATGAGAAATTCACGAACAAGGTAAATTCAGTGGAAAAACCATCCTAGAATAGTTTCATATCGTTGTGTGAGAAGTTCCTTGGAAATAATAAGAGCCCTGATTATGTTGAAATCGTGCTCGAACTTTTGAATGCGTACGAGAAAATGGAGCCCAACATGTGTCAATAAAAATAAATTTCCTTCTTTCACATTTGGACTTCTTTCCAGGAAATCTAGAAAATCGTACTTCAATATTAGATGTAAAAATTTCTAAACTGAAAGAAAACCATATTTCGCTTTTATTACACACTTCCAAAAAATGCCTCAAGACCAATACTTGTCAAATTTATTGCATCGCGGTGGGTAAAGGCGGTATTTGCGAAAGTAAAAGGATTTCAAGAGATTGGTTTAGCGATTTCAAATGATCGATCCTCTCAGGAGAGGTAAAATAGGAGGAAGCTTCATGGATTCGCTAAGATTCTAATAGAAAAGGGCTTAGTCGTCAAGCAAAAGGACACGTCTTTAATCATAAATGAGGAATTGGTTCGTCTCAATGATCTTGATGAGTATATTAAATGTATCAAGAAATCTTCTACTCAATTAACGCAAAATGTAGAAGAAGAATTTTTTAACACTCCTGCTACAAGGTTATCCAAAAAAGATCGTTTACCTAAAACTACTCAAAAAAAAAAAAAAAATTTGAAATCGGATAAAAATTAGCAAAGTTATGAGTGGTTGTTCACGTAAACATACCCAAAAACGGTTTTTTGGCCATAAAATGAGATTTTGGAGGTATATTAGAAATTTCTTCCATACCACTTTTCATAGTATTACTAGACCGACAACTTCTGCTATGTTTCCATAAAAGTGCCAGATTGCTGTCACTTAGTGTAATTTTTTGTCAGTGCAATATAATTTTTTTTTAAAATATCAAAGATTAACTCAAGTAAAAAAGCCAAACCTAATTCTTCTTAAATAAATTAAAATTGCTTGTATTATAGTTTCAAATAAAATCTCTAAAACATCATAAGGAGAAGACTCCGTCAAAAGAAGAGCGATATGCAAGTGGTCTTTCGATTTCTTTGAAACTTTGGAAAATAATAGTCTTAGGTATGATTGTTAAAACCCGAAAAGATTTTCGAAATTTTTCAAAATGGCGCCGGCTACGCCATGTTAAATATCAGAGCAGTGTTTTTTTTTAAAACTCATTATTTCCTAATCGACAAAATGAATTTTAATGAAATCTGCAGACAAAATAGATAAATTAACGAAGTTTAAAACAATATTATAATAAAAAAAAGAAATTCGAAATTTTGACCCAAAAATATTCATTTAAATTTTTTGAACTACTTTTTAGTTGATTTAGACAGTTTTTTAGATTTTCTAATGTGCATATTCTGATTTCTTTATTTTCAAGAAAAAAAATTTTTGGAGACTTGAATAGTTTTCGAGTTATTGAGACTTTAGTGGCAGCGCACACCGCGATTTCTACTCCACGCGCCAAGCGCACAGTGGGACCAAATTGGAATTTATTGTTCAAAACAGTCTAGAGTCTTCATTTTTTAACCGATTTTACTTTTTTTTTGTCTTAAGTGAAAGATTATAAAATTTAGAAGAGATTTGTAGAGCCCGATTTTTTAATCATTTTTTGTAAAATTTAACAAAAGTAGTAATTTTTAAGAAATTGTTATCTTCAGTTGGTATAATTAAATGATACATGCTAAAAACTATTGAAAAATTCACATAGAGTACCCCCTAAAATGTAAAAAAATTACACAAGTGAAGATTTGAATTTGATAAATAAATTATGTTAACAAATAATTAAGGTTACAACAAATTGTTAATGGGGACAAAGGCTTCGTTAGATTTTAATTAAATTTACTACTCGGAGGTTTTTGGGATAGCTGATTACGAATCCGTTATCAGTTGTTCAAAATTTAAAATGGCGGATCCAATATGGCGGATGACTTTATTTAAAATTATTCCAATTTGCTTGAAATTTGTTACTCGGGGGTTTTCAGGGTCGCTGAGTACGAATCCGTTATCAGTTTTCCAAAATTCAAAATGGCAGATCCAATATGGCACATGACTTTTTTTAAAATCAATCAAATTTGCTTGTTTGTTATTCGGGGGTTTTTGGTGTCGCTGATTACGAATTGGTTGTCATCCGCCATATTGGATCCGCCATATCTTTGACAACCTTTTGACTATCAATCTGGATCATGTTTGCTATAATTTTCCTGTAATCTTCACGTAAAATAATCAAATAGTTTGACCGCCTGGGGTGTTTAGTCTATTTTTTGCGAAAATACATATGTGTATTAAACTGGAGCTCTCTGCTTGTTAATATACTAAATACCTTTGTTCTGTATATGTAGCAACGGGTGGGCCTCCTTTTCCATTCCTTCTCCGTTCCTTCTATTCCTACTACTACTGAGAAATGCCCCGATACAATTTCCCTTGCTATCTCTACGTCCTCCACTATTAATTCCTCTGACCTTGTCAACTCCTAACAAATAATCAATAACCAACAATCCTTTTCCCTCGAATGTAAACTTTTATGCCTCCGTTAAGGAACATCCACCCCTCTCTGCCAAAATGCCTAACATCTTCCTACGTTCGCTATCTAGTTCCTTAGATTTTGACCTTCTCAAAAATCTCTTCTCCTCGCAACACTCACCTTTTCCAAGCTCTTCTGTTCATGTCTAGTATTAGTTCATCACTAGTTCCACTAGTATGACCAGAAAATGTCATCCTACCGCCACTATATTTGAAGCTAGGATACACAAAGCAGTTTTTAAAAAAACTGAGAGTTGACGGCGAAGCTTTTCGTTACCTTAAAGAAGATGCGTTCCCTAAGTTGAGTGATGCAAAATTAGGAGGTGGTAACATGTGATTTTTATTTATTGACGTTCTATTATCTTCCTACTTGTTGTTAAATAGTTGTCGTTAATCTCAGGGATCCTTGTCGAGCCTTAGATTCAGACACTTATGCGAGATGAGAAATTCACGAACAAGGTAAATTCAGTGGAAAAACCATCCTAGAATAGTTTCATATCGTTGTGTGAGAAGTTCCTTGGAAATAATAAGAGCCCTGATTATGTTGAAATCGTGCTCGAACTTTTGAATGCGTACGAGAAAATGGAGCCCAACATGTGTCAATAAAAATAAATTTCCTTCTTTCACATTTGGACTTCTTTCCAGGAAATCTAGAAAATCGTACTTCAATATTAGATGTAAAAATTTCTAAACTGAAAGAAAACCATATTTCGCTTTTATTACACACTTCCAAAAAATGCCTCAAGACCAATACTTGTCAAATTTATTGCATCGCGGTGGGTAAAGGCGGTATTTGCGAAAGTAAAAGGATTTCAAGAGATTGGTTTAGCGATTTCAAATGATCGATCCTCTCAGGAGAGGTAAAATAGGAGGAAGCTTCATGGATTCGCTAAGATTCTAATAGAAAAGGGCTTAGTCGTCAAGCAAAAGGACACGTCTTTAATCATAAATGAGGAATTGGTTCGTCTCAATGATCTTGATGAGTATATTAAATGTATCAAGAAATCTTCTACTCAATTAACGCAAAATGTAGAAGAAGAATTTTTTAACACTCCTGCTACAAGGTTATCCAAAAAAGATCGTTTACCTAAAACTACTCAAAAAAAAAAAAAAAAATTTGAAATCGGATAAAAATTAGCAAAGTTATGAGTGGTTGTTCACGTAAACATACCCAAAAACGGTTTTTTGGCCATAAAATGAGATTTTGGAGGTATATTAGAAATTTCTTCCATACCACTTTTCATAGTATTACTAGACCGACAACTTCTGCTATGTTTCCATAAAAGTGCCAGATTGCTGTCACTTAGTGTAATTTTTTGTCAGTGCAATATAATTTTTTTTTAAAATATCAAAGATTAACTCAAGTAAAAAAGCCAAACCTAATTCTTCTTAAATAAATTAAAATTGCTTGTATTATAGTTTCAAATAAAATCTCTAAAACATCATAAGGAGAAGACTCCGTCAAAAGAAGAGCGATATGCAAGTGGTCTTTCGATTTCTTTGAAACTTTGGAAAATAATAGTCTTAGGTATGATTGTTAAAACCCGAAAAGATTTTCGAAATTTTTCAAAATGGCGCCGGCTACGCCATGTTAAATATCAGAGCAGTGTTTTTTTTTAAAACTCATTATTTCCTAATCGACAAAATGAATTTTAATGAAATCTGCAGACAAAATAGATAAATTAACGAAGTTTAAAACAATATTATAATAAAAAAAAGAAATTCGAAATTTTGACCCAAAAATATTCATTTAAATTTTTTGAACTACTTTTTAGTTGATTTAGACAGTTTTTTAGATTTTCTAATGTGCATATTCTGATTTCTTTATTTTCAAGAAAAAAAATTTTTGGAGACTTGAATAGTTTTCGAGTTATTGAGACTTTAGTGGCAGCGCACACCGCGATTTCTACTCCACGCGCCAAGCGCACAGTGGGACCAAATTGGAATTTATTGTTCAAAACAGTCTAGAGTCTTCATTTTTTAACCGATTTTACTTTTTTTTTGTCTTAAGTGAAAGATTATAAAATTTAGAAGAGATTTGTAGAGCCCGATTTTTTAATCATTTTTTGTAAAATTTAACAAAAGTAGTAATTTTTAAGAAATTGTTATCTTCAGTTGGTATAATTAAATGATACATGCTAAAAACTATTGAAAAATTCACATAGAGTACCCCCTAAAATGTAAAAAAATTACACAAGTGAAGATTTGAATTTGATAAATAAATTATGTTAACAAATAATTAAGGTTACAACAAATTGTTAATGGGGACAAAGGCTTCGTTAGATTTTAATTAAATTTACTACTCGGAGGTTTTTGGGATAGCTGATTACGAATCCGTTATCAGTTGTTCAAAATTTAAAATGGCGGATCCAATATGGCGGATGACTTTATTTAAAATTATTCCAATTTGCTTGAAATTTGTTACTCGGGGGTTTTCAGGGTCGCTGAGTACGAATCCGTTATCAGTTTTCCAAAATTCAAAATGGCAGATCCAATATGGCACATGACTTTTTTTAAAATCAATCAAATTTGCTTGTTTGTTATTCGGGGGTTTTTGGTGTCGCTGATTACGAATTGGTTGTCATCCGCCATATTGGATCCGCCATATCTTTGACAACCTTTTGACTATCAATCTGGATCATGTTTGCTATAATTTTCCTGTAATCTTCACGTAAAATAATCAAATAGTTTGACCGCCTGGGGTGTTTAGTCTATTTTTTGCGAAAATACATATGTGTATTAAACTGGAGCTCTCTGCTTGTTAATATACTAAATACCTTTGTTCTGTATATGTTTGCAACCCTTGGTTTTTGTACGGGTGTAACTCGTACTTGCCCAATTTTTTTATATATTATACATTATTACATATGTAAAAAATTTAGGAAAAACTGAGCAAACTTTCTGTAGAAAATTATTATTTTTCCATTAGAAATACTTGGGAAAAGTGTACTTTTTTAAAAAAATGTTAAAATTTATTCATAATTTTATCGAAAAAGGCTCAGAAGTTTATGAAACCTCGATAAATGTCCAAAGTTAAAAAAAACTGTGGATTATTATTATTTTTTTGCAATCTGACCCTCTCTAGGGGTGCGTTAAATAACCACCTCTAAACATGAATTCAGCATTTATAAGTAAACCGGTCTAAAATATTATTTTTTTACGTCGCTTTTTTTATAAATAATTTTACTGAACAAAATACAAAGCTCGCTGCATTCTTAAATAAAACTTTAATTGTTTAAACAATTTTATTCATATCTTCTGTTTTTATTAAATATCTTTAAAGCTTACAACTTTTTGATTAGCGAAGAGAAAAACAATTAAATTGATATGATTTAATTAATTTAATTTAATTGATTGTTTAACCAATAAAAATTGTTTAAAATCAACTTTTTATTAAATTCACCTAGAATTATGTGGTTTTTTGCAATTTTCATTGAAGAACTATAAGGAAGTTATTTATACATAATTTGCAATATACATTCAATTGTTTAAACAATTTAATTTTTTTATATTTTTGAATTTGAATAATTTTTTAAATAGCTGTCTATTCTTTAGTAACAATTGACAGGAAATTTTTACATGAAATATTTTGTTTATTTGTTTAAACAATTTAAATTGTTAAAAACAATTTTTCATTATATTCTCCTAGAAGGATTTCATTTTTTGTTATCTTCATTAAGGGTATATCACGAGTTTTTCCGTCTGCAATTTTCAAGACTTTTTAATTGTTTAAATAATTTATATTTGCATAAACAATTCATTTTTCGCATATTTTAAGGGTTTAACTAATTTTTTTAATAACTCTTAAGGGAAGGTTTTTAAATCTCTTTTAACTTATATTCACCCAGAATCTACTAATTTCGTTTATTTTTCATTAATAAACCTATACATATGTGTTGTAATAAAGCTTGATATAATTATTATGACGCATTTTTAATTGAATGTATATTCCAAATTGCGTATAAATAACTTCCTTATACTTCTTCAATGAAAATTGAAAAAAATTACATGATTCTAGGTAAATTTAATAAAAAGTTAATTTTAAACAATTTTTATTGTTTAAACAATCAATTAAATTAAATTAATTAAATCATATAAATTTAATTGTTTTTCTCTTCGCTAATTAAAAAGTTGTAAGCTTTAAAGATATGTAATAAAAACAGAAAATATGAATAAAATTGTTTAAACAAAAAAACTACCCTTAAGGGGAGGTTCTAGTCCAAAGTCCCGAAAATTAACGTAATTTTAGGATTTTTTTTTTTTTTTTTTTGAGTTAACGCAATTATTTTTTGAAATAACTTCTTATAGTATTTATTGGTATAGATTTGAAAAATTTTACAAAATTTTTTCAAGGAAAAATAATTAAAAATGGCGGCTCCAGCCTTCCCTGAAAAAAGCCGAGCGTGGCGGGAGTCCAAGTGCGTGGGGCACTCTATTACAGCCCTTCCAAATGATCTGAACTGAAAAAACCAAAAATATTCTTAGACTAGATAAAATTTAGGGGGCCATATGAATCTCCGATTTTTAAAAAGACCCTTTAAAAAAATTTGGGGTCATTTGACCCCCTAAATTGAATAAGCTTTAATTTGAGCCGTCAAACATCGAAATCGGTTCAGCCGTTAAAGGTGAATCGTGCTCCGCGCGCAAAAAAAGGTATTTAAAGAAAAACGCGTTTAAAGTTTGACGAAGGAAAAATCGTATGTAATGTTTGTTTTTTTAATTTTACTTCTAATCAGCTATTCCAGGACCATATAAGGTTCCTTCCTCATCCTCGAAGAGCATTTTTTGCTAAACTTAAGCACTGATTTTCGGTGTGTTTTGAAACACACCACTTAATAGGCGGTGCGAGCTCGAGTTTTTACTTGTTTTTCGGCCGACGCACTTTTTTGTCTAATATGCTATAACTCGTAAAATAAATTAAATAGAGGAATATCCTTTTGCATACACATTTTCAAGACACTAAGAATGAAAATAAAGCAATAAAAAAAAATAATTTTTTTTGTCGATTTGGACTAGAACCTCCCCTTAAACACTGAAACAGTAGAACATGGCGGAAATAATCCGGCAATGGCAAACATCTTAATGCTTGAATTCAAGCATTTCCCTGACCACCAGGCAATATTTTTATTGTTCCTTGACAATTTTGTACAGTTCTTTTTCTATCAAATAAGAATTCTACAAAAGAAATTGAGTCAAATGAAAGTTCGATAAAATAAAATTATGTTAAACAGAAGTTTAACAAAAAAAGCTTTTCAATTAAATGGTTTTTTTGTGTCATAAAGTTATGTCCCATGAACAAGTTGTCAGGGTGGCAAAAATTTATATGATTGTAAATTTCCGGTCATTTTTCGGTTTTTCCCGGTCAATTTTTTATATTTCCCAGTCACATTTTTATGAATTTTTAATATTTTTTAGAAACCAAAGAAATTAGGGCTCATAAATAAGTTCTCAAATTCAGCTACAGGGGGGGTCATGACCCCCCCCCCCCCGCGATCCGCCACAGATTCCCAGTTTCTCCGTCCATTAGCCACTCTTAGCAGAATCATTATAAATATGCATCAAGAAGTTAAGAGAAATTACAAAAATAAACGCAAGCGGTATATACATAACAAGAACAAACAGTAGATATTGAGGAAAAATTATTTATGAATTTATTCTGTTAATTAAAGAGAAAAATGTTTATTTAAATACAGAATGTTTTCTTTTTTATTTAATTATTATTATTATTATTTATTAAATTGTATATTTCTAAATAATTAGTTAGTTTGAGTTGCGTCGGTTGTCTGTCTGGTCGTTTTCAAAATGATTTTAAATACTCGATGCTGTACACAATTTTATTTTTTTGACGAGTTAAAATATGTTTAAAGTTTTAACGAATTTAGGTAATTTTTTTTCTTTATAAAAATAAATTTTTATTTGAACCAAATAAATTTTTATTTGTGTCAAATATAATTTTATTTGATTCAAATAAATTTTTTTATTTGAAACAAATAAAAAAGTTACTAGGCTGTGAGACAAATATATTTTTATTTGGCACAAATAACATATCTTTGAGTCAAATATATCACTTCTCTGGGTGTATTTTTTACGTTATGTGGTATAATAATATGATTTTTTCTGAACCGCTGATATGTCTCAGCTGGCGATGCGCCTGGCTTAACGGTCATGGGAGTTAAACAATCTTCGATACGGTTATCGTCTGGATGGGTGACAGTTTCTGTGATCTGCTAGCCTGGTGTATTTCTATGCGGTTGACACACCTCAAGCGGGAGATTAGACGTCGAGGACTGGTTGTGCACCATTCGATTAATTAATTGACAGTCGAGTCGGGATTAGTTATTTTCGTATCGAGGGCGCAAAACATATGATTGCATCGAGGGCGAGATTAGGAAAACCAAGGGGATCTGAAGCGCCCGAGGCGAAGCCGAGGTTGCGGGAGGATCGCCGAGGTTTTCCTAATATCGCCCAAGCTACAATCACCTTGCGCCCGTGGTGCGAACAACGTTTTTTGTCCTACTTGCATGGTAAGTATGGCATTGAGGGCACAAGCGGCAAAACCTTCAGCTAATTAACAATTAATGAACGTATTGTGTAAATACCATAAGAATGTGTGTATCGTAGAATACTACTACGCATGTGTAACTGTCATAGAAAACTATTTCGCATGTATAAATATCGTTAAATGCTACTGCGCATGTGTAACTGTTATAGAAAACTACTGCATATGTATAAATATTATTAAAAGACACTACGCAAGTGCAACTATCATAGAAAACTGCAGCGCATGTAATACTAGCATAAAAATTACTGCGCGTGTGTTCATAATTTTTGCGCCCGCTTCAATGACGTCAGCGGGCGGGAAAGTATTTTGCGCCCGCTTCTATGACGTCAGCGGGCGGGAATGTATTTTGCGCCCGCTTCGGTGACGTCAGCGGGCGGGAAAGTATTTTGCGCCCGCTTACCATACCCCGGGCGGGAATGACTCACTTTGCGCCCACATTAAGTGCCCGAAATGACATACTTTCCGTGCATGTAGGACAAAAAAGGTATTTTTTCTAACACACGCACCGAAAGTACAATCTTTCTTACCTGTGAAGAGGTCAGAAAGTGAGTCTTTCCCGGCGACAGGGAGGGAATGTTTTATTTCTTCCCCATGACGTCATTGACAGGGAGGGAATGTACATTTCCTCCCGGTGACGTCATTAACAAGGAAACAAGTGTTTCATGATAAATTCTTTTGAGAAATAGAGGTTTATGACAATTACGCATGCACGCATGCGGAATAGTGTCTCATGAGAATTACGCATGCGGAATTGTGTTTTATGATAATGACGCATGCGGAATGGACAGAACCCCAAGCGCATTTGCCGCTGATTGTCACTCTGCGAATGTTAACTAATTTTTATCAGCAAATGTTTTTATACTTTCGGTATACGTGTGTTAGAAAAAATAGTATATGCAACACGGGAGAAAAGTGATTATCGACTCGTGTGTTTGCATCCCTCGCCTTCGGCTCGTGCTACAAACTCACACTCGCGAAATCACTCACTTTCCTCCCTAGTTGCACAATATACTATTCCGTAGTTTTCCTGTATTCTTATCAGAGAGGGTCAGACAAAAGCGAGTACTTCTAATAATAGACGTCTACGGAACGCAAGGGGGATGTTAGGTTATGGAGAATAGGAAGAAGGGAAATAAGTGGGGCTCAAAAATGTAAAAAACCAAAAAGGGAGAAATAGCTTGTTTTTTTTTGTTAATTATTATATTGCTATTTTTCGCCTTCAACTCTTCAATCTGATCTAACTTTGTCCTTTTGTTCGCAGTTTTTAAGGGGTTGTATGGGTATCAAAGGCCAAAATAAAGCATTTTGTAAATATTTTTTTCACGTAACCAACGAATTAGTTTATTAATTATCTCATAAAAGTACAATATTTAAAGAATAAATTTTAGAAATTTTATTAAAAAATTATAAAAATTGAGTTATTGAGGGCTGACGTTTTAAGCCCACTGGAGAAAAAATTTTTTTGCCGTGGACCTAATAATTTCATATAGCTTCATCTGAAATCAAAAAATCAAAAATTTCCTGTTAGAGGGTGGATCTGGCTGGTGCCTGAACAAAGGGTTTAAACAAATTTTTAATTTTAATTTTTTGCAGAGTTTTATGCAAAAAAATATAATTTTTCACACGTTTTGATTATACATATATATGTTACGTGCAATGTCCGGAATCCGGGCATTGTCGGCAATGACCGTAGATTTCGGGCAAAGTCCAAAATTATTCATATTATATGGCTTTTTCGAGCATTGTCGACTATGCCCAGGGTAAGTTGGGCAAAGTTGATAATGAATCATAAAACATAATTAATTATTATATTATATTATATTTTACACTTTAGGTAGATATTCGCACGTACTTTAATTAATACCTATAATATGTTACAACTACTTCTAAATTTATTTTTAAACTTAATATTTACTTAAATATTTCATTTAATAAATATTCGTTTTCAGGAAACATTCACGGTACACTAAACAAAAAGTATGTGCGGAGTGAATTTCACAAGTGTAGCGAAATTCTTATAAATTTAGAAGACGTTTCTGACAATCTAATATCACTTAGAGAAGCTGCTGCAAAAAATAGTGTTTCTGAGGCACAAGGGTATGAGAGGTGCAACTGTAAAACAGGATGCGACCAAAATAAGTGCAAATGTTTTAAGAAAAATAAAAATTGCACCTCGAAATGTCACAGTAGCCTGTCTTGTAAAAATAAATAAATCACTTTTTCATACATTATTTTCTGGTAGTAAATAACATGGTAAACAACATTGCCCAAGCATGACCGGGCATTGTCGACATTGCCCGGTCATTGTTAAAGATTCTTAAACACTAGTGAATTTTTCAGGTCATTGTCGACAATGCCCGATTTCGGACCTTGCCCGTAACATATATGGGTGATTCTCCACGAAACCGACAATTCCATGTCTCTTGTGTTTTTTAAGAAATAAATTGCACATATGGTAATGAATCCAACGTAAAAAAGTAACTCCAGTGATCACAAACAAAAGCCTGTAGCCACTTTTATTTATAAGATTAAATATTTGTTTTTAAATGCAAATTGAAAGGCCAAATCGTCATGGTGAAGCCTGTCCCCAGGGTCTGTTACGACACAAAAATAAATATTTTTAGTAAACTTTAATAATAAAACTAATTAACAGTTATATTTTTTATTGTCTAAGTGTGTAGAATTCAGAACAAAATTGGTTGTTAAAAAAAATAATTTATTTTTTTATTTTTTAGGGTTCCGTACACCACAATTGTACGCACGGAACCCTATTGTTTAGGGTTCCGTACACCACAAGTGTACGCACGAAACCCTATTGGAAAGACTTTGTCGAAAATCGTATCCCCCCCCCCCTAGCCGCCAAACTATTTGACTTAGAAAGTTCAAATTTGGCCCACATATGTATTTTCACGTGTAGATGAAAGGAAAATTATAGATAACATGATTCTAGAGGTTGATCATAGCGTTGTCAAGAAAATAACAAGATTTTTGAGAAATTTTGATATTTTTTGGCTGATAACTTTTGCCATTTCTTTGAAAGCGCTATCACCACAACAATCTCTATAATTTTTCTGTAATCTACATATGATACTACATTTTTGTACAAAGTTGAACTCTCTAAGTCAAATATTTTGGCAGATTAGAGGGGAATACGGTCATTTTTTCGAAAAAATGCGTTTAATTTGTACCATTCCTGCCCTTTATCTGCCAAATTATTGTACTTAGAGTGCTGAAATTTGGTACACATATGTAGTTTGACGTGTAGATTACAGAAAAACTATAGAAAACCTTGTTGCAGGCTGTTATCATAGCGTTTTTCAGCAAAAAAAAAACGATTTTTTTTAAAAAGTGCTAAAAAATGGTCGTATCCCCCCCCCCTGAACTTCCAAACTATTAGACTTAAAGAATTCAAATTTGGTACACAAATGTATTTTCACGTATAGATTACAGGAAAATTATAGAGAACATGATTGTATGTGTTGAACATAGCGTTGTCAAGGAAATAACAACATTTTTGAGCATTTTTTTAACATACGGGCCATAGTTTAGTGTTATAACTTTGACAGCGCTAGAATCATCACTTTCTCTATAATTTTCCTGTAATCTACACGTAAATCTACATACGTGTACCAAATTTCAGCATCCTAAGTCAAATAGTTTGGAAGATAAGGGGGGGGGGGATACGGTCATTTTTTTAGCAAAAATGCACTAAAAGTGTACAATGCTACCTCCATATCTGCCAAACTATTGTACTTAGAGTGCTGAAATTTGGTATACATATGTAGTTTGCCATATAGATTACAGAAAAACTGTAGAGAACTTTGTTGCAGATCGTTATCATAGTGTTTTTAAGCAAAAACCAACGATTTAAAAAAAATGCTAAAAAATGACCGTATCCCCCCTCCCATATCTTCTAAACAATTTGACTTAGAGAGTTCAAATTTGGTACACAAATGTATTTTTACGTGTAGATTACAGAAAAATGGTAGAGAACATGATTGTAGAAGTTGATCATAGCGTTGTTAAGGAAATAAAATGATTTTTGAGTATTTTTTATGGATATTTGCTAAAATCTCTGGATTTTTCGTTAAAAATGCAATCACGATCACGTTCACTATAATTTTGCTTCCTCATAGAGGAAGCGTTTTGATCGTTAAGATTTTCGATTTTCCAAAAATAGTGTAAATCGACTCAGTTTCATCTGAAAAGTTCAAATTTTCATTCCTGAGAAAATGTCCGGATGTGTGTGTGAGTGTGTGTGTGTATGCGGTAAATTTTTTGTCGCCAGGATATCTCGAGAACGCTTCAACGGATTTTAATAAAATTTGGATGATATATGAAGCTCACAAATATCTAAATTTGGACACAGGGATTTTTGAAAATACCCAATCAAATTTTTTTGAGCACCTTTTTTCATCGAAAAATATCGTTTTTTGGCAAAAAATTTTTTCATGCTAAAAATTCAGACAAATGAATGAAAAAATCATATTCCTTGTTTCAAAACGAATCGATTGACCTATATAAAGTATACAATTGACCAAAAACTCACGTAACAATTCATGATTTTTCAGTTTTTTTTATCAAAAAATTTCGTTTTTGGAAATTTTTTTCATGTTAAAAATTCAACCAAACGAATTACAAAATCATATTCCTTGTCTCTTTTTTAAACCACTTTTTAGGTAAATACTGGAGAACATGCAGATAAATTAATTTTATTATCAATGAATAAAAAAAAATTTTAACCCTAATAGCTAATTTAGTAATTCTTTCAAAATTAATTTATTTCATATATACTTAATACTTAATTCATTTTTCAAAAACAGAAAACAGGTTATGTATTTTCAATACCGCACAGACTTAGACGTTAAAAGAGATTATGTAATCAGAATTAATTTTAATAAGATTGTTATTAGTTAAAAAAAAAAATTTTATATTAATTATTCTATATATTACACAAATTCGGTTATAATAAATAAATAAATAAAGTTTTGGAAGATAGAAAGAATATATATATTTGATTTATTATTATTTTATTATTATTACTTATTTGCATAAAAATAAATAATAATTAATTTAAAATTAAATTGTTATTTTTTATATTATAAATAAATTTATTGCTTCCTCTATGAGGAAGCAAATTATCTTGCTTCCTTGGAATTATTTTGTTTTGTGTACGGAACCCTCGATTTTAGTGCGAGTGTAACTCGAACTTGCCTGATTTTTCTATATGTTATTTCTTGTCTCTAGTTTTGTGCGTCATGTTGAAGCCTTTTTAAAAAATTGAAATATTTCATAAAAATCAAATCAGAATTTAGTTATACTTTAGTATAAGCAACAATTGACTTCCCTCAAGAGATTAACTACGATAGAAACAAATTTTATAATTGATTTTTTGCTACTTTTTCGTTTAAAGCGCCAAATTTGTGTAGGGAATCACAGAATCGTCATGGTGAAGCCTTTACATATTTCGCAATAAATAAAAAAAAAATTTTTTTTCAATTAATGATGTTTAGTAGTATTATTTCCGTGAATATAGATGACAGGAATGCGAAACCAATTGAAAATTGCTTATAATTTGTTTAAAAAAACAGTATTTATTAAGCGTCATGGTGAAGCCTCAGCGTCATGGTGAAGCCTTTTGCATCATGGTGAAGCCTTTTGGCTGTCTTTCATTGAATTTGTGGTTTAAACAAGTGTACAATTTAAAAAATTTTAGTGATTGTATTCAAATAAAATTAAACAAATAAATGTTGCTTAAACTGTCATAATTTTAATAAAAGTTTAACATTAATTACTTTATAAATTTTCATAAATTACCGTATAAATTTCTATAAATTGCTGGCAACTGATTTGCAAATTTTACATTATTTGTTAATAAATTACAATAAATGTTTTTAAAATAATTTATAAAATTACAACATATATTTCTTTAAATTTTAACATAATTTCCATAAATTACAACATAAATTTCCATAAATTACCCTATAAATTTCCATAAATTTCAAAAATTATTTTTTTTAATTTTCTTTTATTTACTATAAATTACATCAAAATTTTCACAAATTACCGCATAAATTACCATAAATTTCCATAAATTACGTAATAAATTTCCTGCATTAGTTTTTTGAATCTTGAATTTTATTTTGTATTAATATTATAAATTACCTCAAATTTTTATAAATTACCACATAAATTTCCATAAACTACTACATAAATTTCCTGCATCAGTTTTTTAAATCCTGAATTTGGTTTTCATTATTATTATAAATTACCTCAATATTTTCATAAATTACAGCATAAATTACCACCATAGATTTATTTATTTGTTTAAAACAATTTTATCAACAAATTACGCTTTAAAATAAAATATGACCATAACAAAATCTTTCTAATTTTTCTTGTAGAATCGATTGTGATCCATGATTTTAATTAAATGTGGCTTTTTTTTATTATTTATTTAAACAAATATTGTTTAACAAATAGAAAATTTAAAAGTTAGAATGCGAATGATTTTTATTTAACTTTCCTATAAATTCAACTATCAATTCTGTTATACTGCAACCGATTATATGGTACATGGATGCGGTAACAGCTAATTTGTTTAAAAAATACAAAAATTATAAACAATTTGTCCGGCTCATCACAGATATTTCATTTTTGACTATCATACTTGAAAGTTATGTTACGATTTTTATTTTAATTGGAAAATTTTTTTTCCAAAATTACAGTAACCAAATTGTCGGTTTCGTGGAGAATCACCCATATATCTTTTTAAAATTGGTTGTGATTAAAACGAAACAAATTCCTTTGTTCAGGCACAAGTCAATAATACTGACAAGACGTGTACCAATTTTTAAGAAGACCAGTGCATTGGTTTTCAAAACATCGTGTCCACCATCTTCAAAAATCGAGTTTTGGGAAAAGTGCAATTAAAGTTGGAGGTTCAAAAAAATCGGATTTTTCAGGATATTGGCGAAATTTTTGTTATCCATTAAAAACAATCAATTGATACTTGCTGATTGGAAATATGAAATTAAATTTTCAAAATTTAGAGTGATAGGCACGATATTTGAAGGGTATGCTGAAACAAAGAATTAAGAGCCAATTTTTCGAAAATGAGTTTGCATGAAACTCATTTGAGATTGTATTTTTATGAATATCTTATTTTTATACCCATTTGAAATGTTAATTAGTAACACAATGATGTACACTGAAAAAACAGTATACGGTTAAAATAACCGGAATTCAAATTTAGCCCTATTTAACATGATATTCTGGTTACTTTAACCAGAATTCCGGTTAAAATAACCAGAAACTCCAGTAAGGCCCTTTCTGGTATGTGACTGACATACAGCATTGTATTTTTACTGTACGGAACATAATGCATTCTTTTCTTACACATAAAAAAAATGGTCTGTAATCGATGTTTTTCTTCACTGGTAAATGATTGTCACCGATTACGGACAAAAAAAATACTGATAAAGTCCACATTTGGTCCTAATGTTAAAACTAAAAATAAATACATTCCAGTTGTTTTCTACAGTATTTAATTTAAAGGGACTAGTTGTTTTTAGTCATTTTAATAACTATTATTTCTAAATATTGAAAGAAAAAGTAAAAAATTTATTAAATTTTTTTCATATATTTTTTGCTCTTTCTTTAAATAGTAAAAACTATTATTTATCAAAATGATTAAAAATTACTAGTTTCTTTAAATTAAATACTGTACAAGTTAATTGGAATGCATTAATTTGGATTTCTAGCATAAGAACCGATCCAGCACCAAATGCGGTGAAGAATAATAAATGTGAATAATAAGTGAATAATAATTTAAAAAGTAGAAAAAAAAAGAAATGAAAAAGAGAGAAAACAAAATAGAAGAAAGGTTTTAAAAGGTGACGGAAAAGAGTACGTTTCTTCAAAAGGTCAAATTATTGCAGAAAAAAACAATTAAACTGGATTATTTGTACACAAAAACAACTTCAAGAAATTTAAATAAAATTACATATGTTTAATTAAACTACATATTCGAAACTATCTAAAATTTTTCTTAAAACTAAAAAAATATTCTAAAACTTGAAAGATTTAATTTTGAAAGTTTAATGAAAAACAGATTATATTTTAAAAACATTGATGGTTTTTACTACTGTTAATGCTGTAAATGTAATTCTTTATTCATTATAAATTTAAAATTTAATCTACTAATTTTTATGTCAGCAAACCTTTCTGTTACCATGTATTAACCATTTTCCATTGAAAAAAAAAAATAAAAAGTCAGCAACGATTTTACTAATATTTAGACTAATGCAGCTATTCTTAACTAATTCAGATTTAGAGAGAAATGTAATATTATTATAAAAATAAATTTATTTTTAAAAGAAGCAACAAAAAAGCTATTAACAATTTAAGTAATATTCGTTTATTTGAACAATGTTTTTTCTTAACCATATAAGATTGTTTATTATAACTTTTTGGGTATCATTATTTTCATTTTGAAAATGCAATGTAACAACGCTGCAAGTAGGCATCGATAGTGGTTCGTTGTGGAACATCGATGTATGTGACGATGACGTTACATATATCATTCTCACACAGCACAAAATATTTCCTTCAAACTTGCCTGACCCTCTAACTAACACTTTAAGTTTCGCAATATTTAAATGAATGTTCAGGCAACATTGGTGCAAGTACGCAAATTTCCGCTTGAAAAGCAATATTCGTCCCGAATATTGTCTGAACATTGCAATGCAATGTTTAGGAAGATTCCTGCAATATTCAGGAAATATTTCAGAAAAAGTAAGAAAATTTTTTTAATTTGTAATCGATTAAAATTTGATGTTATGTTTGACACCTGAAGGCTCTAAGAAATTAAAAACTACTGCGCAGACCTACCGGCTATAGGAACCAAGATCGAAGTGCGCATCATTTAACATTGAAAATTGCCTGAATAATGCAAATGAAATATTCTTTCAAGATTCGTGTCAATATTGCCTCACAAGTTGACATTTTTGTACTTGCACCAATGTTGCCTGAAACTTCATTGAAATATTTCGAAACTTGGACTGTTATGGTCAGGCAAGTTTCAGGAAATATCTTGATCTGTGTGGGTTGTGTTATGCAAAAAATATTTAAAATGATTATTATAAATAACAATGTTTATTAAATAATCTAAATATAATGCCAAATTGTCATTAGGTTGCTTAAGTAACAACTAACAAAATATTTTGAAACTAAGGCTTGGATTTATGTTTATAGCATGGTTTAGAATTTCAGGCCTATACAGTACCGGACAAATTTGTCAGTCCGCCCATTTTTTAAGACTTGAAAAACTTCTTTAAGCGTACAAAGTATAATTATTAAAAAAATTTTCTTTTTATTTCCTAAAATTAGATGAAATTCTAAAGAAAATAAGACCTGAGTGATGTCATTTAGTCCATTTTTCATTGAAATATATTTAAAAAAGTGGAATTTTTACTGTTTCACAAAAATGCAAATTTCTGACGAAATAACCATGGTTTTTTGAAGTTCCTATGCTTGATTTTAAGGTAATTTTCTAAGGAATAAAACCAATTGTATAAGCATTAAAGAGCAATTTTTATCTTAGAATATGCAGGGCTTAAAAATGTGGACTAAAAAAGATAGGAAAATTATAATTAACGTCTTGATGTCAAATACAGCTATTTAAAATATATAACAAAGTTGTAATTGTCAACAAATTTTGGAAAAAAATATGATAGGGGAGAGTGGCCATCAATGTACCAGTTTTTTCAATGAACCATTTCAATTTTCTCAGAAACAATTAAATAAAAATTCTCCTAATTTTAAATATAAATGAAGTTTGCGTAAACACACTACGTCCATAAATTTGAGACGTGTGGATTTATTCTTTACAGAGAAAACTGGAAAAAACTGTTTTTGATGTACTGAAGAAAAAATTTACCTAAAATACAAACACGTTTTTTAATTGAAATAAGGCCATTTAAAAATAAATGTACTTACGATTTATTTTGTTTTGGGCCTTAACTACAATATTCTAATGAGATAAAGATTTTGAAATATTGGATTAAATTATAAAAAACCATTTTTGTTGCAAATGTCATGTTGATTCAATGTACCAGGGAACAATGAACCACCTGGAATTTCAGTGTATTTTCGATTTCCAGAGTGGTATGCTTGATTATAAAACTAGGCATGCGTACAGCATGTTACAGCGATTGTTATCAGTACTTTTCTCAACATAGCAAAACTAAAATGCCATTTTAGCTAGTTAACTTAAATTTGAGGTATATTTATGTTATACATTATCAATTAAAAAGTGTTAAGTAACAATTTTTTATAGTATTTGATAGAAAATAAGTTTTTTTACAAAGTGAAAATTGCAATATTATTATTGTTGAACATTTTTAGTATTTTTATCAAAATAAATCGTGTAAAATATGTGGGCATTACCTAGATAAGTGTTGTAGTTTTATATTGATGCAAAGAAGTGCTTGAAATTGGTGAAATTCAATAAGTACTATGACCTTGAAAAAAATCCGGTACATTGATAAAATGGTTTTATTCCTCAGAAAATTACCTTGAAAACAAGCATAGGAACTTCAAAAAACCATGTTTATTTCGTCAGAAATTTTAATTTTTGTGATTCAGTAAAAATCCCACTTTTTTAAATATATTTTAATGAAAAATGGACTAAATCACTTCACTTAGGTCTTATTTTCTTTAGAATTTCATCTACTTTTAGGAAACAAAAAAAATTTTTAATAATTGTACTTTGTACGCTTAAAGAAGTTTCTTCATTCTTAAAAAATGGGTGGACTGTCAAATTCGGCCGGTACTGTAGTGTAAAATTCACTAAATGGCGCTTAATGCTTTGTTATATCGCACTCTTCATTTTTCAATTTCAAACTATTGAGCACCAATCGTATATACTAAGAGAAAATTCCAAACTCTCTTTCTCTCTCTTTCTCGCCCTGAGTTTCAATCAGATTAACTTAAAACTTGGGGAAAATATTCTTGATATAATAAGATAAAAAAAATTTTAAATGATCGACTTTTTGAAGTTTTAAAACTCCTTAAAACTTCTTTTTCCTTATTCAAGCTTTGCTCTAAGTTTTCATTTTTCAGCACTTTTGATTAAATTCCCTGACACGTGGCAATTCCATAACAATGAAATTGATTCAAGGCTTTTTAAAATAGGCTAAGAAGAACTCGATTTACGCTGCCGCTAGTTTAAAAAACATCGTTTTGAGAAAAACGCGTTTAAATTACACATATTTGTATATAATTTTTATATTTATTTATTTTCATTTAAAAAAATCGACTTTTTGATCCTTACTCTCTAAATTTTAATAAGTGAATATTCACTTATTTCAATGTCAAAAGTCTTCAACTCTTCAAATATTGTACATATGCACTTGCAAAGAAGTGACATTTCACTCTATATTAAGTGAAATTTCCACTTATTGGAAAAATGGAAGACTTTTAACTTATTCAGATATAGAATGTACAAACTATAATACAACCTTAACTAATTTCCACTTGACTACCCAATAGTAGTTGAATTTCCCGGCTAAATTTTTTTCAGTGTACCCATTTTCCGCGTAATTTTTACCAGTATCTAGCTAATATTTATCCACTTAGGCTAAAAATGAACGCAGATAAATATTACCCTGAATTCTAAGTAAGCAGCATGATTTTTATGACGACAAAATAAAACAAAATATTTTTAAGAATTAAGTATGAAGAACTTTAGAAGAGTCTACTGTGTTTAAGCGTGGGACAGGACAGGCTCCAAAGGCTGTGAGCTCTGCTGGGGGCGATTTATTCATCTTTTTCTCTTGGCCGTGCTTCTTTCTTCATCTTTCTTGTCTCTTTCTTTCTTTCTCTCCTTCCTCTTCTTTCACTCTTTTCTATCCTCGTCTTGCTTCAGGGCAGTGTTTGGGGCCATCATGCGTGTGATGCTGCTGATGCCTATAAGAAATAAGAATTTTGGAATGTGTGCGACGTACGTGTTAACACGCAAAGGCAGATGTGTGTGCGGAAAGAGGGGGCAACAGGTGGCTATACGCAACGTGTTTTGAACATCTCTATGTGTGCAAACCCATTTTCTTATTACTCTCATTTTAAAAACTCAAAAATATGTTAATGTGTGTAATTTTGCATAACTATTATCTTCATGATTATATTCTTAATAATTTCATATACATATTTATCTATTTAACAAAACCATCAATATTTTCAGCTGTTTGGAAGATTTATATAATTTACAAAAAGAATTATGTGTACTGCGTAAATATATCAGAACATTAATTATTGTTAAAAAAAGACTTGGAATGAAACACAAATGTTGTGAAAAAAATATTTAACAAATTTTTATAGCGACTTTTAGAATACAAAAATACACTTTATTAAGTATGAAAGGAATGATAAATAATGTTCTTCGAATACTTGCAATGTGAGACATTAAATTTTTCAAACAGTAGTTTTTTAATCTCATTTTTCATAAACGACTGTCAGATGCGGCGCATATTCGAGAAGAGGCGCGAACGTCTTTAACTGCTATATGTATGTTCTCAACTTCCTCACTCTTTTGGTTCCTTTTCAAGATTCTATTCAGCAGAAAATCTTCAATAGGGATCCCAAGGGCGCCTACGTAATCCCGCCCGTCATTGTAGACGCCAACCAGTTTTATACAGAACCACTTTCGCGTTCTTTCCACTAATCTCTCAAAATCTCTAGGCTCATACGCACATCTATTTTTAATAGAAAACTGATGATAACATAGTCTTTAGTTAACAAAAATCTGATTTGTTGTTTTGTTGTTTCAACAATTGGGGATTGTTGTAGTAACAAAACCATTTAAGTGTTAGTTAGTAAATTACAGTCGTACACAATAAGTTACTGTATTAGAACAAGCGACGCGAAGTTTCCATGTCTTGCTTTGCCATCCTCATTGGGTTATACTTCAATTTTAAAAATGCAAAATTAATCTCTTCACATTTAATAATAACTAAACAAATAACTTTTTGTGCTAAGAAAATAACCCTATAAAAAGTTAGAAGTAGAATGATTTAAAACAAGTCATTCAACTTCTTAAATCTCATATCGCAATAATACTCAATTTGAAAGAGGAGATTAAAAATATTATTTTTCCAAACCATTATGTTTTAACAAGTAGAAAAAATTATGTTTGATTTATAGAAAATACAAGAGTCTTTTTACAGAAATAATTCTTTTGATCGTAATTTTAAATTTGTGGAAAAACATCAATTTTTGTTTGGTCAAACGACCATTTTATTAGCAAAAATATTGAATCAAAAACTTTATGCAGACAAACAAGTCCATAAATAATTAACGACGTTTTGGCAACATTTATATACCTTTTTCAAGTTTAATCTTAAATCTACTAAAATCTACAATTTGAGATAAAATTTGAGAAAGGCACACAAATGTTGCCGAAACGTCGTTATTTATTTATAGACTTGTTTGTCTACACAAAATTTTTTGACTTAATATTTTGGACATTGAAATGATCGTTTAATTAAACAAAAAATGATGTTTTTTTACAAAGATTATGTTTTACTCTCGGTTGATGATAGTTCTCTTTTTAAGAATTTACCTTCTGATTTGCACTGGAAAAAAAGTTTGTTAATCTTTATTAAACGACTTGACTATACTTTTAGATATGACATAAAATCAATTAAACTTTAAAAAGATTTTTTCTAAGCAATGGTTGACTAGTTAATGGGATTTAAAAAAAATTCACGAAAATATAGAAAACGTTCAAGAAATTTTAAATATCCGTTTGACTAAACTTTCATTAACTGTCAACCATCCTTTCAATAACTAAAAAACAGTGAGAAAATAAATTTTTGGTTACAATTTGTCACCTATTCCTTCAACTATTTTGTTATGTATGTCGTAGGCGAAAAGGAAAATCGACTTGTTGACGATTATTATTCTGTTAATCGCCTGAAATTTTTAGTCACTTAGATTAATGCCTAGGCATTAACCTAAACGCGGAAAGTGCGTCAGGCGAATAGAAATAATGTTGATATTTTGATTATGAATCAGTGTTTATAATATTTGTATTTACATATTCTTTGTTAAAACTATCGTTTAAAATTATTATTGTAGAATATCCAAAATCAAATTTAGTCTCTCCTTGCTTTACGCGAGTATCACATTACTTATGTTAGCTCAAAATGGAAAGTGTTCCTGTAAATAGAGATGAATTTAAAAAAAAAGTTAAAGAGGCACTTGAATGCCACCAAAGCTTGACTTGCTGCAATAAATAGATCTATTTTTAATTAGTGGACTATTATTAAGCAGAATTATACATTTGTATAATAAAAAAAAATAAATTAAAAATTCTTTTAATATGTAAAAAAAATGAGTTTCAGAAATTTTTTATTTTATAAAAATTACTTATTTAGTTTTAAAAATAGCCATGGTAGGCCCATTGTCTTATAAGTTTTTTATAAAAAGTTTTTACTTAAAACAAAAATTATAACTACATACCACAAGCTGGTGCAAAAACAATAAGAAATACAATTCAAAACACAATTCTAATGCGAGTTAAAGTTCCGGCGAGAACTAGGTATCCCACCGTTTATAATAAAAATTCATAGTTTTATTATGTAAAATGATATGTAATTTTTGATAATAAATATATTTTTAAATTGAAAAAGAAATTGAAAAACATGGTAGGCCCATGGTTGACCAATGATGGCCATTTTTCTATTGAGAAAAAGAAATATCAACATTATTTCTATTCGCCTGACGCGCTTTCCGCGTTTAGGTTAATGCCTAGGCATTAACCTAAGTGACTAAAAACTTCAGGCGATTAACAGAATAATAATCGTTAACAAGTTGATTTTCCTATTTGCCCGCGTTTAGCTTAAAGCCTAGGCTTTAAGCTAAACGACTCGTTTTGTCTCGGGCTTCGCCATCGACTGTCACTCGTACACAAACATCAGCGTAAACAAATGGCTGCCTTTAACCCCTTGTTGCTTAATATACTATTCTCTGGTGCATGCATGACTTCTTGATCCAAGAAAATAAAAAACATAGAAATTAGAAAATGCCAACATTTTGACTGTCATGAATTTTTATCTGATAATTTAACAACGCTATTTTTCTTCAAAAATGGATTTTGAAATCTTGAATTTATTAAAAATTATTGTTAATTGCTTCTAGCGAGACTTTTAAATTTGTGAAAAATATTATAATAAAAATATTTAGTTTTTACATAACTGTAAATAAGTTAAAATTTCTTACAACTCAACACTCGATAATTAGAAAAAGTTTAATTATTTATTTAAATTAAAAAATTTAATTATTGATAAAAGCATGTTGCTTATTTGCTTTAGTAAGTTGCTTTAGTAAACTTTTAGTTAAAAACAACTATAAATGAATAAAAATTAATTAATTAACGCAACCAAACTACAGAAGGTATTAAGGCTTAGGGATTAAAAACTAAAATAAAGCTAAGATAGATAGTTTTGGTTTCGTTTAGTTCAGAATTTGATTAAAAAATACATTGTCTCCGTAAATGCTTCAATGTGTAACTTATATTTTCTAATTCCTTAAAGTCTCATCGAGAGTCTCAGTCTTGTGTCTCAGTAGTATCGGTAACGTTTCGGTTTGTTGAAGACTGGTCTCGTGGACAGCACTAGTCTGGACGTGTAACTAATAGTTTTGAGGTTTTCGTTATATAACAGGTTATTCCCAAATAACCGGTTAATTACAAATAACCGGTTAACCGTTTGTTCAAAAATTTCATAACCGCCCAAATAGCACGTAATATTGCCGTGCAATGTTGGCAATATTATCGCGCAATGTTTCTGCAACGTTGCCTCAATGTTGTCCATGTCCACATTGCTGCAACGTTGCCCTGTAATATTGCTGCAACGTTGCACTGCAATGTTGCTGCAACGTTGCTTTGAAATGTTGCCGCAACGTTGCAGCAACTTTCAAAATATAGCAGTTCAAAATTTTATAAAGGCTTCATTAACTTTTAAAAATAGTACTTAGTAACGATGACATTTACGGAATAAAAGGAAAGTTCAACCAATGCAAATTACGTTAACTGTTCATTTTTTTGTATAATCAACGTTGTATTTATGCGTTGTATTGAGCAACTATATTATTGCAACGTTGCAGCAACATGTCAGTGCAACGTTGCGGCAACATTGCAGGGCAACGTTGCAGCCTTGTGACATGAACAACATTGAGGCAACGTTGCTGCAATATTACGTGCTATTTGGACGGTTAACCGGTTTACTGCACAGGCACAGGCTTAACCGTATGCATATATTGTTATACAATGGTTCACTTTGAATTTGAATGAGTGAAATATCACTGAAAATCAGTTATATTCACTGATTGTCAGTGATATTTTATTGATTCAAATTTAGAGTGTTAATATATATAAAACACCACTTTTACTGGCAATGCCTTATTTTACTTTTAATGCATTATCTATGTATATATACATACAATAAATATACACTGAAAAAAAATTCATTGAATCAAGTAAATGCATGTACTTGAGGTACTTTACTTGAGACAAGTCCATCTTTTTTTATTTGAAGAAATTTATTTTTTGTTCCAAGAAAATATTAGCATTGGTGAAAGTACTTAAAGTAAGACATTCACATTTCATACAAGTCAAATATGTAATTATCTCAATCAAACTATTTTACATGCGACAAGTCTCAAAAGTAAAAAAAAAATATTTGCCCTCAGGTCAAATAATGAGTACGATGTTTTGGGGATTTTTGTTTCTTGAACAAAACAATTTTATTCATTTGCTTTGAATCATTTCCCGAGTCGAAATTTTGAGGCTACTTTAACGCTACATAGTCCAAAATTTTTAGGAAATAGAGGTTTAAAGTAGAAGCAAATTCAATACAATTTAGCTTCTACTTTGGTGCTATTATTAGAAGAAATTTCCTGTTTCCGCGATGAGAGTGTTAAAGTAGAAGCTAATATTCAACTATATTAAGGCCTTTTTTAACGCTCAAGACCCCCTTTTTATTGATCTTCTAAAGTCTAAACAAAGAAAGAATCTGTTTTTGCGAATAAAACTGAAATTAATATGAATGAAATTATAAAAAAAAATATAAAATAAATATTCAAAATTCATGCACTTTTAGAATTCGTCACACTTAATACACACAAGCTGGAAATAGTCTAAACTTACTAAATAAATTATTATAACGCAAGTGGGGATTCGAACCCACGACATAACGACCTACGCACTTATAATCTAACGCACTAGCCACTACGCTACCGACGCTTATGAACTTAATATTTAATTTTCTAAGTGTCCTTATGATACAAATTACGAATAGTTTTTTTAGGACTTTTCAACAAAATTGTTACATATCGCCAATTTCTGAATGTTTACGAAGATTTTTATGTATTTTTCATTTGTTTAAACAATTTATTATTGTCAAGTTACAGGCTGATATTGATTTAAATCATTGAAGCATTTGCATTAAAATCATGATTTAAATAAAAAAAAAACCTTTCCAATTCTCCGGATGTCTAATACTGCATGTAAAAAATCACAAACCATAAAAAAAAACACAAATTTGTGGATAAATCTTAAAAATTTCAATTTTATTATTTTAATCTTTATAAAATTTAAATAATTGGGCTAATATAGATAATCAAAATACCTACGATTTACAAATTTTTGGTATGAAGATAGCAAAAAATAATATAATTTAATCAACTTTTTTTTCCCGTGTTGTTATTCAAAGTTTAAATATAAGAGATATCCATAGATTCAAAATCGTACATAAAAAATATAATTTACTGACACTATCAAATGCACAAAATTTCTTTTTGGTAATACTTATTTTGTTTTAATCAGAAAATTTACCATCAAATATTCGGTACTTCGATCACGGTGTGCTTGAAAGAGATTTAAATCAAAGGTCAAACAAAATGGAATTTTCCTGTTGATTTTAATTTTTTAATACTGGGGACCTCCCTGAGTATTTTTTAAGAAAATTCAAAATAATTTTCGGAGCCATTTTTGTATAAATTATTTTTTTCTTTTAAAATTAAGTAAATTAAGGAAATGACCACGTGTAACTACATTTTATATAAATACTTTAATTCAATTTTTGGTTTAATTATTTTACGAACATTATGTGAAAAACAAGATTAGTTAAGGGGACATCCATAAATTACGTCACACAAATTTCGATGAATTTTGACGCCCCTCCCTATGTCAGACTTTTTACAAGAGGCTCTTTAAAATTTTATAATGATTCTTATATTTCTCTAGACCCCCCCCCCCTCTGCACCCTTATAAAGTGTGACGTAATTTATGGACGACCCATAAATAATGATTATAATATTTATTTATATGAATGTTTTTTAAAATTTGTTAAAAGAAAATTATTAAACATGCAAATTATTGAATTCACAAACTGCAATTAACAAATATTGAAAAGATTTTAAACGTGACGTATGAATCTATATTAGTGTTTTGTCCAAATTATTTTAAATTTAAAGTGGACTGATACAAATGTTTGTGTGCTAAGTAATTAAAACATATACTTGATTAACTTGATGTTGTTCACAAAATTCTTTAATGTATAAAAATACAATGTACTTTTGGTGTAACTGAAATTTTAAAATTCAAGTAACTATTTTTGAAATTATAAGTGTACTTTGTTCAATGGTGCGGATTCAATATCTGGATCCGCCACTGCTAAAACAAAGAAGAAATTTTCATATCCAAATGGTATACGTTCTTCAGGAGTTAATTAAAATGGCATAATTTTCAGCACTACTTAGAATTAGGATAATTCTCCTCCCTAGTGTCGTTATATGTACCTATTAATTTTCTCAATCAAAATTGGAAAATATTGTTAAAATTGCTTTCATCCGGAAAAACCATAAGGGCCTGACAAGGCCTAAAATTCCGCAGCTGGATCCGGAAACTGAATCTGGTTCGGGCCCGGATTGAGGTTTTATCCTGCTCTGATGCGGATCATTCTGATCCGAGTCATCCGAGCCATGTTGAAATTTCTTCGCTATTGGGAAAACCATGCGTAAAAATCAAATTTGTCCCCAAATAGTTCTTCAATTTTTATGATACTTCGTGAAAGTGTATAGCAATCCTACATGAGAAAGAAAATTCTGAAACCGATTTTGAAAAAGTTTAAAATTTTTAGATTTACATGCCTTAAAATGTAGTAGTTGGTTTAAAATGTACCCTGTTTAATATCTTTATTCTTTTTTTTTTAGTGTAGGGTTGCATTAGCAGTATTTTGGCTGGAACCATTGGCGGATCCAGGAGGATCATGTTATATTATTTTGTAAATTTAAAGATTTTTATTAATTCAGTAAATGAAAAATAACGAAATAATAATTTATAAACATAAACTTTAGAGTGGCCCTTAATTGGGGGATGTTTGAGCCAAATCAAACAATATTAACACGTGCCTCTAGACAACCGAATTTTCCCATGCATTTTTGCATAGAAAAACATCGGTTTTTCGTAAATTTGCTATAAAATAGATAAAAAATAATATTTTTCAATGGGCGAACGATTTTTCTCTTCTGAAATGCTTAAAAAATATAACTTTAACGCGTAATTGTTAATTTAAAAAATTATATTTTTTACTTGGACGCCAGGTAACAATTTTTTTTTGCAATTTTAGGGATTTTTTGCAGACTTAAAGTGTTCTACGCCAAACACATTTTCATGGTATTTACACAATATGTTCATTAATTGTTAATTAGCAGAAGCTTCTACCGCTCTTGCTCTCAATGCCATACTTTACGTGAAAGTAGGACAAAAAACATTGTTCGCACTACGGGATATTGAAAAATTTATAGCTGCGCACGAGACCAATACCAGTCTCGATATCTCGTTTTTTGATAGGATACCGAAACAACACTATGACAAAAGCCAGCCTCGTCGAGACTCACTTTTGCTGATCAAGTTTGAAAAAAATTACTTTGTGTTGATTAGTATTTTGTACAATAAGTATTGCAAAACAAATCATCTAGGAAAATGTATAAAAAAATTTGTTTTAAAATCCCAAAAATTTACACTCGGCTCTTATAATTTCTTTTTTTAACAGTGTTTTTAATGATCGATACTAAACGATACCATAATTTTAATGTCGAGACTTAGACGATTCTAAGCATGACGAGACCGATGCAATAATGAGACGATTCATCAATTTTTCATTTTTTCGAGAACAAGACCTAGTCCAGTCATCTGGTCAGAAAAAAGGGTGTTTGACAGAAAAGTCCCTTACTTCTCGGTTTTTTTGCTTAAACCCTTTATTTTTGCACCAAAAAAAAGACTTTAAATTTGCTACATCAATTTCGCTCGGGAACCTCAAACATTTTTTTCAAAAAGGTTTAAAATTTTAAAAAATTGGGTATACAAGTTTTCCAGTGCGTTTAATGAAAAAAGTTGTTCTGAGTAAAAATAAAGTGTATAAAATTTCTATTATTTTAAAAAAAAATTAAATGTCCTAAGTTGATTAGGTAAAAAGTTATAGCCGTTCAAAAAACCCGATTTTTTTCGATTTTTCACTAAAAAAACGTACTTTTTAGTTTTTTACCAATTGTGCGGTTCCCAGTTATTTTAAGCAAAGGTGATCAACAGATGAGTTAAAGTAGACTAAATTATCTTTCATTTATGATGAAGGAGAACGTTATAACTTAATTAGGTCCAAAGTTATGATCTTCCAAATATACCCTGTTTTTAACTATTTTTGCAATTTTGACAGTTTTTTAAACATAACTTATTTTTTTGGGATTTTCTATCACACTTACACCAAAAGTTAGACTTTACAGGTTGTTTGGAAGCCTTTAAGAGCTGATTTTTTGCCTAGGCCGTAATGTAAATCTGATTTACTGATGTAGCAATCTGATTGGCTAACGCCGGTCTGCAGACCTCTACATTATGGTACAGCAGTCAGAGCATCAGAGAGTTACCTATTTAAATGTTTCATACATATTTCTTTTTAAATATGGATTTCTTTGGCTGAAAGGTTTAACAAAAAATCCAGTTGTGGTTTATGGGGGTACGGGAGACATGCCCCCAGGTGGGGGGGGGGGGGAGATAAGGATAAAATTTAAACCAAAAAATTTAAAAAATTATTTTTGTAGAAAAATACAGCGACTAAAAATGATCTACGAGAGCATGACAAGCACTTTGAGATTTTATGCCCCTGGGGGTAAAATGCCTCTGGGGATCAAATACCCCCGGGGGCAACTTGCTCCGAGGGGAAATAAAACTAAAAAATTAATTATTTTCAACAACTATCCTGCCTAAAGATAATGTTTAAATACCCTCATCAAATGGGGTGACTTTCCCCTGGGGGGGGGGGACAAAATTCTTAAAATCTTTTTGGTTGAAAAATAATGCGCCTAAGGATGACGCCCCCAGGAGGTTCTCACCATCCCTCCACCAGGAGTATAACCTTTCCCACGGGGGGGGGGGGGGGGGTGCGATGAAATTGAATATGGGATCAGTTATAATGTTCATGAATCTTATGAGTAGACATTAGATGGAACAGTATTAGACGACAGTATTCTTCATTTCTTATGAAGTCAAAATGAGTAAGAAATTAAAACTTTCTATATGAGGGATGGTGAGAACCTTCTGGAGGCGTCATCCTTAGGCACATTTTGTTTCAACCAAAAATATTTTATGAATTTTGTTTTATCCCCCCTCCTCCCCCCGAAGCAAAAGTCGCCCCATTTGATGAGAGTATTAAAACATTATCCTTAGGCAGGTTAGCTGTTAAAAATAATTAACTTTTTAGTTTTATTTCCCTTCGAAGCAAGTTGCCCCCGGGGGTATTTCATCTTCAGAGGCATTCTACCCCCAGGGGCATAAAATCTTAAAGTGCTTGTCATGCTCTCGTAGATCATTTTTAGTCGCTGTATTTTTCTACAAAAAAATTTTTTTTAATTTTTTGGTTTAAATTTTATCCTCCTCTCCCCCCCCACCTCAACCTGGGGGCATGTCTCCCGTACCCCCATAAACCACAACTGGATTTTTGTTAAACCTTTCAGCCAAAGAAATCCATATTTAAAAAGAAATATGTGTGAAACATTTAAATAGGTAACTCTCTGATGCTCTGACTGCTGTAACATAATGTGGAGGTCTGCAGACCGGCGTTAGCCAATCAGATTACGACATCAGTAAATCAGATTTACATTACGGCCTAGGCAAAAAAATCAGCTCTAAAAGGCTTCCAAACAACCTGTAAAGTCTAACTTTTGGTGTTAGTGTGATAGAAAATCCCAAAAAAATAAGTTATGTTTAAAAAACTGTCAAAATTGCAAAAATAGTTAAAAACAGGGTATATTAGGAAGATCATAACTTTGGAACTAATTAAGTTATAACGTTCTCCTTCATCTTAAATGAAAGATAATTTAGTCTACTTTAACTCATCTGTTGATCACTTTTGCTTAAAATAACTGGGAACCGCACAATTGGTAAAAAACTAAAAAGTACGTTTTTTTAGTGAAAAATCGAAAAAATCGGGTTTTTGGAACGGCTATAACTTTTTACCTAATTAACTTAGGACATTTAATTTTTTTTTTTTATTAATGGAAATTTTATACACTTTATTTCCACTCCGAACAATTTTTTTCATCAAACGCACTGGAAAACTTGTATACCCAATTTTTTGAAATTTTACACCTTTTTCAAAAAAATTTTTGGGGTTCCCGAGCGAAATTGATGTAGCAAATTTAAAGTATTTTTTTGGGTGCAAAAATATAGGGATTAAGCAAAAAAACCGAGAAGTAAGGAGCTCTTCCGTCTAAAAGTACCAGATGACTGGACTAACCGTATACTCTTTAAAATATCGTATCGCATCGTTGCGTGCGCAGCTCTAGAAAAATGTATTATACTACATTAATACATGTTGGGTGCTTCTAAAATAAAATTTAAAATATGAAAATTAAAGTCATTTAATGTGCTATTTATTCTGTAAGGGATGAAAAGCTTGTAATCAATGTATAAATTCTAGCCAGAACCATCAAAGTACAGAATATTTGGCTCCATTATATACTTATCAGTTATGTACACATGATCCATCGAATATTTTCTCTGTAGTTGCAAAAAAAAATCTAGTTGAGAGAATTGATTCAAATTCTAAAATCAGAATGAGTAATCAACAATTAAGTTCACAAGCTGTCATAATTTCAGACACTAACTCTGTTTTTTTAGATTAGACGCAGCTTGTACAGGTAATTATCAATTTTCACAACATAACAATGGAAAAAAAAGATGAAGCAAAAAGATAAAGAACGGATTGGGAAGTGTCCCTTTCATGTCTCATCTTCTTTAGGTATAGTGGGCTAATCCATCAGAGACCAAATCTTGGAATCTTGTTATGTGAAGTGGCGCCGGGAAAATTGGTTCCTAAGACTACCTGCCTTCATCATCTCTTAAATTCAGACGCGAATCGAATTTGAAGATTTACAGGGCCAACCAGGTTAGGCTTTACGGCTCTCAGATGTTTTTGATTTCCTTTGACCGCATCCGACTTGCGGGGGGTCAGGATTCTGTAATTTAGACTAAAAACATTTTACAGTAATGTAAGAGGAGAAAAAATTATGTTTTATTTCATTAATTGATTCTGCATGTTCCTCGATTTCTGTGTGATACAACATAAGAAGCCAAAGGACAAGCATTTTCGAAGCAAAATAACGTAAAATAAGGGTAACAAGTGATTGTGCATGCATAAGTTCTGTGGTGGGGAAGTTAGTGGAGTGGCGATGCAATGGTGTCTTATGAGGCCATCGAATTAATAGACCATCTGCTCTCTTTAAGGAAGTCAATGTTTAGGAAGACCATGGGAAGCAGTGACAACGGAAAGCCCCATAAGAAGAGACATGGGAACAACTTTAAGGAAGCTAGGACCTTTTATCCTTGTCTTCTCCGCCCTTTTTGCCACGAAAACGTTCGCTGACTCTCCAGGCGTAGGTGTGCCTTGTCAAACTTTCGTTACGAAACCGCAAGTCGTACCTGTATTCATTTTTAATGTAGAAACTACACTTGATTTCATTTTGAAAAGGTAATATAACAAATGTTTTGAAACTTTTCAGAAAATGTGTACACGAATGGACTTGATTCATTAATTTACAAATTGACTTATAAAATTCAGATTTTATCTGATTTAATTTAGGCTGTATCTGTAACCTAAGTAACAGTTTTTACTGTGTAATGTTTATTATACCCTGTTGGAAAACAGTGATACCGCAGTGGGCGATAAATTTTCTTATTTATGTAATCATGAATGCATTTACACTCCATACTTAACATATGAGTAAAATAAGTAGAAGCGGTACGTAAAGCAAGACTCCCCACTCCGACTTTCTGCTCCGTTTTTACTAAGTTATATGTATCTTAAGTCAGTGTTAAGTACTGTGATGTAAATGTAGTTAGTCACGTATATATCTCAAGTCAGTGTTAAGTAACGTGATGTAAACGTATACCATGATAGCTTATTTACGGTGAAAGAAGATAAATCATCTGAATTTCTTCCTACCATAAAGTGAACTTAAGTTTTTTGTCCAGGTATAGGTTACAATATTGTAGACCACAAGACCCAGTGAAGACCCTGGAATGTCTCGATCAAGACTTGGAAGGTGGGTATTCTCACGAAAACATGAAATCCTTTGCATATTTTAAGGTTTCATTTTTTCTGTCTTAAATGTACTTCTATTTACCCAAACATTTTTTATACAGTTTATCAATAAAATAGACATACCATCATCATATACATATAAACATATGAATGATTTTCCGCTTGGGACATAATTCCACAATAAATTTTTAATAATTCTTTTCGCAATCTGAAATTAAAATATAGGTACATTTTCTATAAATCTAAGGGTCAACAAAGTCATACCCACGATGGGCCTGACAAAATTATAATTTTTTTTTTATTCCTTAACAAATTGGCACTGCAAAGACTATATTATGATGCTGGAGACCACACCATGACGCTGAGAAAATGTTTATTTAAAAAAAATAATACCATTTTTACACTTTTGTCATATTGAAAACATCATGAAGCACTAGCACAAAACGTCTTATTTAATATCTTAAGCAAATAAAATTTGAATTTATAATAAAATAATAGGCCCTACCGTGACGATTCTGTAATTCTTTAAGTAAATTTTCTACTTTACATTAAGTAAAAATATTGAACTTTAGTATCAATTCAGTTAAATTTGGTAAGAAACTATACCTATAATAAATATATTTATAGAGGAATAGGTACGGTTGTAAGCACCCTTAAAAAATTTGCTAAAAATGGGAAAAAATGAACTTAAACTATACACCCAGAGAAAAAATATATTTGTCTCACAGCCAAGTAACTTTTTATTTGTTTCAAATAAATTTTTATTTGTGTCAAATAAATTTCTTTATTTAAAACAAATAAAAAGTTACTTGGCTGTGAGACAAATATATTTTTATTTACATAAACAAATAAACAAACAACATATCTTTATGTCAAATATATCACTTCTCTGGGTGTACCTCAAATATGATAAAATGTAAATTTAATGATTAATTATATGATTAGCATGAAACTATTTAAATTATTTTAAGTTTAATTTCAAAACTAAAACTTATTTATTTTAAAGGCTTTCAGTGGCAAAATTACCGCATAAAATAAAGCTTTTCACATCCACTTCAGTCCCCCTTCAATGTAATTCACTTCCACTTCACATCCACTTCAATTCCGCTGTATATCCACTTTACTTCTACTTCCTTTTTTGTTCACTTTAATTACACTTCACTTCCACTTCAGTTACACTTCATTTCAATTTCCATTTCACTTCACATCGATATACCGACTATCTTTATCTCTCTTTGTCTCCCTCTTTCAAGCATATAACCTAAAATGCACAACTATTGTCATTACACGACGGACGCTAAAGTCTTGTTATAAGAATTTTCTCCCTAGATCACTCCAAGGAAAGACTGGAAACCCTTAAAATTCGTGAAACACTATTAATATTTGTGAGAAATTACTTATGATTTCATCCAATACGATATTTCGCAATTTATCTAAAGAAATAGTGGTTCCCACAACCGAACTTTGCAATCATGTTAAAACGTCATGAAAAAAATTTTGGTTGCAAGCATTGTTGTAATACTCGGTACTGGATTACAAAATATATTATATTTACTGTGTAAATATGCATTAGATATACATTTTTGATTGATTCGCTTTGATTTGTGCCACTTTTAAAAATATTTAAATAAACTTTTATTTTCATTTCAACGTGTAAAAAATTAATTTCTTTGCAGCAAAAAGCACAGGTGTCTGTTCAATTTTCTATTCTCGCAAAAAAACTACGTGCGGTCATACCACATGCTTGAACACTTGTCACATATTTGATATTTGACAAATAGCTTAAAACTTATTACTCGGGGGTTTTTGGGGTCGCTGATTACAAGTTTGACAGAACCCCAAGTAACAACTTTTTAGCGAATTTAATAAATCTTCTAAAATTTATCCGGAATATTGCATCCGACATTTTGAAATTTAAAAATCGAATGTTAAATTGGTAATCAGCGACCCCAAAAACACCCGAGTAACAAGGTTTAAGCGATTTTAATGAATTTAAACAAATTCATCTGCCATATTGGATCCGCCATTTTGGAAGTTTAAAATAGAATGTCAAATTCGTAATCAGCGACCTCGATTTTGAATATCTGTCTTCACATTCGTACACAGTAAATCGAAAAATTTCCTACAATTGAGTTTCGCAAAATGACGTTAATATTTTAAGATTTTCAAACATTTTGGCGGCCATATTGGATCCGCCATTTTGAATCTTTATACTGTAAAATCAGTTTTGAACTCAGCGACCAAAAATTGTGAATCCGACTTCATATTCGTACTCAGAGACCCCCTAGTATCAAGTCTTATGAAAATACGTTAAGCCATCTAGGGATTAATATTGTCAGATCAAGAAATTTTTTTTTTTAATTTGTAGTCGATTTCCGTGGGTCTTTAAACAATATTCTAAAATTGTCATTTTTTAAACTTCCTTAATATATATGAGGGGTCGGTTGCAATAAAGGGATACGCATTACTTTTGAAGCCCCCTGGTTCTGCCGAAAAATCGCTGTACACGGGGTCACGGAATCAGTGTGTTCGACCCCTCTTTCAAGTACGAGATAACCCACTTGGTTCAAAACCCTTTGCAGCACACAAACAAGGAGAAGTTTGTGACTCTTATTGCAAAATTTTGCAACACGTAAAAGATTTACCTCCGAGGTGCACATAGTGCTTTATGTAACAAGAACATGAAAACTTAACTAGCACTTTTAACTTAAGCAGCGCACAATAGAGGAAAGAAATTTCTCTACTGAAAGAAGTTCCAGGTTCAGGGGACCAAATTTTCATATAATAAAATTTGTTTGCAGCTATTTACAAACCGTACGAACCAGTGGTGGATACAGGGGGCGGGAGGTCGTCAACTGAAGACCCTAGAGAGCCATACCCTCTAGGGGCTAAAAATTGTAACCAAAGAAACATCATTTTGCTCGAAGATGGAGGAAGTCCTAGATCCTCCACTGGTACAAACAAAAATGACGTGGTTACCACGACACAGTTTCATGACTGAAGTTTCAGCAAGGTTGGTACTCCGAACTTCGAAACTTTGCAACGGAGATTTATGAAAAATTTGCCTTACTACTAAAATATCTGCTTGAGCAGCAAGCTTGGCGGCGAAGCTTAAGGCTTAAGTTAAAGTTGAAAGTAAACCACAAAAACGAGTGGCATATCTTTGCAATATTGCTGCAATATTTGAAACTTGTCCCAACATTGCCAATATTGCTTAAAAATTCTGTGCTGTGTGGGACACGTTTTTTTACGATTTCGTTTTTGGCACGGAATAAGATTAATAAATCTTTAAGCTTGAGGCTTGCTTGGTAACAATAGAAAAACACCTTTTATGCACGCGTGGATTTCTCTTCTCCAATACGTACCTTCTTCACATTCACCTGCTGCTATTCGAAGATCAGCTGCCCCAACCGCCACCTTGGCAACACCTTGCCAACCACGATCCTCCTTCTCCACCTTCTCCTTCTTCTTAATACTTTCTGCCTCCTCTGCCACCGACTGCTCTTCCTCTTTTCTTTTCCATTTTGATGTATACCCTATCGAAATATCACGTGCCTCGAATCTTTGCATGTGTATTTCAAGCTCAGAATACATAAAGAAGCAAGATAGATTTCTTTAATTGAGGATATGTTCTTAGTGTTACCTTAAACATGTAATTTATCTGGTCACATAAGAAATTGAATTAAATATATAGATTTTATATAGATACGGGTTTAAGTATAAATAGGAAGAATCTTTTTTCATCGGTAACTCAAACTTTATCAAAGTCCTTTTTCATGCTTGATTTATACCTCAAAGAGCTAAAAGTCAATTTAATTAATTTGTCGGTCTATTTATGTTTAAAAGATCGCCATTGTAAACATTATTTTTGTCCTGTCTAATCATTTATCAACAGACTGTACGATTAACTATAGTAACATGTAGTACTTACGCTAAGTAGTGCTTGTTTTTTTTAAACACCAAAAACTGGGGAATTTTGTTATGAAAGTCACTTAAAATAAAACAAATAGTAGAAGAGACTGAGAAGGAAAGTAACAAAAATCAATTTTTTGCTGCTAGCATTCAAACTGTATTTGTTGGATTCTGTAAACAAACTAATCAAAAGCTTGAACTTTCACATGTTACACTGAAACCTGTGAGGAGTCGCAAACTCGGGGGTAGGGTGCACTTCTGACAAGTCCACGAGAACAAAAGAAATTCCGAGAAATGTTATGCTGCCGTCTCCCCGCTCCACCTCTTCATCGCCAAATCAAGTAAACAGAAATGTAAACATAATACTCCTGACAGGGCAACTCCTCAAAGATTTTAGTGTAAATAAAACTAGAATTAAGCAATAATAATAATAATAATAATGAGATAGTCCTCAGCAGGACTTTATAATCAGCTCCCAGGCAGAAATACAACACCAGCATATTACTGATTTAGTACTGATATTGGAAAGGACTTCCAGCGGGGCTTGTACGGGGCCAATAGGGGCTGGTAACATTGTTAACTTGGGCTTACTTACAATTAGTCAGTACTAAAATATACTAGAACCTTTGAGAAGTCGCAAGCTCGGGGGTAGGGTGCACCCCTAGGAGGTGCGCGAAACAAAAGAAATTTCGAGAAATGTTGTGCTACCGTCTCCCAGATCCACCTCTTCATCACTAAATAAAGTAAACAGAAATGTAAACATAATGCTTCTGACAGGTCGACTTCTCAAACAAATATTTCTCATTTGTGTTTTAACCACAAAATTTTGTCCGATTCAGGGCATCTCTTATCGTTTTCAAGATATCAAAAAAAAAATTATTTTTCAATAATTTTCCAATTTTGATTCCATCAACAATTCTATCATGGATTTCATAACGGTTTCTACATAGAAACATATAACGGAACCCATATGAATTCTCAAATCAAAATCGGTCCGAAAATACATCGTGGTTTTTACGTGTGATCCAATGTGAATTCCAATGTGGAAACCAATATGGTTTTTCCGATAGGGTTGTTTGTCAGTACTGAGTCAATTTTACTGATTTAGTATCATTTTTTAGTACTGATTAAATCAGTATTGTGCCAGTGTCAACAGCATTACCAGGTACACGCCCTGTGGAAAGTATTCTGATATTAACTCCGACATACCACGGAAATTTCTGCTTTAGCAAGAATTTATTGTTACTTTGCTCATCGCCCTTAAGGAGCGACTATACCACTGGTATAGGAAAAATTCGTTCCATATACTCTCTAAATTTGAACAAGTGAATATTCACTTATTTAGATGTCAAAAGTCCTCCAATTTTTCAATAAGTGCATATACACTTACTAATATGTGACATTTCATTCTAAATTAAGTGAAATTTTCAATTATTGTAAGTGCATGTACACTTATTGAAAAAGTGGAAGAATTTTGACTTACTCAGATTTAGAGATGAGTAGCTTTGACATTTCGGTTTTTTTAACATATCAAAAGTTAATCAAAAGTTAATTAAATATATACCTAATATTTAAAATACAAAATAAGCACAAAAATATCCTAGTTACGTTAAATATATTTCAAAAATCAAGTTTAACTTACACAGAAGTATTTAACGCACTAACATGACTTAAAGATATAGATAATGAAGTATATAGAAGGATAGTGCTACAAAATAACGAAAAGCATATATTGAATACATGTTTATAAAATCAAAGAAATATGTTATTTTGAAAATTTAGACGAACTTACCTTTGTTGTAATTTTTGCGCAATATGTCAATCTTTGTCATATTGTTTCCGGTCTAGCCCGTACATAATATGGGAGAAATAGAGGGGGCAATACTACACTGAAAAAAATAAGTCTTGATTGTAGACTAACTTGCACTTAAATAACAAACCAGTCATCTCCGACAAAAAACAAGCTTCTAAATCTTAAGACGACTAGAATCTAATCCAATTTTCTAGTAACTAGTAACGTCAGCACGTACGTCATATAATACCGTCTACCAATAATCTTTTCCAGATTTTCGTATCAAAATCTTTGTAAACACAATAGTTCCTATATCTTTTTATATATTATATAGTATGGTATGCATCTTCTGCACTGAAAAAAATTGTCATTGAATCAAGAAAATTTTATTTGCTTTAAGTATATTGTCGGCTTGAATTTAGGGACAAGCGAATTATGATATTTTGGTTCAAGAAAACGATGGTCTTGCTTTAGTATGATTATGCGGAGCGGAAATATTATTTAGCCAAGAACATATAGGATCGCGTTGACAATTTGACAATCTTGCAAGAAAGGTAAAAATATTGACTACTCTCTAAATTTGAAACAGCGCAAAGTATACAGCTGTTTCAAAACAGCGTATATACGCTGATCAAAAAGCGATTTTTTCACTGATTAACAGCGAAATTCACTAATTCATCAGCGTATACACGCTGTTTTGAAACAGCTGTATACTTTGGGCTGGTTAAACAGCGATTTTTCGCTGTTTCAAATTTAGAGAGTAGAGAAAATATTATCTCAATATGAGAACATATTTTCTTGATCTAAAATTATCTTTTTTTTAATTGCAAAATATTTTGTCGTTTTAATAATCCTCTGACTCCTCCCATCCTTCCCTCATACTCCTTTTATTCTCTTTATCATTACGTTTTCATTTTTTCATATTTAGAACACCTTTATTATCCATAACCAAATCGCAGAAACTTCTATTTAAGATATAGTTAGCAAGATATTCTTGGATCAAGCACATCTGTGTTGCATTGAGTAAAAAATTATGCAAGACAAACGAATAAAATTATTTTGTTCAAGAATCAAAAATTCTCAAAACATCACTGAGAAACATGGGTGTTTAACCTTTACATCTAGATGTTAACGCTTAATATCCAGTCGTTACGGGTAAACTTCCATTTTTCTCAGTGATTATACTCATTATTTGACCTGAGGGCAAATATTTTTGACTTAATACTTTTTGAGACTTGTCGCATGTAAAATAGTTTGATTGAGATAATTACATATTTTAATTGTATGAAACGTTAATTTCCAATGCTAATATTTTCTTGGGACAAGAAAATAAATTTTTTCAAATAAAAAAAATATGGCTTGTCTCAAGTAAAGTACCTCAAATACATGCATTTACTTGATTCAATGAACTTTTTTTCAGTGTGGTAATAAGTTTGCACTGTACTGTACGAATATCATACACATGTTTCCCGCGGTCAGCTGTACTCTGTGCTGTTGATTTCCATATTGAATTATCCGCTGGATTGAAATCCAGCGAGCACAAGAGTTAAATTAGTTTAACTTTTAGTCGTTATATTCACAACAGTCGGTTCCAGACTCAGGAAGACTAGTTTCAAGCCCAACATGAAAACTAGATAATTCAATATAACTTTCGTAATATGAATTAATTTAATATTAAACAGATATTTTAGGTAATTCAAGTTTAGGTGTTTAATAATATCATTTGGTTTGGATAGATGCAATAGTTATAGAAAGGTATTGATTGGGATGAAAGAGGTTTGATACACTTTCGATGCATAAGATCAAGGGAGCCCCCTGCACAGCAGGTGCATCGCAGGTGATTCTTCTCGTCCTTCTTTTTCCATCACGAATTCCCTCTCTTGCACTTCTTGGCTGCACCCTTCGATTATCTGTTTTTTTTTCTTCCACTTTTAGCAAAGGATCGTTTTCAACTTCATCCGTGTTGGATAATTTCACCAAAGCACATAAAGAAAGACAAAGACCGCGCAAAGGTAAAAGAAGCGTAAGAGAAATGAAGGTACTTATATTTATTTATGAGATTCTTCGAAGGGTCAAAACAAGACAGATACAATTGGCTTGATTGTCACTTGGAGACATCTAATTTCCCTACAGTTAAATAAGGGTCCATTCATAAATAACATAAAACATATTTGAAAATTTCACCCACCCCCTTCCCATTAGGGTTATAAGGGCGATGTTCTCAAATATTCCATCTCCACCCGGAAAATTAATCAAGGTACAAAAAAAAATTTTCTGTAAGTTTGAGCCAAGTCAAGCAATATTAACACGTGTCTCTAGGCACTGAATTTTTCCACATATTTTACATGAAAAATTCTCTTTTTCGTAAATTTGCTGTAAAGTCGTTAAAAATTAATATTTCTCAATGCACCAACGACATTTCTCTTAATAAATTTACGAAAGATGAAATTCTGGTACTTATTTATTACAGTAATTATAGAAACTACTTTTTTGCAAGCTAGCAAAGAATCTCAAAAATTGCAAAAATGTTGTTACCTAGCTTCCATATTACATTCAATATTACTAACATCACGGGATGATGTTACATTGATATTGAGATATTAAAATGTCTGCGTCAAGGTAATATTACAGGGTAATATTAATGTAATATTACAGTAATATTACAAAGTCAATATCAGTGTAGCATCATCCCGTAATATTACTAATATTGAATGTAATATTGAATGTAATATTACTACGATATTCATGTAATATTACGTGCTACTTGGGGACCTTTTGTAGCTCCCGTGCAGTTCAGTCTCTGATTGGCCGCGACTTCTTATTTTAGGACCCGGTGTAGGTTATATATACTTCGGTGTAATTCAGGTCCGTTCAAAAACATTTAATTAATAGTTATACGATAAAGTTATCTGAAGAAAAACATCGTTCGCCCATAGAAAATTTACGAAAAAGCGATTTTTTTCCATTTAAAAATACATGGGATAATTCGGTTGTCTAGAAGCACGCGTGTTAATATTGCTTGATTGGGCTAAAAATTGAAGGGAAATTTTATTGGTACCTTGATCAATTTTCCTAGTGGAGATCGAAGGTTTGATAACATCGACCAATGAAGGACCACCATACTCCCCATATAAGACACAATTTCATTTTTAGCGCAATTTTTTCTGATGGTCGTAAGAAATAGCCAACCCACTCCTACTCATTTGTAGCCTTACGTAAACTTTATGAATGACTTCTAAAGAAAAATCAGTTTATTAAATGAATCTAAAGTTGTATGATTTTCTTTCACCGAGATTACTAAAATTACTCTTCCTTGAAAAAATAAGAAAACTAGTCAAAAGAAAAAAAACAAGAATCTAAAAAAGTATATAGTTTTCACTAAACTTAAGTTATAAAGTAATTTATGCATCAGAGGCACATTTTTCGTACCACCTACCTACAGCATGGTGTAATATGAAAGGGTGAAAGACGATCTGGTGGAATGCAAAGTCAAACACGTAAATCAGTTCCCGGGGGATCATCTAGGTTTTGTTTCTGCTGAACGCATTTTGCCCCATAAATTTACGTAGTCGAGCGTAAACATTTCAGGGAAGACCATGAAGTTTAACAAGGTTTGTCGAGATTCCAGAGGGGTCGTTGAAAAGGAGGTGTGGGAATGTGCCGTAAATTCTTTTGAGAAACCGACACACTAAGGGTGGGATTGTAATTGATACGCTTTATTCAGTTTTCAGGGTCCATTGCAATTTTAAATAAGAAATGCTATTACATTACATATTTTCTCTGATAGTAATTAATTAATTCTCTACACACAGAGAAATTTTTCCTCGTATAGAAAATTAAGTAGAACTTAATTGATACAAATATTTTTGGACTTCTTCTTGGAAATGGTTATTATGAAGATAAACCATTCCATATGACGTATGAGATAACTGACTCAAAAAAAAACTATTTCTTGGAGAGATACTATTAAAATGAGTAGAAATTTTATGGAACTCATCAGCCCAGAAGGCAAAGTCGGACAATTGCCGGAGCTTACAACTGCACTGTAAAAAGTCTTTCAAAATTTTCCTTGCAATGGTAATTTTCCTTTACTAAGTACCTGATAAAAAACTGTATTTAATGCAGGGAAAATGCATACTTAAAAATGGAAGAAATACAAAATGTTGTAATTTTACTATTTTAATCACTAGAATTTTCAAGTTCTTAGCGAATTTCCTTTCCTCAAAAGTAATTATGCTACTTTTAAACTGGGTAATAATAGTACCCACTTTTAATGCGGCGAAATTACTAAAGGCTGTAAAACTACCAGCGGACGGAAAATTGAATAATTTGTGGAATTTTTCCTATTTTTAATGTTGTAAAATGACAAGTGTTTGTAAAATTCCCATTTTTTTTGAAAATACAGAAGTGTGTAAAATCATCATATATGCATGTTGAATATAATCAACTTTTATATTTTTATATCAGATTTATGAAAAAAAAATATTAAAAATATTATTTAAAATATTAAATAAAAAAAATATACAAATGCTCGGTGGTGGATCCACCTTTTTGAATTTAGAAAATCAAACTTGAAATTCGTAATCAGGGACCCCAAACACCTCCGTGTAACAAGTTTCAAGCATTTTTTTTATACCGTCCTGACTTGACTGCTTCAAGCTCATCAAAGATCTCCCTTCTTATATCTTATCAATCTATACTCGTTTGTGTGTTTTGGTGAGAGAACGCACCTAGCGGCAGGTCTGTGAAATGAACTCTCGTATAGGAGTTCATGTAGGTTCCCACACAGGATCTTATATGTTTACCTACATAGGATCCTATATGTCTACCCACATGGAATCCTATGCAGGGACCTACATGAATTCCTATACGAAAGTTCAATTCATAGAAATTCCGCTAGGTGCGGTCTTTTACCTAAACACACAAACGAGTCTAGACAGATAAGATGTAAGAACGGAGATGTCTAACGAGCATGAAGCAGTTAAGTTTAAATTCTGACATTGGCATAAAGCGATGGCATATGCATTTGAAAAAAGCCATTTTCCAAAATCCTATGTAGAATCCTACCTAGGAACCTATATAAATTCATATATGCCAACCCACATATGATTTCGTATGGGATCCCATATGGGATGCTGGATAGGTTCGCCTATATGAGAAATGCATATTCATGAGTTGATCCTATATGGGATTATGTATAAGAAAGTGAAAAGGATCCTATGTGGGATAGTACGTAGATTCTTACATAAGATCCTATATGGAAACCAACATAAAATCCTATATGGGGATAGTACATAGGATCCCATATGGGATACTGCATAGGATTTCCCATATGGGAATTATATATGTGGAGTCATACGTAGAGTAATACGTAGGAACCTATATTGGATCCTATATGGGATACTATATGGGATCCTATAAGGCATTTCATTATGGATCCTACATTATATCCTACATAGGAATTTTCAATAGGGTCCTACATGGGATCATACGTAGGATCCCATATAGGATTCTATATAGGACTGTCCATATGGGAAATATCTATGCGAGGCGGTACATGGTATCCTACATAGGATCCTTAATATGAACCTATGAGGGATGAAATGTAGGATAGTGCATAGGATCCTATACGAGATACCATATAGAATCGTACATGGGCGGATATGTGGGATAATATGTAGGATCCTATATAAGATCCTATATGGAAGCCGACATAGAATCCTACATGGGATAATACCTAGAGTTCCATATAGGATTCTACATAGGACTGTCTTTATGGGAAATATCTATGCGAGGCGGGACATTATACCCTACATAGGAACTTATGTGGGTTGAGATGTAGGATAGTGCATAGGATCCTGTACCGGATCCTATATAGAATTCTATATGGGCGGATATGTGGCATAATATGCAGGATCCCATATGGAATTCTGTATAGGACTGCTCATATGGGTAATATCTATGCGGGGCGGCACATGGTATCCTACATAAAATCCTATATAGAAACCTTCATGGGATGATATGTGGGTACCCATATAGGATCTTGTACAGAATCCTTCGTGGAATTTCTATGTAGAGGACCATGTAGGATCCTACATGGGATACCATATAGGATCCTATATATATTCGTCTACCCGGCAACAGATAGGAAAAATCCTACCTGTTGATATATAAGATTTTATATGGGACCCCATATGGGATCCTATATAGAATCCTATGTAGGTTTCTGCATAGGATCCCACATGGGAATTTTCAATAGGGAGTATACTGACTTGGTCAGTACCTAAAAACTGTACTGAATCAATAAGAATAGTACTATTTCTTTTGTCAGTATTACTAGGATTTTCCCAGTTGACCCAGTACTTACAAACGTCAGTCATTGCACTGATGTAGTACTATTTTATAGTACTGACCGAGTCAGTACTAAGCCCAAGTTAAAAGCGTTACCAGTCCGTAATGGACCCGCTTGAAGTCTGTTCCGACATTAGTACTAAATCAGTAATACATATTCCGGTGTTGTATTCCTGCTTGGGTTGTAAAGAAAGCTTAGCAATGATTAAAATTTACAAAAATTTTTTTAAATCTTTTTAAGAAAATAGAATGGACTAGAATTTTTCCAATAAAACTTTGACTTACGTCAACCAGCTCCAGATTCATAAATTTTCTAAAAACCAAAGAAACACAGGATATTATCTGGCTACGTATTTATTGTAATCATTGACCATTTAATTACAACGTTTCGACACTAACGTTAGTGTCCTCTTCAGGTGAAACTAAATCTGCAAAACATTATAAAATTTTTTTCATTAGCTAATAGAATATATATAATTGTCATAATATAATTTCACTCACCAGAGCATCCAAATCTATTAATTCAATTTTCATATTATAAAAAACTAATTATTAATTAATAGAACATATGTTCTCTTGCAAAGAGAAACATGTGTTTCAAAATTTTAATTCTACATTTTGTCAGAGAAAACAAAAACACGTGTAGTCGAATTTCTCAGGAATTTCAGAAGGAATTGTCCTTTTTTCAGAAGGACTACACGTGCTTTTGTTTTCTCTGACAAAATGTAGAATTGAAAATTGGAAAAACATGTTTCTCTTTGCAAGAGAACATGTTCCATTAATAAATAATTAGTTTTTTATAATTTATAATTTATAATTTTTCCAATTTTGCAACTTTTTAAATTCTATAAAGTCAGGTAGAAGCAACAAAATAAGAAAATAAATTTTAGCAATTGTTTAAACAATTGAAAGCTGTTTATTTTTAACTTTTCATTATATTTGACCAAAGTTTTGAAGGAATTCGTTTGAAAAAAGAAAATGGATAAATTTATAAAAAGTTACAATTCTCTTGCTTTATTCCATGAAAAGTTAGAAATAAATATTATTAAATTTTTTTAACAAATGTAAAAATTCATTTTCTTATTTACTTGCTAATACTTCTCATTATAGGCCTTGAAAAGTTGCAAAATTGAGAAAAAGTTGCAACTTTGTAGCTCATTTTGTGCAAATCTGAAAAATAAACAATATAATTTGTTTAAACAATTTTTAAAATTATTATTTTTTTTTTTTGTTCGCGTTTGGCTGCAATGGCCTCGAAAAGTTGCAGAATTAAGAAAAGGTTGTAACTCTGTAGCACAATTTGCGAAGAAATTAAAAATAAACAATAATAATTTGTTTAAACAAATTAGAAATTACATTAACCCTTTAACGCCGGGACGGACGCTTTTTTCAGGCATTTTCAACGTTAATTATTTTTGTTATTAGTCATGTTGAAAATTATCGGAATAAGATTTCCTTACGTGTTTTTTATCGCTCTTTCAGATTCTCTTATCAACATTGCAAAAAAGAAAAAATTCCAAAAGCTATAGCCACTTTTTTTAGAAAAAAATGCGAATTTTTGACATTTTTGATTCAAAAATGATTTTTTTTTCATGTAACCAGTAATTAGAAAAATTCTTCACCTTAAAATATCGCGTCCACAATATCCAAGTTTTAAAGTAAGGGACCATACATTTAAAAATTTCAAGATGGCGGATCCAAAATGGCGTAGACAAATTTTTTTTTTAAAAAATTGACACCCAGTGGACGCTTTCTTTAATTCTCTGTTTATCTATATAAAAATGAGTATTTGAATGTTTTTAAGGGTCGCTAATTGCAAATCTGAAGTTAGATTTCAAAAATTCAAAATGGCGGATCCAATATGGCGGTCGATATTTTTGAAAATGATCGGATTTATTTGAAACTTGCTACTCGGGGGTTTTTGGGGTCGCTAATTGCGAATCTGAAGTCAGATTTCAAAAATTCAAAATGGCGGATCCAATATGGCGGTCGATATTTTTGAAAATGATCGGATTTATTTGAAACTTGCTTTTCGGGGGTTTTTGGGTACGCTGATTACGAATCTGAAGTCAGATTTCAAAAATTCAAAATGGCGGATCCAATATGGTGGTCAATATTTTTGAAAGTGATCGGATTTATTTGAAAAGTACTACTCAGGGGTTTCTGGGGTCGCTGATTGCGAATCTGAAGTCAGATTTACAAAATTTAAAATTGCGGATTTAATATTACGATCAATGTTTTTGAAATTGATCAGATTTGTTAAAAAGTCTTTAGTTAGGGGTTTTAGAGTCCGTTAAAAAGAAACGTGCAGTAAGATCTAAAAAATTCTAAATTCCGGATCTAATATGGCTGTGGATATTTTTAATGTTAATCGCATTTACTTTAAGCTTGTAATCTAGGGCTAGGTATTGCATACATCATTGTACTTATGATATAAGTAGACATATCATAATTACTGTAGCGAAAAGAATTACAGTTTAGTGCTAATGCAGAATAAATGATAAATAAATATTATAGCCAAAAGGGAAAAGGTAATGCAGTTGCAAAAGAAATTTCAACTTACAGATACTGCAAAGAAATTGTAAATGTCAAAGAAAGTAGTACAGGTTTATTATATACAGAATAGACATATTACAACTTCTATGTTGTCAAGGAAATGGAAAAGAAAGATGAAATGCTGTCAAATAAATGTGAACATAATGCAATTACATCTAAAATTAAGTGGAAATGTTGTTTTCAAAGAAGTAACAAATAAATAATGATGTTAAAAAGTGCAACATTATACTTTTAATCACTTAAGAACATACAATGATGTATGCAAAACCTACCCCCAGATTACAAGCTTCAAGTAAATGCGATTAACATTAAAAATATCCACAGCCATATTAGATCTGGAATTTAGAATTTTTCAGATCTGACTGCACATTTCTTTTTAACGGACTCCAAAACCCCTAACTAAAGACTTTTCAACAAATCTGATCAATTTCAGAAACATTCACCGTAATATTAAATCCGCCATTTTAAATTTTTGAAATCTGACTTCAGATTAACAAAAACCCCCGAGTAGCGAGTTTCAAATAAATCCGATCAATTCCAAAAAATATCGACCGCCATATTGGATCCGCCATATTGAATTTTTGAAATCTGACTTCAGATTCGTAATCAGCGGACCCAAAAACCCCCGAGTAGCGAGTTTCAAATAAATCCGATCAATTCCAAAAATATCGACCGCCATATTGGATCCGCCATTTTGAATTTTTGAAATCTGACTTCAGATTCGCAATCAGCGACCCCAAAAACCCCCGAGTAGCAAGTTTCAAATAAATTCGATCAATTTCAAAAATATCGACCGCCATATTGGATCCGCCATTTTGAATTTTTGAAATCTAACTTCAGATTTGCAATTAGCGACCCCAAAAACATTCAAGTACTCATTTTTATATAGATAAACAGAGAATTAAAGAAAGCGTCCACTGGGTGTCAATTTTTAAAAAAAAAAATTTGTCTACGCCATTTTGGATCCGCCATCTTGATATTTTTAAATGTATGGTCCCTCACTTTGAAGCTTGTATATTGTGGATGCGATATTTTAAGGTGAAGAATTTTTCTGATTACTGGTTACATGAAAAAAAAAATCATTTTTGAATCAAAAATGTCAAAAATTCTCATTTTTTTCTAAAAAAGTGGCTATAGCTTTTGGAATTTTTTCTTTTTTGCAATTTTGATAACAGATTCTGAAAGAGCGATAAAATTAATTTAAGGAAATCTTATTCCGATAATTTTCAACATGCCTAAGAACAAAAGTAATTAACGTTGAAAATGCATGAAAAAATGCGTCCGTCCGTAAAACGATGTTTCTTACTTTTTGAGTAAAATACCTTTGCGATTCATGTAAAATGATTTTAGACTAAGAGTAAGTCTACCATACATTTTTTCTATGGTAGCACTTAATACTTAAAATTAATGACAGTTATTTTTCTCTTAAGTTAAACTTGAATATTCAATAATTATCTTCAGAGCATAAGTTTTTACTTTTTAAATGATATTGTTAGATTTATTTCAAGCTAAAATAAGGGGAAAGTGTGATCTTCGAATTGGCATGTTGTACTATTATCTGGAATGGCGCAGTTTTCACACGGACAAAAATTATTTATGAATAAGTACGGAATTTCTTCATAAGTTTGGGGCAATAGAGAAAATTTGACGATTCTTGATAAACTTTCATTACTAATTTACGAAAATTCAGAAGAAATCGTGGAACTGTAATGTAGAAACTGAAATTTGGTTCAGCACTTTATATTTCAGTACATACTATTGAACCGGTTCCTGACTTTTATACATTAGGAGGCGTGACCTCTCGCCCACTGTGTTGTAGCGCTCTGTAAGCCGTTGCTCGTATATAACGTATAAGTAGACATTTGTAACTGCGCCAGTGGTCTGGTGGGTACAGCGCTCGACTTTAGAGTTAGGGGTCGCCAGTTCGAATCGGAAAGACAAGAGACAAAATATAAATTTTATTTTTCATCTAATCTATAAGAATATTTCAGGAACTAGTTTATCATTTATCTAAAATGTTTAGATTTGAATTACTACTGAATTTCCATCCTTGCCCCAAACTTAAGTACAAAGTTTCTTAATAATTCAAGAATTGTTTCTTTCCGTGCAGCACTACTCTGAATTCGCGTAGTCCTCCATTCATACGACGAAATATTTCGGAACCAATAATAAAGGTAGGTAGTCTTTGCGTGTACCACGACGCAATAAATTTTACTACTTTAAATAATTAATTTGTAATAATAAGTAGGTTAAAATAAATTTTATAAAAGAATTAAATAAAAATTTCTCGGGATCGATCATTTTATCGAAATTGTACGAGGATGCAATAATATTGGAACAACTAAACGAGATCGTGTGAGCGTTCAGATTAATAACCGTGATATCTCTCCACTAGCTATTTGTAAACACGATTACTCAATAACGGATTAATGGATTTAAAGAAAATATTGTACACATAAAAAAAACTAGAGTTCAACTTACTTCAACTGGAGTAAAGGGAATCACAAAAAATAGTAATATATAGGGCAGCTACAGCCTGGAGTAAAGGTTAACACAATGTCAATTGTCAGCTGAGTAGAGCGCTACCGCGCATGCTCACGCAACTCATGTATCTCCTAACTGTAGCTACATTCACTTCAGTTGAGGATGCTGTCACCACAGCCTGGAGTATTTTGACTACTAGTTTCCTGGAGTAGTTGCAATTCCAGCATTTTTTTACTTGTACAATTACTTTTACCTTTAAACTCTAAAATGCGACATTAATATTATTATTATTATTATTAGTATATATAGGACTTCAATCGAAGTCCATTACATAAACGTTCATCACACTCACAGAAAAAAACCTGAACTCCTATTGAGCCCGTTTTGGCTGGTTTTAAGCAGGCCCGGCGAATCATATTCAATCTGGGTGGGTAGTTGACTTGGAGGAGTGGAAGGTGGGGGGATTTAAAAATGTTTATATGAGTAAAGAAATTTTAGGGATATAGAAAACAGGCTATGTTAATAAAAAGTGATGCCTGATTCCGGGTGGGTACTTTACCCACCATATTCACCTTAGTCGCCGGACCTGGTTTTAAGACGCAGCGGAAAGGAGATTTCCTTTCCTCTTGTTAAGTTTTAGTCCAACAAGCCTGAAAAAGTCATTTTGCAACTTTTTAGACAACAAGAGGAAACAAGATGAAAGGAAATCTCCTTTCCACTGCGTCTCAAAACCAGCCAAAACGGGCTCAATATGAGATCAGGTTTTTTCTGTGCTGAGATTTCATATTGACATTACATTAATACGTTATAATTTATTATATCAAATAATAAAACAGTGTGAAATTCTTCCATATTTCGTTAATAAAATAAGAAAGTTTACTCTCTAAATTTCTTAGAGTGAAAATTTCACTCTAATTTAGGAGTGAGATGTACATTTACTTCAGATAGAGGGAAAGTTCACTCTAAAAGAGTGAGATCGCTCACTCTAATGGAAAGAGTGCAGAAATTCACTCCAGTGATTGGCGTAAATATTCACTCCAAGATTTAGAGTGGAACTTTCACTCTATTTTGAGTCAACGTTAGCCTGGGGGTTGCACGTTCAAGACCACTCAGCGTCAAATATTTTAATTATATAAGTTTACCGTTAGTATTAAGTTGTATGTTGTATTTGTAAATATGATATAAAAAAATGTTATAAAATAATATAAATAACAACTATCCTTAAGACTAAATAAATACAAAAATATCACAGTACTGACAGAAAGTTACAAATTAAAGAAGTTCAATATTTACTTTTATTTATTATTTTTATTTTTCAAAAATAAGATATTATTCCTTTAAAGTTATAATGTTACTCAAATTTTCAAAAGCTTTAATTAACCCAATCTAAAATAGGAGTAGGAAGTTCGATCAAAGTGGAATGAGCCGCCATTTTAAATCAGTTGAAAAATTCACTCTAATTAAAGTAAACTCGTCACACTGAGAAAACTGGAGTGTTAAATTCTCGTAGTTAACAAGTTATTTTATCAATCAGACATTGCACGTAATAGCACTTACACTCTACTATATTTTCTTTTTTGTAAAAGTTACTCAGAGTTCATAATTTCTTTTACACTCCGGAAAGTCAAACTGACGAGTTGGATGTTCAATTATATGATATGCGAATGTAACCGAGTTTTCAATAATAAATGAATAACGATAAATACAATTTGTCAGTTTGAAGGGTTAAAATTTTTTCCTAATATGTTCATTAATGAGTAAATAAATAACTTGGATATTATTATCCTCCTAGGTGATGAAATTATATCAAAAGGATTCTCATTGATCTCAAAGACCCTGATGCTTTTAATTACATTATGCTTTCTGTAATTTAAAAGAGTTCTATTTTTTTTAAACTTTTTATATTATTTTATTTTTAGATATTTTAAATTTTATTTTAAATTCTGGAATACAGATATGCACACAAAATTTATAGATGGTAACTATAAAGGTAAATTTTGTATTAAAAACCGATTCAAATAATTGTTAAACTAAATAAAATAAATAAATATATTAGGAAAATAAATAGGAATTGCAAATAAATTAGGAACTATCTTTCCTAAAACTGAATAACATTGTATCACGTAAATACAATATTTTGGAATATTTGAATTATTTTTTCTATCCAAAAGGGACTCAATTGTTGATCTTAAATCTTAAATTAAATATTTTTAAATTTTTAAATAAATAGTTTCTAATAACAGCATCCTTTTTTTAAAAAATAAGTTAATCCTGTAAAACATTGTAGTTTACCCTTCTAGAGTGTAAAGTTAATTCTCCAGAAGTATAAAACAAATTTGACACTCTGAAGATAATAACCTTCATACAATAGAGTGCTGTCTTATAGTTGACATTGAAATATTGTTACGTTTGACACTCCTCCAAGTAAATTTAATTATTCGTTTTTTTCAGTGCACTCTATCTATAGAGTGAATAAATTCGCTCTTTCAATGAGTGAACATTCACTCCATATGGAGTGGCTCAATTTCCACTCTAAGAAATTTAGACAGTTGACACTTCTTATTTTTTAATCGTCTTAATAAGTAGTTAAAAGACTTTGTTGTTAATCTCTTCAACATCAGCATTTCGAGGTGATGATAACATAGAATCTTTGTCCAGTAACTCATTATACTTGCGATTTTTAATCAAATATCTAAAAATACATTGCACTACATATATTCTTATTTTTTATGAAATAAATATTCATTTGAAAGAAGTAAATTATTGTCATTGTCATTTTCAATACTATAGTGTCGTAAAGAGGGTAGTGGCGTTGTAATGACGCGTCGCACAGTGGTTTGAAATCAGAAATTGATGTTCAAATCAACTTTTAGAGAGAACGGCTGCATGGATTTTCAATTTTTTTTGTGAAAAATTCATAAATAAATTCTTAAGAGATACAAAAATTTTTTTTAATGCCTGCCAATACCTTGATTTCATAGAAGTAACGAAATAGAATAAACAAAAATTTTGAAAGCGCTAATTTAATTGTTATTTACCCCCTATTACCCCCTAAGAGGGGGAAGAAATTTCAAATTTTACAAAAAGTTGAGTTCGGTGTCTGTTCATATATTTTTTGGGCCGCTGAAACCGAAAAAGACCCTTAAAAACAAATTTCTCCCATTCTTCACCCCCTATTACTCCCTGACAGGGGGTTGATATTTTCAACTTCGAAAAAAAATCGAATAGGGTGTTTTTTCCTAAGGATTTTGGGGTGCGAAAAACCGAGAAAGACCACCAAAAACAAATTTCCCCCTCCCTTACACCCTATTACCCCCTAAGAGGGGGTAGGAATTTCAAATTTTACGAAAAGTCGAGTTCGGTGTCTATTCCTATGTTTTTTGGAGCGCTGAAACCGAAAAAGACCCCCAAAAACAAATTTCTCCCCTACTTCACCCCCTATTACCCCCTAACAGGGGGTTGATATTTCAAATTTCGAAAAAAATCGATTAGGGTGTTTTTTCCTAAGCTTTTTGGGGCGTTAAAACCGAGAAAGACCACCAAAAACAAATTTCTTCCTCCTTCACCCCCTATTACCCCCTAGGAGGGGGTTGGAATTTCGAATTTATAAAAGATGAGTTGAGTGTCTATTCCTATGTTTTTTGAGCCCCTGAAATTGAAAAAGACCTCAAAAGTAAATTTCTCCCATCTTGCACAACCTATTGCACCCTGAAAGGGGGTTGAAATTTCGAATTTAATAATAAAATAGACACTGTACTCTACTTTTGTAAAATTAAAAATTCAATTTTCCTGTCAAGGTGTAAAAGATGGTAAAGAAAAGAGGAATTTGTTTTTGGTTGTTTTTTTCGGTTAAGGTGCCCCAAAAAACATAGGGACAAACACCCCCTCCCAGGGGTAATAGAATGTGAAGGGGGGAGAAATTTGTTTTTGGGGGTCTTTTTCGGTTGCAGCGGCCCATAAAGTATAGGAATAGACACAAAATTTAACTTGTCTTGAAATTCGAAATTCCAACCCCTCTTAGGGGTAATAGGGGGTAAGGGAGGGGGAAATTTGTTTTTGGTGGTCTTTCTCGGTTTTAGCGCCCCAAAATCCTTAGGAAAAAACACCCTATTCGATTTTTTTTCGAAATTTAAAATATCAACCCCCTGACAGGGGGTAATAGGCGGTGAAGTAGGGGACAAATTTGTTTTTGGGGGTCTTTTTCGGTTTCAGCGCTCCAAAAAACATAGGAATAGACACCGAACTCGACTTTTCGTAAAATTTGAAATTCTTACCCCCTTTTAGGGGGTAATAGGGGGTAAATAACAATTAAATTAGCGCTTTCAAAATTTTTGTTTATTCTATTTCGTTACTTCTATGAAATCAAGGTATTGGCAGGCATTAAAAAATTTTTTTGTAGAAAATAAAGAAAGAAAACGAAAAAGTTGACATTTTTTCAGCTGTTTGCATTAACATTAAAAAACAAATAAAACAAAAAACAAAAATCTACTCTCACAGATCTCTTAAGAATTTATTTATGAATTTTTCAAAAAAAATTGAAAATCCATGCAGCAGTTCTCTCTAAAAGTTTATTTGAACATCAATTTCTGATTTCAAACCACTGTGCGTCGTACGGGCGCAGACTTCGCGGGGGCGTAAGTATACGTAAATAAACAAGCATGCAAACCGAATTTTTATTTTAAAAAGTACAGTGCCGTCCAGCATTAGATATCTTAAAAGTAGAGTACATATGCTTTAAAAAAAGCCCTCATTTATTGTTTTGTCTTTATTAGTTTACAAAATATAAAACTTTTTGTAAAGACAAAAATTCTGATGGGTGGCCAAATCCTGCTGGATTTGGCTATTTGGATATATATCTTTGGATATTTCAAAATTTTGATATAAAATTCGTATTCAGCTATCTTAAAAATTTAAGAAAATTAGGTTTCAAGCAAACTGCTTTAAAATTGGTGAAGTTATTCAAATGTAGGGGAGAACAGGGCTGTTTGGTGCAGAGGCTAGATGACGCATTTGAGTTTAATTGAAGGTAAACAGTCGCATTAATTTCGCTCTTTACTCAAGTTAATATACTTGATGAACAGTAACTTTGATAGTTGCATTATCATTGATTGATTATTGTGATTTGCAGAAAAAAATAAACCAATTTTCGTACTTAAAAGTAAATTTGTAACATGTTAATGTTTTTAATATATCTTTTTCAAAAATGTGATTAGAAAAAAATCAAAAAATTTTTTTGTACTCTGAATATTTGTTTTCAGGGAAGATAAAAATTTTTTTGATTTGTATTTACAATATTTATAAAAATTAAGAAAACATATCAAAAGCCTACTCTCATAAATTTGAAACAGCGAAAAGTATACAGCTGTTCTGGACAGCGTATCTGATCAAAACGAGGATCAAAAGGCGATTCATTCACTGTTTTACAGCGAATTTCACTTATTTATTAGGGTACTGAGAAAAATGCTATTGAATCAATAACATCTGTCTTTGATTCATTAAACAGCGTCATTGCGGGCTGCCATTAGCATATGCTATTAACTCTAAAGCGCTGCTTTTAATGACTCTACACCGAAAAAAAAAATTCTTTTTTTGAGAGTATTTCTTCTACAATATGGTATCAAAATTCAATCCTCTCAAATTAAGAAGAATTAAATTTGTTTTAAGAGGGATATACTTAATTTGAAAGGGAAAAGTCTTCATTTAAGAGGAATATTCTTTGTTTGAGAGGAATATTTTTCATTTGAAAGGAATACTCTTATTTGAAGAAAAACCTTTTAAAAATAGTATCAAGAGTAAATACTCTCAGAATAAAAGTACCATCTCAAATGAAGAATATTACTCTCAAATGAAAAATATTCCTCCTAAATGAAGAAGAATTCCTCCGGAATTAAGTAAATTTCTCTTATAAACAGTAGAATTCGTCTCATTTTAAGATTACAGAATTTTGATACCATATTGTAGAGGAATTCCGCTCAAAATAAGAATATTTTTTTTCGGTGTACACCGAAAAAAATATCTTCTCCTTTTGAGCGGAACATTCCTATTATAAAATTCTCTTGAGTTTTTTACTCAAAATGAACTAATTATACTACAACCAATACCTTTAGTTTTCGATTGTAGAAGACAATTTACAGTGTGATTTAAAAGATTTAAGACTATATGATAATATTTTAGTGTTCTGTGCACATAATAATATTTTGACTTCATTATTTGTTTGTGTACGAATGTGAAATTGAAATAAAAGACCAATATAACCTAGCAGTGTGACATGTTTATTTTACTCGCGTATTTAATAAAACAACATACGAAATGTTCGAATATTGATGAATATTCCTTTCTTTATGTGAATCAATGAAGGTAGTTAGTGATTTTAACTTTCTTTAAATAATTTAAAGTAATTTAAGTGGGAAAGTGAAAAAGTTTACCCTATGAGAGGAAAGTTCCTCTCATTTTGATGAGTATAACATCCTCTCAAAATGAAGGGAATCATTTTGATGCTATATTGTAGAGGAAAAAAAGCATCAAAATGAGTGGATTCCGCTCAAAAGAAGAAGATATTTTTTTCGGTGTATAGTGAGTAAATTGAATGAGAAGCAAGGATTGACTACTTCATTGGGTACTTCATCCCCACTTTCATCTCCTAGACAATGAAGTAGTCAATCCTTTTTTGGATTGAGCCTCAATCCATCAGCTTGAGATCGGGCGGTGTAGATTCACTCAGTGTCGCATTATTATTAATTTTATAATGATTTCATATAAACATACATTGTGCCTCATTTTGGGGAGGACAAAAATTTACTGCGCAGCCGTAGGTACTGTAGAATACGACTGCGCATCGTGGCATTTTTATGTATCCTTTGCCATGTCATTTTCTCTCGATTTATTTTTCTCGTGTGGTCTTCAAAAAATGACACGCGTCCGTATCATTATATTCATGTCACATTTTACCATAAGGGTTACGCATGCGGAATAGCGTTTTATTACAATTACGCATCCGGAAATGTGTTTTATTACAAAAACTCATGGGGAATAGCATTTTAAAACAATTGAGGGTCCGGATTCCATAAGGTGTTTTGCGTGACTTTCGTTGGCCCCTCGTTCAGTGAGTTCTCGCTGAACGCGGGGCCTACGTTAGTCACGCGTAACACCTTATGGAATCCGGACCCTCAATTACGCATGTAGAATAGTGTTTTATGACAATTACGCATGCGGAATTACGTTCTATGAAAATTCAGCATGCGGAATAGTTTTTAAGGGCTCATTTTGTAAAAAAATACAAGTGTCCACACTTCCACTGAAAAAAATTTCATTAACTTATGTGTCTTCTATACCAAAAATCAAAATTATTCATTTGGACTAACTTTTGTTCCGATTGTTCGTCCGATTCCTCCTTAAATGCAATCAGTATATAAAATCTCTCCAACTCTTTATTTGTAAGTAGTTTATTTTTCAAACTAAGAACATTTAATAAGAAATGATGAATAATAAAACATTTAGGTAATCAACATCAAATAAATTATGTCAAATAAATGAGAAAATTTCAAAAAAATATCTTCAAATTCATATGATCACAAAATTAAGAAAATTAGGTAAAAGCAACGAAAAAATAATAAATTATAAAATAACAAGAACGTACACTGAGAAAAATGTTTAGTCATAGCAACGAAAATTTGGTTGAGCCAACCAAATTATTTGGTTGTTATTTAATCAACCAAACTATTTGGTTGAGACAACTAAATTATTTGGTTCAATGTTGTTTGTTGGCATAACAAAAACTTTTGGTTGTCACAACTGTATTTTTTTATTCGGGATAACAAAAATTTTGGTTGTCATAAAAAAATTTTTTATTTGGGAGCTAACTAACCCAGGTGCGAATTTTCGGTCGGCCAACACATAATTACATAATTCACATGTTATAAATTTAATTATACAAATATAATCAGATGAGAATGTAGAAATTTCATATTAATGAAAACCTGAAACAGAAAAATTTCATTAGTCATGAAGATTCGAACCCGGGTTTACCAGCTGCCAGTCCAGTAGGCTAACCACCAGCCCATGAGAGATATGAATGATCAATATGGAATAAACCTTATAGCTAAACAGTTCAGTAACAGACACCGTTAGCTCAACTTTCAGACCCAGGTTCGGCCGACCGTCTGGTATTGGTTTTTATTTAGATTTTATTTATATTATTATCGGCAGCTTACTTACAAACTAATTACCAATTTTTTTTAATAATTGTTTGGTTGTCACAACCAAATTATGTTTGGATGTCACAACCAATTTCTGTTTGGTTGGCACAACCAAATTATGTTTAGTTGTCACAACTAAATTATGTTTGGTTCAACCAAATAAGAGCAACAAAATAATATGGTTGTCCCAAGCATCTTGATGTGTTATGACAACCAAATCGTTTTGTTATACCAATCAAAATATTGTTGTTACAACCAACAATGGTCAACTAAAAAATATTGTTGGTAAAACTAAACCTTTTTTCTCAGTGTAGAAAGATAAGAAAACAATCTATTAAAAAAATGAGAAAACTCTGTTAAATAAAAAATGTCATGATCTTTATTACAGAAATGAAGAAAAAATTAAATAAACAACACAATTCTGAATTGTTTTATAATTTCTTTTGAAAAATGTAAACTATTTTCGAACAGTTTTTTTAAAATTAAAAATATAAATAAGAAGTTAATTAAAAAAACTTTAAAATATATATTACTAAATACATAATAAAATAAAATTATAAATATGTTACAATTCTCCGGATGTTTAATTCTGCATGTAAAATATCTCAAACCATAAAAAAACAACAAGTTTTTGGATACATCTTAAAACTTTCAATTTTACTATTTTATTTTTTATAAAATTTAAAAAATAAATTGTCCTACCAGTTTGTCCGTCGGGTCAAGGTTGGCACAACTCTGGCCTGCGTAGTTACGTCTGCCAGAGTTGGTCTAACTATATTTTTTTTCAAGTTCCCAAAGTTGGGCCGACTCTGCAAGCCAACTGTGGCACTCGCAGTTTTCCCCACCGTCAGCCCAACCTTGCCCAGAGTTTCCTCGACCGTTGGGAAAAATCATTGTTTTTTTTAAAGAAACATTAAAAATGTCATTTATTAATTCATTTAGCATAATTAAAAAGTAGCAAAAATGTTTTTTTTTTAATTTAAATAGATAAAAAGAAGTCTACAGAAGAAATGTAAAAATCTTTTAACAATAAGAAGTTTAGGAAAATTAAACCAAAAATTTTTTAATAATAATAGTCTTAAAACACTTCTAAAAATCAATTTTAAAAAATTGTTGTCAATCAAAAATGTTTAGGAAAGAATAATTATGTTTACAAAGAAATAGACATTTATTTATTGAATATTGTAATCTTATAATAAATGATGATGCAATGATTTAAATCAAAGTGATAAATCAGTAGCAGCCGTGATTTTTTTATTTTTCCTCCATTTGTTTATAAAAATTTGTTTAAACAAATTAATTTTCAAACAATTTTTAACTTCAAAAATCATTATTTGGTCCATGGTCATCATTCCAGTTTTCAATTATTTAATATCTCAGTCTCTCTGAGAATAGGCGGTAATGAGTTAAGCTATATAGTTGAATTTATAATTTCTTGTTACAATCAGTGATACTATGGTGCATAGCGTACTGGACTTTGTTTTAGTTTTTCTGTAAAAACATTCAGCTTTCTAAAACTTAAAGAAATTGAAAATACAGATCTGCACGTTCCTAAATGCAAGCTGATTAAATACTTAGATTGAACTTTATTGTTATATAATATTAATAGATATGTTTATGAGAGCCCCTTGTGGACACGTAAATTGTAAGCAACAAAAACATGTAAACGGTTTTCACATAACAATGTTTATCCGTAAGTTCTGTAAATAATTATGTAAATATGTTCAATAAACTTTGTTTTCAAAAAAAAAAAAAAAAAAAAAAGCGTACTGGACTGTCAGCTGGAGGACCAGGGTTCGAATCTTCGTGACTACAAAAATTTTTCTGTTTCAGGTTCTGATAATATATGTAATTTAAACTATTAATATTTATGTAATTGAATTTATAAATTGTATTATGTAATTATATTTACTTTCATTAATGATAAAATTTAAATAAAGTAGTAGGTTGGCCTAACTTTGGGATGAGTAGTTGGGCCAACTTCGGGAGCAGTAGCTGGCCCGACTATGAATGCCGTTGGTCGGCGAACCGTTATCATTTTGCTGGTTGGTCCAACTTTGGAATGAATAGTTGGGCCAACTTTGGGAACAGTAGTCGGCCCGACTTTGGGCTCAGTAGTTTAGCCGACTTTTGGGTTGGCCAAACTCTGGGCTTTGAGGTTGGCCCAACTTTGGGCTCAGTAGTTGGGCCGACTATCAGTACCGTTGGTCGGCGAACCGTTATCATTTTGCTAGTTGGCCCGACCTACGGCATGCAGAGTCGAATCAACCGCCGCAAAGTTGGCCCGACCGTGGGCCGACGGACAGTTCGCTCCTGGGTAATACTGATTATCAAAATACCTTACATCTAAAAATTTTTGGTATTAAGGTAGCAAAAAATAGTAGGGGAGAGTAGCCTAAGACGGGCACTCTTTAATATCTTCGAAATAAAGAAACTTATTGAACAATTGTGCATATAGATATGTAGTCGAGATGTATCTAATTAATTTAAAAGTATTTTTTTGTACTTTTCAAAAAAATATGAATAATAAGAGGGAAAAATATTTTTAGCGCTTCAAAAGATGAAATATAAATTAGTTTTTAAATTGGAAATTTTCAAAATTAAATGTCATTTTGAATAGAAATATTGATTTTATCTCAAAGAATATTCTCTAATATTTGAAAATCTTACATATATTTAATTGATATTTACTTTATATAATTAAAAAACGTAAATATATTAAAAATATGCCTGTTGTCTAAGACGGGCCCCATGAATTTATTAAATTTTCGATTAAAGCGGAATCTTCTTTACCCTGTGAAGGTACGGTGCTAACAGTGATCATAGCCTATAAATGCAAAGAAAATTTTTCAAATTTTTATGCATTTGCCGCTTCCTATTTCTAACCTCAAAAATCACTTTTAATTACTAGAAAGAATATTAAACAATAGTATATTAAGCAACAAGGGGTTAAGGGCAGCCATTTGTTTACGCTGATGTTTGTGTACGAGTGACAGTCAAGGGCGAAGCCCGAGACGTGAACGAGTACACAAACATCATTGTAAACAAATTGGACTGACTTTAAACCCGTGTTGCTTACGATACTTTTTATTCCAAAGGCACAAGCTTGGTGCTTTTAAATGTTTGTAGGTTAGGGTCTAAATGCATTCACTTGTTTGACCGTATAAAAATGGCGGCCATTTTTGCCCTGTGGTGGAAAAAATGCATGGATCAGCTGTTCATTTTTTCCCTAGGGAAAAAATGGAAGCCATTTTTACCCGGTCGAACAAATGAATGCGTTTAGACCCTGCCTACAGGCATCTAAAAGCGCCATGTTTGTGCCTGTGGGATAAAAAAGCTATTTTTATGCTGTAAAAAAGTTAAATTCCGAAATTAAATGTAAAATTATTTAAGATTGTACAGTTTTTTCACATAGATATTATTCTAATGTTATCAAAATCGTATTTTATATAATTGTCATATTTATTGTCTTTTTGCTTTTATTGCACCAAATTTCCTGATATAGGGCTTTAAAAAGGCATGTATTTTGCTTAAAATACCTAAAAACAGTTGTAATTGAAGTATATTTATTGTTCAGTAAGTAGATTTAGGGCATTTTAAGAAGGGCCCGTCTTACCCTACCAGGTAGTCTAAGACGGGCTGGTATGAACTTTTTTTTAAACATCAAAATTAATTGTTTTTTAAACAATTATAAAGGTTTTCGTCTTATCAATTATTTAGAGGAAATGCTAAAAATAACCATAGATACATTCGCGCTCCCTTTTTAATTCACTAACTAAACCATTTTTTACAAAATATGGATAGGGGCCCGTCTTAGGCGACTTTCCCCTATTAAATTTCTATATCTTCAAGTTCTTATGAATTAAATAAATTCTAATCGTTAATTAACTCATATTCCAATTTGTTTAAACTTTTGAATTTCAATTAATTTAAATTAAAATGTATATTAATTAATGCAAAATAATTAAATAATATTAAGTATTTTTCATATTTACAATAATCTTTTTTTTAATTCTTACAGTATTTCTAACAAATTTCTCTTTTTCAAAACTGTTTAATTCTTACCTTATTACCTATTTCTTATTTCTTAAAAAAATTTAAGATTTTTTCTCTTTTTGCTTTTGACTTTTTTTTCTATTTGTCTTTTTATTTTAGAATTTTCTTTATTTTCTTCTTTTTATATGCAAATTATTTAATATTATTTTACACAATTTTGTTATTATAACATTACCTAAACTTTTTATTGTGTTGATTTTCATAATTATTTCCATATTTTTAAAAATAAACACGTTCATTTTGTTGTTAATTTATTCAATTTGATCCATTTTCTTCTTATTTATTTTATACTCTTGATGTTTTACTATTTTTTTAGTCCTTTTTTGCTTTTTAATTAATTCTTTAATTTTTGACATCATTTTTCTTAAAAATATTGATCCTTCATTTAAATCTTTCAGTTTTTATTTTGTAATTACGAATTTTTGAAAATATTTGTTCGATTCTTTTACGATTTTTAAATTTTCTCCTTATTTGGCAGCCATTTTTTTCTCATTATTTTAATAGATTGTTTTCTTATCTTTCTACATTCTTGTTATTTTTTAATTTTCTATTTTTTCGTTGCTTTTACCTAATTTTCTTAATTTTGTGATCATATGAATTTGAAGATATTTTTTTGAAATTTTCTCATTTATTTGACATAATTTATTTGATGTTGATTACCTAAATGTTTTATTATTCATTATTTCTTATTAAATGTTCTCAGTTTGAAAAATAAACTACTTACAAATAAAGATTTGGAGAGATTTTAAATACTGATTGCATGTAAAAAAAATCCAATTCAATTTCTTTAAAAAAGTCATGATTTTTATCAGTTCTCCCTAACTGAAATTTACATAAACTTATTTATTCGAAAATCTGTTTTTAACCCTAGAAGGGCTAATTTATTTTTCTCACCCTCTAAGGACTAACTGAGGTCCTTTGTTCCCCCAGATTTTAAACGTGTATAAAAGATTTGCATTTTACCAAAAACAGCTTTTATATATAGTGAATTTTTTTCGTTTTTTATTAAGGAAGAAGATGGTGTAATTTATTTTTTAATACAATAAAAACAAATCTAAAAATATTGTAAAAACAAAAAAAAGAACCAAATTTTCTCAAAATTGGCATTTTTTACAAAAAATATTGTAGTTTTTCAACAAATTGACCAATTTAGAAAAATCCTGTGGATTTTAAAAGCTGAATAGACATATTTGAATAAATTTTTATGGACCTTTGAATAATTTGAAAAAAGTATAATTATTTGAATAGATGAAATTCAAATAAATAATAAACAATTATGCACGTGAAATTTACCAAAATAAACTATAAAAAAGTTTTATTTTTACTCGATTTTTACTCAAAACATTTCTTTTTTTTAAAAAAACTTTTTTTACAAGTATAGTCATTACATTTTTGCTTTGTAGGTTCAATTAAACCGTTTTAATAAAAAACCAGAAATTTATTATCCTGACTTTTTTGAAACGTAAAGGACTAACTTGGGTATTTTGGGACCCCAGACTTACTTTAACTGCATACTGAAGAGAGACTTGCGCACGCAATTCGCGCTAACCTACTAAAATCAACTGTCAGATTACTAAATTGAATTATGGTTAGGGTTCCCAACCGAAATTGCCACTGTATGGGTCAGGAGCCTACTTTAAATTTCGCGTGGGGTACCAAATGACCCCAGTTAGTTCTTCTAGGGTTAAAATCCACAAAATCCATTTTCCTTAAACTTTTTTTAAACATTTGAAATCACAAAATAACAAAACTTGTGATTTTTAAAAATTTATTAAAATTGAAAATAAAAATTTTAAAGTTTATAAGTTTTGTTAATTTATGATTAAGAATAATTAAAAAAAAGTTAAAGCATGATAGGCTTTTAGTGCAAAACAAGAAAAATATTCAGAAGAAAAAATAATCCAGCCAATTTAAACAACCATACTTGTTCTTGAGCAGAATAAAAAAAATCTAATAATCATATCGTAACAATTTCAATTACCAATATGAAATCTCGAAAACGCAGAGTCAGGCCTAGTACCTACTTAAAAATGTGATAAAATGCAACTTAAAAAGCTGCTTTCTATTGGATTTTTTTATCGGCTCTATGAAGATGGGTAGAAAAAGAAATAAATAGAAAAATAGAAAATACTCATATTACTTTATTATAGAACCTAATGATTTCTAAAAACTTTATTATACATTTTAACTGAAATTTCTAAAAAGGGCTACAAAATTTATTCAATATAAGCAAGTTTCTGATCTAACGAGGTCCGATATAAGAGGGTATTTTAACACAGGCTAGCATAGGAAAATCCAAAGGACCGGAAAAGGTTTCCAGTAAGCAGGAATCCGGTAGATGCGGGTCCGATTAATATGGGTTTCACTGTAATTGTTTCTGTTTTTAACGTTTTACTTTTAGGACTTTTTATCATCAAAAAATATTTTAAATTTGACTTTTGAATTATTTAAGTCAATATTCAAGTTTATTTCTGGAAGTTAGTAGCTCCAACAAGAGGCATCAAGATCTAAGACATGTAGGGGTATAAGTAAGCGCCATACATAAGATACACACTTGTGCATGTGCACTCACATGGAGTAGAAAACTACAGAGCCTGCCACAGAACAGTCACGGGCGTAGGCACAAAACAGCACAAAAGGACATCCTTCCTTCGCTGGGAAGCGAAGAAGAGAGAGATTGACGATGAGGGGTATCGTGTAGTGGGGGGTTAAATGAGGTTAGGGGCCCCCACTCCATGAATGCGAAGATCGGCTCCCGGGGCCCAGAGACCCATGCTACAAACGCCACACCGTCGACCCTGAAAAAAAAGGAAAACGAACCGAAAACCCACACCAGAGCCGGGTCTCGCAAGGGCCCTCTTCGAGGTCTCAGTTCGAACCCATCCTTGGAAACTGGCGGTTCGATCTTCTCAATTCGGTACTTACTCACGTGAGCAAGTGCATGTGTAGTTGTAACTCGTAGACAATAGTGGGAGCACGTGATTCTATTATTTATCAATTATAGAGCAAAATCGAATCTAGTTATTTGCCTATTTTACTTGCAAATCAGAGCTCTGAGGAAACAAAGAATTTTTATCACATGAATCATTAGACAATCCTTGAGACGTCTCGTTTGTAGTTTTACGGAAACGAACTCCATTTTTACCATTTTCTTTAAATCAGAAAATTATTTTTGTGATATTCCTTATCAATTCACGCGACCACGTGGTTCCCAGTTTACTGCCTTCGGATATTTTACAAAGGATATTTTATCTCAATAGGTGTGCTTAAGTGTGAATATACAAATTAAACAATTTTCTGACGAAAATTTTTTTGTCGGCTTGCAGGCCGTTGGTAAGTGGCATGTTACTTTTGTTTTTTTAATTACCTTAATTACCTTTTCAAATTTAGAGGTTCGTTTGTTTGTAATCAAAGTAGTTACTTCAAGTTCTAGATGACCAAAGCCTAAACTGATTACATTGATAGAAAATATTTTTTTAACTTTAAAGAAACATTTTAATATCTTGTCAACAATTGTTTAAAGCTAATTTAAATAACGGACTTGTTAAAAAGTTGAGATTCTTTTTTTAGATACATATTTAAACTGTAAACAATTTTGTTGATAATAATAAAAGAATTACAAATTTGTGTAAAAATAAATTAATTTAGCTTTAATTTATATAACAAAAATTTAACAGAAAAAAATAACTTTTCTAAGAAAATTTCGTAAATACTCAGATCTGAAATCCAAAAATTAAAATATGTAGAGTAAAAGTGGCTTGAGCCATTCGAGCAATAACAACACGTGTCTCTGTAGGCAATTGAATTTTTTCATGTATTTCACAAGGAGAAGAAGACACTTTGTCGTCAATATATGCTATAAAATTGTTGAAGATTATACAAATAGTAGTTTGTTACTCAAATGTTGAAAATATGAAATTCTGTTTTTTATTTATTAAAGGTATTGTATCAACTATTTTTACAAAGTCGCAAAGAATCCCAAAAGTTAGAAAAAAGTTTTCACTTTGCGTCCACTGGAAATATACAAAATTTTTAAATTAATAATTATACTATAAAGTTTTATTCTTTAAACATTTCTGAAGAGAAATATCGTTTTCCCATTGAAAAGCATTATTTTTTCAAGATTTTATAGCAAATCTTCGAGACATTGTTTTTGATCACTTGTAAACATTGGGAAATTTAGTTCTTTAGATACACGTTTTAGTTCAGTTTGGCTTAAATTTGCAAGAATTTTTTTTACCTTGATTGACTTTTTACATGAAGATTAAAAGTTCAACAACATTACCCTAATATATAATGTATATAAAGTATTTTATTTTCAATTAAATTTTTTATGAATTTAAATAGAAATCATTGATTCTATTTTTAAAAAAATACTGTTTATTACTAAAAAAGACGAACCTCTATTATTTATCATTAACATTCATAGTTATTATATCACTTAATCGTGCAGATCTTGCGAAATACTCTAATTGACATTGGTCTTTAAAAATTTACTAAAACTTGTGTTAGATAAAAGAAATATTATAATTCAGGATTTTTGTTACTCTAAATATCTTCGCAGTGTTCAGTGTGGTAATTTTATACTGTAGCTATAGTTATAGATATATATATTGTAGACCCATGCGTACCGTCTACCTGAATCATCATTTGAAATCCACCGAACAAGAAATCTCAAATCGTATGTCCTTGAATTAATTAACCAAGATCGACAGCAAATGTAAACTCAGGCCAAAAAAGACGACGAGAAGACCTGCTTGGACTTGTCAAAAAACAAGGAACAAGATAACAAAGAGATAAGATAACAAACATAAACTAGGAAAATGTAAATAAGGGAAAACATAAAATCCATGTTGAATGTTGTTCATATTATCTACCCTTTCTAAAGGTCAAGGAATAACAATAAGTTTTGTTTACTTTTTGTTTCGTTTTGTCTGTACTGTATTAAAGCATTATAAAAGGCTGACATTTCATATTTCATTTAATTTACATAAATATATGAGACAATATATTAATGTAAAAATTTAATTAAATTTCAATTCTAAACTCCAAAATTTTAAAAATGATTAAATTATTATTTAAAAGACAATTTTTTCTAATCTGATGGATTCAATAATCATGGGATCATTATATAAATGAGGGATGTCAATTAAGTTTATCTTGAACCGTTATCGAGACCTTTATTAGTTTTTTTTTACTAAGATTGTGTTCCACAAAATATATGAAGTATATCTATTTGTAAGTTTCAGCAAAGCTAAAAATTTCGATCTATAGCCAAACATTTAAACACTGAATTGAAAATTACAATCGGAGCCTTTTTTGATAAATAAAAGAGCTAACTAACTATTGTTTGTAACTAATGTTTTCAAATTTAGAAAATTATTTGAAATAATATTTATCTCTTTGTTTTCAGTAAAGAAATTATAATCGTCTCATTTGTGCCACTCAATTATTTTCAATAAATCGACATTCGTTAATTTATCTCGTCTTTTAAGGAGTATATCGAACTCAAAATCAAAATGATTGGGTTTTGTTCAAATGTTATTAATTAACAGCAAAGTTAAAAAGAAATGACCGCCCAAAATTACATGATGCCTTAAAAGTCAGTTTATTGTTTAAAAAACATTTAAAATTAACAGGTAGTTATACATGGAGATTGGCTAATTTTGAATAAAATTGTTCACATGTTTTGTTTTCCTGAAATAAAAAGCGAGTGAAAATTAATGGTTTTTAAGTATATTACACTTTAATATCTCAGAAATATATTCTCAAAGTTTAATCTAATTTCGAATCTAATATTATAAGTCATATTTTTAAGAAAAAGTTAATTAAAGTCGAAAATTTTCACATGGCAATGATGCACATGAATTGTGACATTTTCACAAAAGCTTGCAAAAATGGAAAGGGGTATGTTAGACAAGCTATATATAAAAATATATATATTAATTTAATTAAAATATACATTTTAATATTTTGATATGATATAGATAAATATTTTTATAAATAAGGAAGAAATGAACAAAGACAGCGCAAAATTCCGGATAGCGATTAAAAAAAAAACATTGAATAAGTTTTTACTTAGGATCTACGATTCTACGGCTAGACGTACACTCCTTGGGGTACGACATCAATGTCTCATTTCTCATCGCTCATTCCCTTCCGACCTTTTCCACTCATCCGACTGTACAACAATGTCTTTGTCGTTTGGAAATACGAGTAAGACTTGGAATCTCGACCAGTAATGTTTATCTTCACACTTAGTACAAAGCACCCCACAGGGACTTCCCCTTGGATATTAATACCTATTGGTACAGGGTACGTCGTTTTCCTTTCTTTGGACTCTAAGGTCCCCTATTTCCACTGATTTACGAAATCCAAGAGGAAACGCTGGATTTTTCTTCGATTTTTGTAACAGATTGAAGGGTAACACAGAAGAAATTCGGCAGTCGGCATTCGCTCTGAGATTCACTGCACTTTATGACAATGAACCTATAGCTCCCCTGTCATGCTTCTGACAAAGTCCATGGGGGAGCAGAGGAATAATGCTACGATGGTTCTGGGATGGGATTATCTCAGGTCAGGTACCAGCATACTCTGAATTAAAACTTGTATTCTGACGGGTTCTCTGGCAACAAATTGACCCGCAGGAATTCGATGGCCTTACGCAAAAGTCGAGCAACTATTCAGAGTGTGGGAGTCTTTACAAAGGGGAGGAAATAAGGGTTCTAGGGTTACCATGTGTAAACATGCTTTATTAACCAGATTTATTTTACTTCATGTGTTGGTAGATGTTAGTGTCATTTTATCCAAAACTTAACAAAACTTGTTTTATTAGATCATTAAACGATTTAGAATGTAAACATTTTAAAAAGTTAAAGACAATTTCGTAAAATAGGCTAAGCATAGATGTTACTTTCCTTAACACTTTTATGTTACTCCCTAACATGCATAGCAAACTTTTCAAATCACTGAATGGTACCATTAGGAGAGACCACCCAACAGTAGATAATGGCAAACAATAGATAATTTGAATTTTCTAAAAAATGATTTAAAAATTTAATTCAGCTTATTTTAATAAGATTTAAGGAATAAAATAAGGTAACCTAACAATGTTTTTTTTTGAAAGAATATAAATAATTACCGTGTAAAAATGAAAAAAAAATCGTTTTTGGTCGTTGGAAACAAAATTAACCTGAAATATATTTATAGTTTTCTTATCTCTCTAAATATAAATTAGTCACTGATGACAAATTCTTAGTCATTTTTGACTAATCCAAATAGGTCGGACACGTTGACTGTAAACTACAAATTCAGTTATTATCTCCGACTGACAAAATTTCATCACAAGAAGATATTTACTTGTTACTTCGAGAGAAAAGTTTACTTTAAAAAGTATAGTCTTTTACTCTTAATTTACAATTTATCAATGTTTTACTCTTCCTAATTCAACAATTTTCCCTAAAACAGCGCCTAAAGTTGCAATTTAAATAGACATTGTAAGTAAGTTATGGGTTAGGTTCATTTTTTGTAATTTTAGTTCCAAATTTCATGTAATTCCACTTTCAGATTGTTTTTATATGAAACTGAAATAAAAGTTACGTAATTTATATATAAATATAAGGTAAAAATATCATTGTTAAATACTAAAAAACAGAAATTTTTACTTTTGTGTTACAAATTGAATTAGTCACACTACAAGAACGATTACTTGAATTAGTTAAATCACAATGAACTAAAAATTTATTAGTCACATACTCAAATACTAATTAAATTTGTCAACATTTGACTAATTCAGATTTAGAGAGATACAAATTTTTTAGGGATCGCAAATGCTTTATTATTAAAATTCAAGGTTTAAAGAATAATATATGCCACCATGAAGTGTTAGGGTTCTTTATTCACAATTATTTAAGCACTTTTCATAAATCAGTGTGAATTTCAATAGTAGATAACTCGGCAGATAATCAACAGTAGATTATCCATTATAGAACTGTCAGAAGTTGATGTTATATTTTGATAGCATTTTCTTGTTTTCAAAAACATTTTAATTTAGTTTGAACACTTCTATATAAATTGTAACTAATTTCTATTGCCTTAGTTGCTTGGTTTGGTTGCTAATTGTAATAATTAATTAGATAGATTATCTTCATTGTAGTGTTATTCAATAGCCAGAAATCAGTCACTGAATCAAATATTTCTACATCGATTTCTACTGATCATTCTGTCAAAAGTCACAAATTGTCAATTAGAAACTACTGAAGCTTTAGTAAATTTTCTGTTAACTGATTCTATCAGTCAAATTTGAAAAGTTTTTCAGTTATTTTTTACTGAAGATCAGTTATCTTTTAAGGAGGTTCTATCGTAAATAGAATTAACATTAGCATTTTAATCAAATTTGGTCCACTGGTAGATAATGGTTTTATATCGATGCAGTTAAATTTGTGAGATATCAAGGTACTTTTGAAAATACATGTAAATATATAAATATATATGACAAACAACTCAATTCCCATAAGACTCATTCTCAAATGTTAAAAATGAAAAGGCTATAACTTTTTTAACAAGTACCTTGAGGTCTCAAAAATTTAAATGCATCTTTATAAAACCATTATCTACCAGTGGACCAAATTTCAAGTTTTGCTGTGATAACAAACCTAATTGTTGATACAGCTTTCAAAAATTCGTTATAACAACAATTCACATTTGTTAGTTCTATGTCAACAATCCGATAGTAAATACAACAATTTCTTTTTCTTAGTGATGCGAACAAAACACGGAGTTACAAAAAAAATGTTTAGGAAAGGTTCAATTTGAGTCAGTCATTAATATCCTAAAAGGAATATCTAGTTTATTTTTAAAATAAAAGAAAAAATTTTAAATCTGAGGTGTAACAAAAATGAGCCTAAGCTTAAAACCCGAGTTAGCATATGACCTGTGATTAAAATTAACCAAATTTTTTATTTTCTCAAATTTCCATTATCATGCTTCAGCTCTCTGCATGCTCTAAACTATTATATGTATAGAAAAATTTGCTCCTAATTAATCACTATTAATAAAGCTTAGAATCTCCTCTATAAAAGAAGACCAAAAAGCTTTAAACATATGAAGTTGTTTTCAAAATATAGTAAAATTAGTTTAATCCATCAGTTTCAACTTAAGAGCCGCACGGTTTATACAAAACAGCAGTTTCACGCTTTAAATCATGGTCTGATAAACGCTTGTCAAAGTTTTGATTTTATATTTAAAAATTAAATAATGGTAAATTATATAAGATGTTCAGTAATTTCACTTAAATAATTTTTTTTATTAATTGATTACAATACTGACAATTTATTTTATAAAGAGAAACAAAAACGTCCAAAACCAGAACTTGAAATGTTTCGAAAATCCATTCGACTCTAACTGCAATATGTTCAAGACTACTGTTTTACACATATCGTTTTTCGTAAGTCGAAGCTGAAGCACTTAATAAATTTAATAACATTGATGTTTTTAAGAATCTTTGGTCTTTTTTAAAGAGGTGATTTTAAGTTTTGTTTATCAGTAAATATCAATTTTTATAATCTTTAAAGCATGTAGAGAACTCAAGGTGGATAATACAAATTTGCAAAAATCAAAAACTTACTTGATTTTTAAAAATCACTACACTTTTAAAAATTTGGGGAGTAAAATTTTTGGAAATTGATACAAAATGAGAGTGAGTCTCATAAGCACCATTTTATTACAGAGTGGGGATTGAAGAAATCGGGAGGGAAATTTTGTTACCTTTTTAATTTTAAAGGATATTAAAAAATTAATATTATTTTTCAATTCTGAGATCCCGGGGTTTTGGCATATTTACAGCTTATTAAAAATCAAGAGGAAACCCCACACGAAAATCCGTACGGAAATCCGGGCATATTGTTTCAAATCTCCACAGAAATTCTCCACAGTCTGGTCAAGCCGTTCGATAGAATCAATTGATTTTTCTTTTTCTTAAAAATCTTTCCCCACAGCACCTAAACTTGCCTCAACTTTGTCAACCTTTCCTCAAGTGTCGTCAACTTTCAGAGTTAGACAAAATGTGATTATTTGAAATTTCAATAATAAAGATCGAATCATATGACGAACACTTTTTCCATTACTTTTGCAACACATATTTGAAAATTTTGAAATATAGATTAAATTTCTGTAAGTAAAAATTAAGTTTATGTTTATTCTGAAGCATTAGGTTTAAATATATGAATATGCACGTTACTAAAGATTTTAACGTCTTTTCTGCTACTGTATGAACAGTTGAAACAGCAAACCAGTTAAAAATCAGAAATACAAATTCAAATATAAAAACTTCCATTTCCACGAGCAGCTCTTTATGGGTTTATGCGAGGGCTTATGTTTAGAATATAGAATTCCTCAAAGATTCCCAGAGTTGATTCGTTAAAAAGACCTCGGTAAAAAGAAAAGGTGATCACCTATGAACTCGGTTGGACCGTTATATCAGTTCCCTGAGTCATTTGAAGGTATCTAATCTTAACTAGACAAAAGCACGGAGGAACGTCCCGCGCTAGAATGAGGAAAACCGGTATCCGGAAGCAGGACCGTTGGCAGGATCTTGAACTTCCCGCGGGATAACAAGACGCCTCTGCAGAAAAGGGAGGAAAAAGCTGGGATGTGATTGTCTATTGTGTTTAAAGGGGTGTATGAGAGACAGGTTTCATTTACGACGCGTATGCTAATGACCCTTCTGGATCTATGACTATGGGACCACATTGCAAGTGAGTTTAGGTAAAAGACAGGCCTCCAAGAATGAGATATAGTCGTGGCATTTGCATATTTTTGGCCCATATCCTTGCGAGCATGGTCCCACGTGGGAATATGTGCGACACTCCTCTTCCGAAGTGGAAGCTCGTGCCGGATTCCCCCTTCTTTCAACGGTTCAAAGGTTACCAAAAGATCTCTCCCCTTCATACGTTGGCCGGTTAAAGAAACGACACCTCTTTTTGAATTATAAGCCGTTGAAAATATTGATTTTAATGACATCTCAAAATTTTTTTATTTATTTATCTGATAAATAAAAAAATCACTTCAAGTTCAAACTTGTAAATCAATTTTTCGTACCCACTTAATTGAATCAATCCTGTACGATGTATATTAACATTCAAATTTTAATTATTTTACAGTATCTACATTTACACTGACACATAGAAAAATATGCTTATAATTACAATTCAGAACTTTAAATTGTATATTTAGAGAATGTACCCTACACGAAGAGCTAATCTTAATTGCTATTATATGAATAGCAGTTTTTGTTAACTAACACATCTAATTAATAGATTTCACAGCTATTTGGCTTGCTGTCACACTAATTATTAGCTACCATCGCTAAAAATAAAAAATTAGCTATCCAAATAGTAGCTAACTCATTTTTCTCAGTGTACGGCTAAGAAATGAGCGCAGATACGACTATAATTATGACGGTAAAAACGACCATAAACATTACGACAATTACGACTCACAAAACGACGCGAAATTGAAACAATATTTATGGTAATATATTTACAACCATAGGGGAACTGGTTCGGTTGTGGGCACCCTTTTGTTTTTGACTCATAACTTGTACCCAATAAGTATGACGCGGACATTAACATATATGTATGGAAAACTAGAGAGTCCTTAGCTAACTACTGGCGAATAAACTAAATTGATTCTGTCGAATAGAAACATTTTAATAAAGATTTAATAAAGTGGTTATTTTTAGCAAAAAAATTTTGGTTCGGTTGTGGGCACCCTTAAGAAAATCTGCTAAAAATGGGGAAAAATGAACACAGCAAATATGGAAAAAAAATAAATTTTAATTTTTAATTATATGGTTAAACATGAAATTGTTTAGATTATCTAAATTATTTAAATTATTTATTCACTTCGATTAGTGTCACTTTTAAAAATGTTTAAAAAAACTTTTGTGTTAATTTTAACATGTCAAAAAATTAATTTCTTTGTAGCAAAAAGCACAGGTGTCCGTTCAATTTTGTATTCGCACAAAAAATACGTGCGGTCATAATATTTCCTACTTATAGCCATTTTTAAAAAAAAAAAATTTTAATTTAAAAATTTGAAAAATAAGATTTTTTAGATACTTTGAAAACGGTAATAAGTACCTACCCTTAATGTGCCAGTAAGTATGACTGCAGAAACAGTTGTATAATTATGACCTTCAATAATGTAAGATTGTTAATGCAGTTCTTAATATGACCATAAAAACTATATAGAAACTTATGTTTCAAATTCGCGGTCACTGGGATTTTTACTTTACTATTCTGAATTCCCGCTGACTCCTTGAGTTTGTTTCAATTTCCGTACTTTTTTCAAATCCTAGCTAGACCTCTTCGTTGAATCACGAGAATTCAGCGTATTTCATGTCGTAAAACTTATTTTTTTTATCTTTCATAGAAAGAAACCCAAAACAGACCATACATGGAACAATGAATGTTTTGGTTGGGAGCTGACATTGCTTACAACAGAAACGTTCTTTCAAATCACACATTTGCTTTTGTCCACATTCTGTTGTGCCAGAAAACATGGTTTTAGATGCGTTTTGAGTTTGTATACAATTGTAAAAAAGTTCTTGAACTCTTGATATGTATTTCTAAAAGAGTATAAGTTGTGACCAATAACACGATGCATATTTTTAAACACACCGAAAAAAATGAGTTAGCTGCCGCAGCTAAAAAATTTAGCTGATAATACTCAACACAACTAAATATTAGCTAACACAGATAATATATTTGCTACGATTCGGATTCAGGGGAAAAAAACACCTACGAATAAAAATAATTTTTTTTTTTTGTTATTTTGCTTTTTTTTACATACAATACACTATGTATTTTTTCAGAAGGGTTTTTGTCCATCAAAAATCTTTTCTAACCAACATCTGAAAAGTTTATTTATCAAATCCAAGTGACCAAAACAAAAGAGGAATTTAAGCTGACTTCATTCCTTTATGCCCTTGATTATGGAAGTATTTAAAAACCCATTCATATGCTAACATTTCCTTTATCACTTTGTATAAAGGTGTCTTTTTTGTTCCATAAAAGATTTATAACACAAAGTGGACTTGGTTGTGAATACGTCTCCAATATAATAATTCTCTGATTCTACGGTACTTTTATCATTTTAATATATAAATAAAAGAAGGTTTATCTTATTTAATAGAACATATTTTTTGTAAATTCAAAATGAATTAACAGTTTCAAAGCATAATTATAGAAGAATAAATTGAGATTTTCGGGCATTTACTAGAGAAGCAGAACAAATCATATCCCAAAAACTTTTGAGACGAATGACATTTAATAAGGCCTTGTGAATTTCCATGAGCTTCTGATTCCCGTCAAATAGACTTCTTAAAGTGTAGTTAATCGGCAAACACAACCGCGCTAGTTAAATAACTACGCATGTATTTTTCTAGTTCTCAACCCTCTTTCTCTTGATCAATTCCTCCTTTTTCTTTGCACTTCTTTCTTCTTTTGGTTCAGGAGGAAGAACGAAGAAGGAAAAACGAAAATAAGGAGAAGAATAAAGGAAGGTCCTGGTGGGAGATCCTTCGTGTGTGGTCCCTGTGAGAGGTGTCACGTTGTGTGTGGTATACTAAACTGTCTTAAGATAGTTTGGCCTCTGGATGAGGACCACCTGAAGTACGAAACACTCCTTTAGGACGTTAGTCTTTGGTGGGCAAAACATATTATCTTGACCCCGTATAGTTGTTGTAATCACTTCTGAGGGTGGTAAAAATTGTCTCTTCACCTATAAATAAAACATTCTATTTTTAATTGTCTCTTATTTTATTGCATAATAATTATTATACACAACTTTTTCGACTTTTTTTACATTTATAGTGAAAAGTACACATTTTTTTCTATTTTTAAAATTTTAGTCCTCGTATTCTACATACTACTTTATGATAATTTTTTCTAATAATTTTTGCAAGATTAAGTGCTTTTTTCGCCTTTTGTATGTATAAACCGATTAGATTTGATCGATAGTAAAATTAGAAGTAATTGACATAAGGAATTTTTCACTTTTTTAAAAATTATCTCAAAATCTATCATTTAACATCATAAATTTGAAATCCATTTTTTTGAGCTGAGGTTCCTTTCACCGTTAAACATGATGATACATCAAGATATAAAAGAAAAAAATTTATTTTGAATAATTAAAATTTTTTATTTTTGAATTAGATTTTATTCTTCAAATTTTTATGATTTGAAATCTTAAAAATTTATTAACATACATAAATGTCTTTTAGTTATACACATGACTCATTAATAATAAATAATTTTAAAAAAATACGTTTCTTACAAAGTCATTTTCAAAGTTTTTAATAATTGTTAGAAATCTTTTTTAGGATTAATTTTCAAAATTTTTATGAATTAAATTCTTGAAAATATTTTATATTATATATTCTAATAATTTTCCAAAAATTAAATTTTGATAAGTTTTCAAGTTGTTGCCTGACTTACCTGACTTGCCTGACTATTGTTATTTAAATAATGCGTGTATAACTTCACTTACTCAACTGCTTTAATGTTAATTTATCTTATCTTCAAATTGTGTCAAAAACAAGTGATGGTTTATCAAAAACTTATGTATATATGCGGTAATATCTTCTAAAGATCTGTTTAAAATATTGATATTGATACAGAATAACTGTGAAAAGTCAAGTCTAAATGTAGTATTTCAACATATTATGTTAGAAGAACTCGCACAATAAGACAAATTGAAGATCGTTTTTATAAATCATTAAATTAGATTCGGAGTTTAATAACTTGTGCAGTAACTAGTACCTTAAAATTCACCACAATTTGTTAACAGATATCGATTTAAATACAATTTTATTTATCATTCTCATTTATATCTTTTTCAGTTTTTAAACTTGTAAACTGGAATCTCCTTTGATAAATTGAAAAATGTAACTATTGTAAGAAGCATACAACAGTTCAATACATCTGTTTAGGAAACAGATATACTTTGAATTCGGTCAGTTACCAAATAAGAGCTTCTGTTTGGCGAGAGAAGAAGTCAAATTTAAAGACTTATAAAAATAAAGGCATGTACTCTAGGACCTATAGGTGAAGATGAGTTTCTCCAATGTGGGAGGTCTCTCTATTTCCATCCGTGAACGTTGGGATCATTTGTCAATGCGGGTCCAGTCCCACGATTCGTTTCACCGACACCGTGGTCCATGCTGGTTCAAAGTGTTCTTCGGCGGTGCTCTTTGCATGTATAGTCCTTGTGGGGTACACCGCAAACGTGTCCAACAATGCCTTTTTTTTAAAAAGAAACAAAATTTCAGTGCTTAATCTGGAATAAATTATGAACTTTGATAGGCGTGTTGAATTATTCAATTTATTAGGATTTCCTCTCTGATTTTTCCATAAACAAGTCCAGCATTTAGAAAAATAAGATGCATATTTTAGATTAATTTGTCAAAAGACATGCACTTCACAGGAAGAAATTTAAATACAAACTTATGGTCTTATTGTCAGAAAGTGGCAAATATTTTCCCACAATGACAGGAAATTGTTTGGAGTATTTGGAACTCTTCAAAAGAGAGGACTGTCCCCTGGGGTGGAAGATTATGCTTAACAAAACGACCAGCAAATTCTAACCCTACACAAGGGGTATTTACCTTTCCATCTAAGTTTTAAGTTGATCTTCAAAAATATTGTATTTCTCTGAAAGAAAGAGTGGTTTCAAAATCAGACAACTTCAAAATTAAGATTATATTTTCCTGCGAAATGTAGTAAATAAAATGCTTTTGTATGAGTTGTACTGAATTTGGTTAGAAAAATATACTTGGTACAGACATTTGTTTGGTTTGGTTTGGTTGGTAATACGATAATATTTTTATGGACAGGGCCGGCAGGAAACATGGGTTGATTGGGTCCCTATATCTTAAAGCCAAACACATTGGAATTCACATTGGATCTAATCTAAAAACCACGATCTATTTTCGGACTGGTTTTGATGTGAGAATCCATAGAGATTCCGTAATGGGTTTCCACGTAGAAATCATTATAAAATTCCTTGATGGGATAAAAATTTGAAAATTATTGAAAAATACAATTTTTTGGATATTTTGAAAACAATAAGAGACACACAAAATCTAACAAAATTTTGAGGTTAAAACATAAATGAAAAATATTTATGGATAAAAATATTACAAAGTTAAAATTCAAATTTTAATTACAAGTCAAAATTCCAAATTTTGACCAATTTAAAAATTTTTAAATTTTTGTTTTGAGAATCTGAAATGGGATTTTTTGAAGGATTTCACCTAAGAATTTCATACCGATTTCTACATAGAAACCCATAACGGAATCCATATGAATTCTCACATCAAAACTGGTCCGAAAATACATCGTGGTTTTCACATAAGATCCAATGCGATTTCCAATGTGGTTTTTCCAATAGGGGTAACATGACCTACTGCACAGAATTTGGAGAATGTGCGATAAAATTTTCTTTTTCAGTTTAAAAATTTGCAAGTAGGTCATTATAGGTAGATTTGGTAAATGAAAAAAGGTATAGATTCCATCTCCGTATACTCATAAGAATTTTCTGATGCATTTATTTGTTAACTATGTGTGTTTATAAGTGAAAATAATCAAAATTGTGAATTAATAAACTTAATAACAGTGGATTATAAATATGTAAGAAACAACTTTTTTTTCGATAAAGGTTCGTAGTTTGGGATCTTCAAATATTGATAAAATAAAGTCGATATAGTCTTTTTGCTTTCCTAAAATCTCACCAATTTCGATTAGGTTTAAAAAAAATCTCTTTAAATATAAAAATCTACAAAACAGTGCACAGGATTGTTGTCAAATCCTTTTAAAAGAATTTTATTATACAATATCAGGTCGAAAGCTCAAGATCGAGGCTCACTGGATCGTATCCGAGTTGAGATAACCTATATATTATCTGTGGACCGGCGCCAGAAGCCTATTAAAAATAATCCCTAAGGACGAATTATGGAAATGAAGCAAATAACGTTCCCATATTACTTAGACTTGGTCTGTCTGCTGTGAAATTACAGGCTATCCAATGTTTCTACACTGAGAGACTTTTCGCTTTACTAAATGATAACAATCAGTCAAAGCTTGGTATGGATAATTGTTCGAATGTAGGGAAATCAAGGGAAAATCTAATTACTGGAACATCCCAGTTAAAAATTTTGTATGTATTCCCGCGTGTGTTCCTGTATATGGGTTCCCGTATGGGATCCCTTAAAGGTTCCTACATGGGTTCCTATATCATAACATCCTTCTTAATAATAATACGAAAAAATTTCCAATTTTTATTATTATAATTTAGCTTTGGAATAATACGGAAAAAATGTTTCGTTAAGTAGCGTTAATTTATAGATTCGCATAGAAACTGATTCGCTTGAAAAAATCATGGAATTTCTCGGAATAATAGATAGTTATCAAAAATGATTAAACAGGAATCTGCAAATCTCGACAGAGCCTCGGTCAGAGTTAATAACCCAATTTGACAATAAATTATATATAAATTAAAAGGTATTTAATTATATAATATATCATTATTCAAACAATCATATGTAAATGATTCCTAAACTGTTTTAGACAAAAAAAAAACCTCACATTCCTATAATAGAAACTTTTATTCTATTGCAAGAGATAAAATTGCTATGAAAAATTAATTTTATTTGTGCAAACATATTACATTTATTATTAAACAAAATTTTGTCCACTTCCTTTTTTGGGAAGTGAACTGAGTACGTTCATATCTCCAGTGGAAAAGTATTTTATAGTATAGTTGGAGCTACGAAGAAGGTAGAGGGCGAAAAGACAAGGAGAAACGAATCTCTGCGGTTGCCGTCTCGGTAGCTAAGCCAAGAAGAGAGGTAGGACCCCCGTCGTGTTCTCCTGCTGCGACCAGTAGCCATCTTCTGTCCCGTTTGTAATACATATTACACACGTATATGCACGAGCCGCAACCCACTCACTCGCGCCCGTCATTACAATATTAATATTCTGCCCTTAAATATAATAAATCATTTTCTTGAAATGACGCACTCAATTGTTCTGCACTTTCTTCATCAGATAGCTTTGACTACTATACCGTATTCCATATGGTTGAATCAAAATTTTGGTTTTCACTTACCTACATTGCAATTGCTTTTTTGTAATAGCAGTATACATTTTTATGCACAGAAAAAGCACTTTATGTGTATAGGTGTACCCTTTATTTCATTCAGTCCAATCGACCTTGAAAAAATCAGGAACACCGAAAAAGAAAGGCATTTTAATAAATCAGAATTGATTAATAATAATTTACATAAGGTAGCCTTGGAATCGAAATAAATTGAGTAGAAACCTTCACCGTAGTAAAAGTACAAAGTCATACTCGACATTGAAACTCGAAAATCTCAAGTTCGCGAGTCTCAAGTTGCTCCTCTCTCACGGCACTCGAGGACCTATCGACCACTTCCTTCGCCGTGGAACTTTTTAAAAAAGAGCCGTAGACCCCCACAGCGCAACTAAAATACCACTATGGTAAATGCACCAAAGGAACCCAAGATTCTCCTGCTGTGAGACGATCCTCTTCAACAAATCTATGTACGTCGTTCTTCACAGGCGCATAAGCTACTAATAGGTATGGGTACATTTTTATTAAAACCACAAGTAAACTGCTTCTAGTTTTATTCTCTTGAGGTAATCATGTGTTAAAAAGTCGCAATTCTTATGCTACCATGATGATTGAATCTAATAAAACCTTGAACTAGCTTACGAACTTTTTAGTGCAATTTTGTTCAGAGTACAAGAATTAGTCATCATTTACTAATTCATATTTAGAGAGTACTTTACTAAACAGATTTAATATTATTTAAAGATTTTATGTTTTAAAACCATCTCGCTTTTTACCATTTTAGATGTTGTTATGAATATCATATTTGTATACAAATTAGCATTTTTTATTATTAATATTGTTACTGATTTACTTGCATATTTATAGAAATACTGTTTCTTTATGACTAATCATTTAAAAGGTTTAAGATATCCTCCTAAAATATTTTAACAAAAGGTAAAAACAAAGTTTTCAAATTAATAAATATATATTTTTTAGACAGATATATTTATTCAGTGTAAATATATAAGACATTGATATATAAATTTTATTTAATTTACTACGTATTTGTATTTATTTACTACGGTTGACCTGGGTAATTTCAAATTAAAAAAAAGACAGTTAACATAACAATACATGTATTTTAGAAAAATGTTAAATTCTGGGAAAACGATGTTCGGGGAAAAGGATTCGAGGAAAATGCAGTCGGTAAAACGGTATTGAGGAAAAATTTTGTTGGTAGAATACCAATAATCTTATCGAGCAATAAAGTATCAAAATATCGGTCAAAAACTTACTTTTTGCAATTTTTGTTGGACATACGTCAAATGCACCCCAAAAAATTTTTTCAACTCGTGAATCAAAAAAGTAAGAAATCCACGTTTTTCAAAATTTCCAAAAGGTCATAGCCACTAGACGAAATTAAACCTGGGTATCCTCCACAATTGTGGAATCAACATTTTGATGTATTGATTGATGGACATAAGATCTTATTTCTTATTAATTAATCATTTACACTTTTTTCCTATTTATTATTTCTATATTTTTATTTTTTATATTTGTTTACACTAATTTTATATTACTATTCTTTTTATAAAATTTATAAATTATATCAATGTCTTATATATTTACACAAAATAAATATATCTCTTTAAAAAATATATATTTATTAAATTGAAAACTTTCTTTTTAAATTTTTTTGGGATATTGTCTGTTCAGTAAAACGGTATTCAAGGAAAAAATTTTCCGTAAAGTTGACATTCGGGGAAATGTCCATTCGGACAAAAAGTCGTTTGGGAAAATGGGCAGGCACTGTCTAGTCTACCCTGCCACTGCAGTCTGGACAGTTCCCGTACTGTTCAAGAAGGCGCAGTATAGTGGCAAGGCAAAGCAAAGCAAAGTGTCTTGGTTCACTGAAAAGTATGTTTTCACCATTCAATAACATAAGTGCAACTCAGTTGCATATTGCGCGGATTTTGTAGTCTTGTGGAAACTGGGATCGAGTACTCATAAAGGAACATTTTTTTCACGAATTTAATTTTTTTTTTTTTTTAAATACATACATTGGGAAAATCTCCTAACAGTTTGGGAAGTAATCGACGAGGTAATCCATATTGTTCGATAAACTCAACTCAGAACTCCTTAACAAAATACATAAATGTGTTATTAAAGTATTCCTGTAGATATCAAAAATTTCTATAGATTTAGCATTCAAGTAACATTGCAATTAAAAATTTTCGATTTTTCTTTTACTAAAGAAAAAGTTACGCTTTTCTTCGTTCATGTGGTGTATTGAACTCTACTTCCTGCGATGTAAACTGACTCATGTACCAAAAGCAGACCATCCCTAAAGTTAAAAATGTACATGTTCCCCTGTTCAACTTTTTAACGCCTATATTTGTTAATTGGCTTGTAACTTGATTTTGAAAATAATTCTGCACAGGTTTTCCTCTATAACCTTCACGTTCCCTTCACTCTTTCACTTTTGGTAGACATCAACTCGAGCATCAACTTCATTGTACATAACCCACTTGTAAATATTCGCCAGGTTTTCTGCCTGGAAATTCGATCGGAAATTCCGTATAGCTATTTGGGACCTTCCGCCTGCAATTTCATGAGGATTTTTTCATCTTTTTATTTTTAAGCGATATCTAAAAAGGGGCACCAAATCCGAATTTTCCCTGATTTTAAAAAGGTATTATCTAACATATTTGAAGTCTATTAGGCATACTCATAATTTGGGTGAGATGAATTTAAATGATATTTTTTTTATGTAAAAAACCATTTTCTAGTTTGAGGTTATGTCGACGGGTTGAACATCCTTAAAAAAATAAGAAAGTTAACAATATCGTTTTAGTCTATAGTCACAAAAGAAAACACACAAGTATATCAACCTAAACGACAAAGTTACTTACGTATCTTTTTAAGTTGTGCGAAAGTAATTACCATGCAATATTTATGAAAAATTACAAAAAAAGTGCAATATTGAAGCAATATTTTATAAACAGTTCAAATTTTTTATTTTATTTTTATTTGCAATCGATTAGAATTTTATGTTACACTGAAAAAACAGTCCGGTTAAAATAATACTTCCGGTTAAGCCCTATTTAACATGATTTTCCGGTTATTGTAACCAGAAATTCTGATAAAGCTAACCAAAATACTAGAAAATTAACCAGAATTCTGGTTAAAATAACCGGAACATCATATTAAATAGGGGTTTTCCTGTCTTGAAAATAGTTTTTGTTAGTATTCAAATATAGCACAGTGATTACAGTTTTTTTTTACTCTTAGAAAATCCGTCTGTCAATATAGCTTCTTGATTGCTTAAGATATATACTCCTTAAGTTACGTTCCAGAGTAACTAAAAATAAATATGAAAATCTTACAAAAACTGGAAAAGTATAAATGTGCTATGAAATTTATGCGGTGAAAAGATATGGAATAACCAGTGATCATTAATTAAAAAGTAAACGTCGGCTATTAAATGTTTCATTACGAGCATAGAGTTTATAGTGAATGATAATAATAATAATAATAATAATATTGATGAAGTGATTTCCGGGTATCTTACGACTTGAAACCATGAGAGGCTTTTAGCAAAGAGTTCTTATTTGTCGTTAGGATACCCCCAGCATCTTTGGCAGGATACATTAATGAATATAGTGGGTACTCTTTTTCTTCCTTCGCGCTCCCACCCTCCATTTTACATGACACCCCACGGATCAAGCTGCTGGTGTCGGCATCCTTTCATCTCTTGGAACGCGGTAAACACAAACAGGTAGAGCGCTAGAGAACCTTCTCCTCCAATCAGAGTCGTGCTGCGGCTCTAAACTCGAGAAAATATGTTCCAAGAGTCTTTAGATTGAGATCCCTGAGATAGCGAAGCACTGATTCTCCCTTCTATCGCCCCCTCGTCCTACCACCTCACCAATCACACACAACCTTCCTTCTTTAAACTCATACGTGAGAGCCTGTTGAGAAACGCCGAAAGAGGCCTGAAGAGACCTTAAATTCACCGACTTACCCCTTCTTCCCTCTTTATTTTCAGATTCTTCATTTAGATTTTATACCAGTTCCAAAGCGGATCTCGATAGATCTCGGCACATTTTTCCTTTTTTATTCTTAATTATCTACGCACTCTCAGTAAAACATTTTAACTCAGTAGCAAGACTCTTGCGAGTTATGACGCTATGACAGATTAGATGATATTAGGTCTTTTTTAATTACTAAATGAGAAGCTTAAATTCCATTAGGTTTTAGGGAATTTTATTGCCTTTCATTCTTGCGTAATTTGCATTTTAAGCTTGTCAGACACAGTTTCTATTCTAATTTACGAATTTCCATCTCGTGAATCAAGATTTAATCTTTTCCAATAAGGTTAAATATATTAGCAGGGACATTCACGAAATTAAGAGTCTTTTTTTCGTTCTTTGAAAATATTAAGCATAGGTATGGCAATGTAATTTGCTTGACGAATGAAATCAGCATCAAATGTAAGGAAAATATTAACCGTTTGGTGTTTAAAAGTCCAAATTAATTTAGAATTCTTTTACTTTTTCAAACCATACAATAACCTAAAAATTCACTTAATAAAAGATTTAATACAATTTATAAATTGTCTACATAAGAAAGACTATAAGTTTTAACATGTACATATAAGGAAAAGTACTCCAAGATGGATAAGATCCCAAGATGGACATTTCATATAACATTTTTGTTGTGAAGGTAACAGCATCTTATGCTTTCTGTTATTTTTGTTGTTTGTATAGACAAAGTTTTTGATGCACATTTTGAGAAAACAAAAAAACCAATGTTTTTCTTTTGCACATATCAAGTTAATTCAAATCTTTAATACTTTTTTTTTTCGATAATCGAATATGAATAGTTTTTAATATTTGAATTTCAGCTATTACAACGACTCCCTGTAGCTATAAGTTACCTAATATATTGTGCTTTCATTCGGTATAAAACATTTTAATAAATTTTATTCGGTTTGGAATCTAGAGCATTAAATCAAACCTATGTCTATCTGTCCATATCTTAAGGACATCTCCCCTAAACTAAAAATTAATAATATATATAAATTGCAAGAGCTTCAAAAGAATTCTCTGTTTGGAAATATCTCTGAGACATAAAAAAGATCCGTATGTCTTACCAATATACAAATTTTCATTAGGATAGTTTTCCAAATACATACAATAATAATTTATCGTTACTCGTTAGAGAGCAAAAGATCATTTTTCAGCTTATAATGACAAAAACAAAGCAAATAATTAATTCGTGTTTTCTTATCACTCGGAAAGATCTCCTGTCGAGTGCCACATTCAAAGTCAGTATATATGAAGAGATAACTCAAATGAATGTATAAAAATTCACACATCAATAAAGTAATAAAAAGATATTTGATTCTGAAATAACAAAGCTTTTTATTTCTAAGCCAATACATCATTTACGTATTTCACAATGCCCTAAAATTTTCTTGTGAAATTTGTCAAGTCATTTAGTGTTAACTACTAAAGAGAAGAATGTGACAAAAACAATGTAATTTAAAAAATTGTAAAAACAGTTGATAATAATAATGACGATTCTAAACAATTAAAAGGTTTTTTTTAATTTAGGAAATATGTAGGTATACTGTATAAATGGATATAATATGTATATAAATTCTTTTTACTTTGATCATTATTACATTTGAACACTTTCATATCAAATCTTATACAATAAAAAAATTTGAAAATTTCGTAATTACCTATGTTTTATTTGATTTTTATTTAAGTACCATATATGCATAATTTTTTTGTTTTGTTTTGAAAACCAATAAGAATTACTCCCGAGGAGTGATCAGCTAGAGGGTAGGAAGCATTCCTTTGAATTTGGCCATTGAGCCCATTGGCGGATTCAGACTTGGTTTCAGGAGAGGGTTATACATGAGAGAGAAAGAGACAACACTATAGTGATGTCTCTCTCTCTCTCTCTCTCTCTCTCTCTCTCTCTCTCTCATGCAAATCTAAGTTAGCTCCAGGGAAGGGGTCATGACTCCCATTACCCCCCCCCCCCCCCCGTGGATTCGCCACTGATTGAGCCATGACTGCATTTACATTAAGGTATTTAAGACTGATTTAAGATATAGGAAGAGGTGGGGCAAGATGGGATACCGTCTTAGTTTGAAAACAGAGCATTTTTCAAAAATTTTGTAAACGCTATTTTGTAGCAATTTTTAATAGATTTTAATGTACTAACTGACATGACTGGTAAAAAATAATTCTCGGAATAATCAATAAAAATCGTTTTTTCTATGATTTGATCTTATTTTTCACTATTTTGATTGCTTGACTGTTTGATTTGCTATAAATGTATTAAAGTAAATGGGTACTTTATTAATTTTTTTTTTGTTATTTGAACCAAACTTGTGTTAAAAGAATAAAAAATATTCAACAACATTATTTTTTGTCATTACAATATTAATTTTTTTAGTGTATTTTCTCTAAATTTAATTTTTAATGCAAAGCGATTTAAATACATGTTCATTTTTCATTTTGATAAAGAAATTGAACCGTCATTATTACGGACAATTATGTTTTACAGTTTATCACGTATGGTTAAGAAAAATGACTACATGAATATTTCCGTGTCAAACAAAAAACATTTAATTTGAAGTTCATATTCAAGAGTTTTGTGATAAAAGTATTAAGTAATATGATGAGAGGTCGAAAATGCTAATCATAATTATTATTGTGTGTACATACGTAACGAAAAAAAAAATTAAAATTAATCTTATAAAATTACCAAAAGCATTTTTTTCATAGACTCGGTTTATATTAAAACTAATGTTACTAGATTACAGGTTCATAATAAAAGTATATAAATATATATATGAAAGTATAATAAATGGGCACTTTCATCAGTAAATTCAAGTCAAGAATTGTATAAAAAATATATTATCGTCAAAAAACATTTTCTATTAACAACGGCACCTTGTTACAGAGAAGATAAAATTAGTCTAAGAAAATGAGACTTATTTATTCTCGACCAAGATTGATCTGATACAGTATGTATAGTTGAAACAGCGTTGGTGTAATCACTCTTCAAACAAAATATAGAAGACCTCCACCAATTCGGTAGGTCACGGTCTCCCCAGGGGGCAACGAGTCTTATCATCTTATCACTGGCATCCTTTATTCTTCAAGAGTTCAACTGGTGTCAGTCAACGATTAATTCCTTCTCATATATTTGACGTCATTCTTCAGCGTCAAATCATTGGAAAATTGTATTGTCGATTTCATGATGTCACCAACCTACACAGCAAAGTTCCTTGTCTGAAGCTTGAGCGAGGTTGGCACTGCCAACTTCGAAATTTTGAATCGGAAAACTATGGAATTTGGATTTAACGTCTAAAATGTCAGCAAGTTCAGAAAGCTTGACGTCAAAGCTTAAGATAATAATAATGCCATGGAAAACTTTACTTTCAAATTTTAAGAAAGATTCTAGTAAAGTTAGAAATAAAGAGGAAAGTTATTTTTATGGATTCGATGAATCTGTAACACGCATTGTGACCCCCGCGGGAGAATTCCTTTGTCTTTAATTCGAATTCATTGGCAGATCCACGCCCGGTAAAAAGTCCTTTATTAAAAAGTATTAATATGTTTAATACATTTAAAAATCTGATTGGTACAGACTTTTAATTCAAAGAAAACGAATAAAATTAGTCTCGGTTTCGGTTTTCAAGCCGTAGCTTATGTGTATGTCTGGTAACAAACCTTACATGATTATTTAATAAGTATTTCAGTTTCTTAGATTAGTGCCAAATTCAATGAATTTTAATATTAATTATTATTATTCTGATTCTGCCAAATATCATTTAAAGAAAACATTATAAAATTCATATTAGGACTGATCAAATCAGTTAACAAAAATGCTACCACCTGATTTCAGTGTTGACATTTCTCGTTTATAAAAGACAAGATAAATTAGCAAATGACATCCCGCTGGATGTCCGAGAGGTCCAAGGCGTGCATCTTCGTTCACTTAGATAGGTTCAACCCCGTGTGAGCCTAAATTTTTTTAAATATTATATTTAATGTAAAATAATTTTGTAATATTATATCAATATCACAGTGAGGCAGACATTTCAATATCACGTCAATATCACTGTAATATCACCCCGTAATATTACTAATATTACAATATATCACTGCGATATTCACGCAATATTACTTGCTTTATGGGTACTCTTATACAAAACTGAAATATTTAAGTATAATCAACCATTTACCCTAGTATATTTGCATTTATCACATAGATTATTACTTATTATTATCAATTATAATTCTGTTCGATAAATATTCGATCAAATGAAAATTATCCGAAATCAACCATTATAAAAAAGTTAAAAGAAGTACTGGAAAACGTATTGGAAACGTACTTTCAACATTTTTGAAAATTTTTTCATGTTACGCACTAAGTTTCTATAGAAACTACGACTGAGCAATAGTTTTTTTGTTGTATATTAAACACATAGAAATACATTGAATGCAAAATCAAAATTTCATTAACATTAAAAAAAAAAAATTATTGTGGTTTAAAAAAGTATACTGCGCGAAAAAAGTACTAGAGTTCTAGTACTTATACCAGTACTTCTTCCCAAAATCCCAGTACTCAAATAATTGATAAAAATTAAATAAATAAAAATAAATGAAGATTATTCAGATTAATGTTAAACAAACATTTGATTGAATGAGAGTTAAGCTGATTAAAAACATTTTTATTGAAATTCGGGATAAGTAAAAATTATCCCTTATAAATATTATTTCTAAAAAAAATTATGCAAAAATGAGAAATAGAATTCATGTTATACAAATATTTTATTTATTATGCATATTTAAATTTAAGGTAAATCTACGTCATACTTTTGAAACTGACGTCCTCTGAGATATTCTAATTCATTTAGAATGAACTGAATATGGGAATTCGTGTCGTTTTTTAAGATTCAATTGGTGGCTTTGTGTGGATCGCTTTATCAGCTGATTCGATTTGGCGTCAAACTGACGACGAAGGGAGTCAGGGGAACGGTGTAGGCAGGACTGATAGCGGAGCTATTTATAAGAGGTTTCAGCTATCCACAATATTAGTCTGACACTCGTCTCTTTTGCTTTCTGTTACTCGAGCATTTCTCTTCCTTCTGCATCACAATTTAGAATAAAATAACTGACAGCCAGTGATCCTTGATACTTCCTTCTAAAAAGTAGTTACAAACGACGTGACTCAATCCTTTCAAGATTGAATAAGAGCCTAGTAAATACTAAAGAACCTTGGTTCTTCGACAATCCGATCCGATTTTCGGTCAAAGGAAACTTCAAGAAACTTATTTCTTTCTGCCAGAATACTATAGAAGAAACACAACATTTCGAAAAACCGTAATTTGTGAAAAGAATATTTCAAGAAGGAAACAACTTAACGGAAAAGTCAAAGTTTTGCAAAAAAGTTTCGTTTAAAAGCAAACTTTGTCATGGAGATAGACTTTTCTTAGCACTCGAAACACAGTTTTTTCGCTTATCGTTTTTATTAACTTGTCAGGTGATATCTACGGAAGATCAACATAAAGACTTATTTCCGTTTATTTGAAAAGTGTTATTAGTTTTGGAGAATTGTGTAGCTTGTGCAGCTCTGTCTTATGATTTGTTTTGTACGTCCCAGCCTAGTTATGTTTTCAATCGAGTACAGCAAGCAATTCCTGAGCTATCGCATACTCAAGTCCAACCGGTTCAAATATATCTGACGATACAGACTCGGACTAAGTGCTAAAAAAAAGGGTGCGCAAGTGAGCGTGTGTGTTTATAGTAGCGGTGAATCTCAGGAAGCACTCCCTTCGGTAAGACCTGGAAAGTCTTGCCACTTATGAAAATCTGCTTTCTTTCATCTAAACACAATTTCAGAAACGGGAGAATTCCAGTCGATTTCTAGACCATCACCTCTAAATTCATTGGATAGGATCAAGGTTCTAAGGAAAGAGCAAAAACAAACATCATTCATTCCTCGACGAATGAACTCTTTTTCTAATAAGTCCTTCCACGCTGGATATTGAAATGCACAAATTAACTTCTACTTCATTTAATGTACCTTTGAATTAATTTTTAATAAATGGAAGAAATCGAATATAACAATTAAATATCTAAGGACGAATAAATATAAAAAGATAAATAAATACTTGAGCTGAACAAAATTTTAAAACAAACTTAATATAAAATATTATCAAAAATCTGATTTTATAAAATCACGAAAAACCAAATTCAAAAAGCAAAATCGTCAAAAACTAAATTTTAAAAGATTGTCAAAAACCGAATTTAAAAAGATTGCCAGTAACAAAATTTTTAAAAATTCTCAAAAACCAAACTTATCAAAACTTAAAGTATTCATAAGATTCAACGAATTCTAAAAAGAAACGAGATCTGCACGTGTTAGGTGATTTAGTTAAGTTTGAAAGAGTCAATTTAAATTAAAACCATGATTGTTTATGTTCCGGGCAGAATGCCAAGTCACGTTGGTCCTTACGGCGCCGCTCGCTATTCGGGCAGCCTGCTAGGTGCAGTTCCAGGTTATTATAATCCGATTTCCGGTTACTCAACCAGCCAAAACTCCAACTATTACGGAAATTTGAGTGTTTACCAGCCATCGCTGGATCTTCCGGTTTGGCCACGGAGGATGCCGGCAGAAGAAGAACTAGTGACTTCACCCTCTGCAGGATTGGCAAGCCTGGGAGTCTCACCTGGTTCTTTAGGAAACGGTGGTCCCCCCAGTCCCTCGCACAGTGACTCAGATGCTTCCAGCTCCAGCCTTGAACTTGGATCCATCAGGAGAGGAGAAAATGCCCAACTAAAGTGCAGGTAGATTATTATTTATTAATACTTCAAAAGTAAAATAAATCAATCAATTCAAATTATATGAGGTTCTAGACTTCAAAATTAAATTGGCTACATTTCACTGGTAAATTAATCAAAAGTGTAAATCAGTGATATCTTTCATTGACATTCAATTAAATTACCACTGAATGTATTGTTAAATCTATTTATTGACAGTTGATAAAAAAGATTCCACTGATTTATTCAGTAGAATGTAACTGATTTTCAGTCAATTTTCACTAGAATGATTCGATAGTCTACTTCTGGCTAATTTACCAGTGATATTTCACTGATTCCGTTCAAGAGTATAAAATTACATATGATACCCCACAGTTACCTAACCAATTAGGAGTATCTACTTATAATATAGATCTTTTTATCTCAAAACGGAAATTGATAAATCGCATAACACAGCCCCACAAAAAAAAAAGTGTCATGTACTTTTGACCGGAATACCTTAGCCCTATGTATTTTGACGCGCTGAACACGAATCCGAAGTCCATTTTGCTCCATCACGTCAGGATTTTTTTCTAACCTCAAAATCAATAAAATGACACTTTTTGTTCATTAGCATGTGAACCCGAATTAACATTAATACATGCCTTGGGCGAATAGAAAGCTTGGATTGTGACCTTTAAAACGCTTTTTTAAAAATTGTTCTACGATGATTTTTAACGAAGTTATGATGTTTTATTTAAAATATAAATTTTTTCCAAATGTAAATAACACTTCAATTATTGATGTGGTATGGTGTAATGGAAAAAAATGATTTTAAATAAAACATCATAACTTCGTTAAAAATCATCGTAGAACAATTTTTAAAAAAGCGTTTTAAAGGTCACAATCCAAGCTATCTATTCGCCCTAGGCATGTATTAATGTTAAGTCGGGTTCACATGCTATTGAACAAAAAGTGTCATTTTATTGATTTTGAGGTTAGGAAAAAATCCTGACGTGATGGAGCAAAACTGACTTCGGATTCGTGTTCAGCGCGTCAAAATACATAGGGCTAGGGTATTCCGGTCAAAAGTACATGACACTTTTTTTTTTGTGGGGCTGTGTAATTGATCTTTCAAATGTTTTGGCCCTAAACTAAAGAGCAAAAGAGACTTCTAATATAGTATTTCTTTTTTCTCTAAGAATGACTAAAACATTTAACTGTCAGTCATGAGCTTCATATATTTCCGATTTGAGTTGAAAAGGTCTTGTGTTGCCTCTCTCAACTAGTTTTGCTGCGATTTATGAAACGAGGTCATAATTTCATCTGTCTGGATTTATATCGATTCGTCGATATTTAAAAAAAAAACCACTCTTGTATCGTATCTTATAGCTGCCACAAACTTTTCAGTTGCCGCAGCAAGTATATTTGCTGCAGCAGCAAATGTTCAACAGCAAACATTAGTTTAATACAATCTAAAATAATTTACATATAGGAAAGTTTTTACTGAAAACATTTCGAAAAAACCTCAACCGTTTTCATCAGTTATTTATGTTTAATAGTGTAATTTGAATATGTTAAATAAACGCAAACATTGGGATAGAAGTTTACTTAAGTGGCTTTTTTATGTAGTCTTAGACGAATCATTTCACTTTGAATAGTATATATTAATGATTTTATGCAAATCCAGAGAGGAAATAATAGATCAATTATAAACGATTTATTTAATGTTCAAGTGTTCGAAGTCCAAATTTTATATTAAAATATATTAATATCTCAAAGAACAAAGATGTAGGAACGATAATTACAATTCTTTAAATATTTATACTTCTTTCTCTCATATAATTAATTAAAATCGATTAAGAACGATAGGGGAAAAAATTTGAATTGTTTCCAATTGTGTTTCTTAACCCTGTCAACACGATTGTGAACCATTAAATCCTCAGCCTCTTTCCCAATCCTTCCCAATCGTGATTAGAGCTCTATGTACATTTTTGCAAGAAAATGTAAAATTATTAAATTAAGAAAAATATAAATATAAAATCCAGAAAAATATATACTTTATGTAGACCATGCAGTTAGTTGGTTTTTTGATCTACACTGAAAAAATGTCTAGGTGCTCTTAGTCACTTTGAGGAATCCACTAAGAAATCTTTATTGAGTTAATCAGAATTCCTAGTTGTTATAGTAAGGATAAGTCAAATTAACCAAGATTTCTATGTTAAAGTGACTCTGATTCTTGATGGGTTCCTGTCGTGACTAGGACTATAGTCAAATAACTTATGAATTTTTTGGGTGTAGAATATTTTATCCAAAAAAACAATGTGGCTAAAAAATAAAAATCAAAAATAAAGAAGTTGTAGAAGGAAAAAGAATTCCAAATGTCAAAAAACTTGAAAAAGCATGTATGAATTTTTGGTGAGTTATATTATATTTTGCATAGGTCAACTGATTCTCTTTGAGACAAGGAGTATTATTTTTTGTTTTTATAAAAATGCTATAACATGAATAAATTTTTGGCAAAAAATTTTATTTTTCGATGAAAATAGGTGCTCAAAAATTTGATTGGGTATTTTAACCCTGATTTTAACCCGCTGATTAACAGCGGATTCCTCCGCTGTTAGACTGATGCCGCGGGGATCCGATGTGTGATTTTTAACTTATTAAGCTCATAAATGTCTAAATTTGAACACAGGGATTTTTTAAAATACCCAATCAAAATTTTGAGCACCTATTTTCATCGAAAAATAAAATTTTTTACCAAAAATTTATTCATGTTATAGCATTTTTATAAAAACAAAAAATGGCGACAAAACACACACACAGTGGCGGTTTTACGTGGGGGCGATTGAGGCGACCGCCCCTCCCGAGAATCTTATATTTGTATAAGAGAGAGAGAGAGATAGCACTATGGTGCTATCTCTTTCTATCCCATATATCGCCCCTTCCGAACGCTTTGCCTAAAGCCGCCCCTGTAGTCACATGCACACCCAAATGTACATATTTATATATATACATCCGGATAAATATTCGGATATATTTTTAAGCAAATGCTTAAAAATGAAAATTTATGCTGTTTGGATGAAAATGAGTCGAAAAAACCTATTTTTGGAAAATCGAAAATTTGAACGATCGCAAAGCTTCCTCTATGAGAAAGAAAAATAAACAAAAAGTTTATGGAAAGTAAATAAAATTTATTCATGATATTCTATAATTAAAATATAATATCGAAAATTCCCCTAAAATTTCCTGAATATTGGTAGACATTTCCCGAATATTCGTACCTAATATTCAGGGAAGTTTCGTGAAATCATTAAAATGTCCACCTATTGGACGCGAAAGTTTCCTGAAAATGTATTTCTAATGTTCAGGGAATTTCTGCGTCTAATGTTCCTACAATATTTAAGGAATGTTAAAAAAAAATCTAATTCTGAATTAGTGGTTTTCTATTAATGAACTAGCGAAAAGTGACCCACACAGCACCGGAACTTCTCTGAACATTCCCAACCTTCAGGCAAGTTCTGGAACTTCCAGCAAACTTACTGGAAGTTTTGAAAATTCCTTGAATGTTGGGAATGTTCAGGGAAGTTCCGGTGCTGTGTGGGGAGCTACACTGCAAAAACATAATGTCTTAAATTGGACAAAAATATCTTAAATTAAGATACTTGTAGTGTCTAAGACACGAAAAATGTCTTAATTTGAGACATTTTTGAACAATTCTGTGGCTGAAAGGTAAAACAGCACAACTCCAATTTTATCAAATTTGAGATAACATCAGAATTCTATATATGTAAATATACTTTTTAAAGTTTCATAACTATAAATTGATTAAAATGTTTATTTACGTAGAAAATATTAAAAAACGTAAACGCATAAATACATTAAAATCGATAAAAATAATTGATGTTATTCTCTGGGACCTTTGAATTTCATTAAATTTGTTAAACAGATCTAAAAACTACATTAGAAAACAGGATTAAATATCAAACACCCAAAATATTTGTTCATATTTCGATTTTACAGAAATTAGAAAAAAACAAAATCACGTTTTACTCGAAACCATTAATATGGCGCTTGTGCTGTTTTACCTTTCAGCCACAGAATTTAAGACACCTGTTTTTGCAGTGTACTATTAAATAGTAAGAATTTTACTAATTTTTAATTATAGTTAATTATTTTTATTTTTTTAAATTATGGTATACTAATTTTTAGTAGTTTTCTATTAAAAAATGAGTAAAATTGTTACTATTTAATAATAGCTCACTTTTCGCTAATTCATTAGTAGAATTCAAATATAGAGAGAATAGTACTAACAATATAAATATTGTAGGAATATTAGACGTGGAAATTCCCTGAAAATTAGAAATACATTTTCAGGGAACTTTTGCGTCCAGCATTCTCTATAGGCTGAATTAGGTCCGAATATTAGGGAAATGTCGACCAATATTCAGGATAGTTTCAGCGAATTTCCGGTGCTATGTGGGGACCAAACCATTTAATTTAGAGACTTGAAATTTGGGAAACATAATTATGTAATTTGACATGTTCATTGTAACAAAAATATAGCAAGCATGATTGGAATTAATGGTCAAAACGTTGTCAAGAAAATAAAAAGAGTTTTTGCAACTTAAGGTAGGGCCCTGGCAAATAAGCGTCACCGATTGCGGATTAAAAAGGTGCCGATAAAGTCCGCATTTGGTACCGAATCGGTCCTGACGTTAGAAATTAAAATTCATATGTTTCAATTAACTTGTACAGTATTTATTTAATGAAATTAGTTAATTCTATAATCATTTTAATAATTATTATTATTTATTTTTGAAAGAAAAAGTAAAAAAAATGTAAAATTTGAATTCTATATTTTTTACTTTTTCTTTCCTTAATAAAAAATAATACTAATTAAAATGATTATAGAATTAACTAATTTCATTAAATAAATACTGTACAAGTTAATTGGAACATATGGATTTTAATTTCTAACGTCAGGACCGATTCGGTACCAAATGCGGACTTTATCGGCAAAGCAAGTTCAAAGAAGCTCTTTAGGAACATTTCAGATCTTTGCTGTTTGTAATTATGAAATAATAATTAATTAAAATTTTTACGTTGCCGTCTCTAACACGTATTCGGTGTATTAGCATTAGCAAACATTGTGAGTCCGCAGTGCAGCTTTTGCTATTACACCTATCTAACGGGTTCCCACCCGTTAGATTTTTTGCTCATAACTTGTCATAAAATTATCATATTGTTAAAGTCGACATAACACTGGAAAACGGACCTAAAAAGCCACAACCCAGAACCAAAAATCATTTGAATTCTCAAAACTAGCTAAAATTGACCTGATAAATTTTCGGCTTGCAGTTGCATCCTTCTGGAAAAATTGCTGAAAACGTATATGATTCGACATAAAGTATTTTGTAGCAATAAAAAAAAATGAAAAATTGTAACTAGTTTTAGAAAAATGCGAATATTATGTAAAACAAAATCGACAAAGTGGGACCTTTTCATGCAGACGTACACGTATTTGATAATTATTTTGATACGTATTTGATAATAATGAAAAAATTAACACAATACTCCTATTAACTTATCTATTTCCAATCATATTTGAAACTTTGAGACTGGAATCAATAGACGTCCCGAAATGTAGAAATATCCAGTTTTCCTTATCAAAAATGTCTATTACGTTTTAATATACGATTATAAGAGCAGACCGCGGAAGGGTCACAAAACGTTTGGCGTGTTCCGCGATATCAACACTAACTAATAATAATTTATTCCTTCTGTGCTTGTGTTGACAGACATATTTACGTGTTATCCGCAATTTTCTAGAAAAGTAAGAATGCAGATACATATAATGACAACTTTCTGTATTGATTTCTAACCTCTCCGCAATTACAAGGATTAGAACTGATAAGATTTGATTCGACCTCTGGTACAATTTAAAATTTTTTTTTTTAATATTCAAAATATTAATTTTGTCCGAATGGAAAAACGAAAAATATAAAATGAGTCTTGAATACTTAACTATGGAACACACGCATCAAATTAATACTCATTGTAACTTTTATTGGGTTTTCTGTATCTTGCACGTGTCAGTCACGTGTAAGATAAAAAAAGCTTTAATCCAAGAAATTTCTTATCACACTTGCAGCTTCCTATCTCTCCATCACACAATGTTTAAGGAGGGGGTTTTGTAATTTAAATTGAACTTAATAGCTGTAACTGTACGTGTAAATAGATTTAAAAAACAAGGATGGGGCTAGGCAGGGTAGAATAGAATAGCAAATTAATATGAGGTACCAACGGATCTAAAAAATTACTATAGTTTAAAAATCCAGGTAAACAATTCTCTCGGAAATCTTGAGGGGAATTTTTTCAACTTTTTAAATTTAAGATAATTGAAAAATGGAAATCAAATTTAAATATTTTTTGCATTTTTGAGGAGGTTGTAATATTTTTGAAGCTTATTAAGAATTAAAACTTGGCTAATGACTAAAAAGTATTGGAAAAGTGATAATGCAGTTTTTTAATATTAATTTTAGAAAATGTCACTTTCAGTTCGTCATGTTTTTTTCAAGATTGAAACCACCAATGGAATTTGAGCCAAATTAGGGGACAGTTAACAACGAAGGTGTTGGGTTCTTTGCGAGGAATTATCCTATTAAATTCAAATTAAAGAATAGATATCCATGTTACTTTCAATAATTGTTATTGAAATAAGTAGTGATCTATTAAAAATGCATTATATAATTTAATTATAATTTATTTTGACACTTTTTTAAATACTATTTATAGGTGAACTAGTGTTTATTATAATGAAAATAATTCAAAGTTTGTTTTCAGCTAACGTAAAAGACGACTATCGTTACTATATTCAACTTCATTTGATCCTGTGCACAATCATAAATTGTCTATTTTTAAATATTTAAAAGAATAATACATTATTCTTTACACAATTAAGCGTGAAAAGAGAAAAAAATAAGAGATATCACGTGAATTGATCTTATCACCTGCGCAAACACAATCGTCTTTGAAAAATCCTATAAGCCGATAAGAACAGTGTAGATGTAGCAGCTACCTCTTCACATACTTTTTTTTATTTTTTAGCGGAGAGTCGTTTTAAAAATCAATGATAAAGCTATAATTCATGCGAAACTACGTTTATTTAGAGTATACTGTTTATGAATTTCCATTTATTATAAATACAAAGTTGAAGGTCAAAAAGTGGCTCACTTTAAAGTTTTTCCTTCACTCTCAGAAATGTTATAGATAAGTAGTCTTTGCTAATGTTTTCTTTAACTCATTATTTCCAGTTTTCAATAACTTATTTTGTAAAACTAAAATTATTTTTTTCTATCCAAAAATTGATATTTTCACAATTTCTTAGTTTTCCTGAGGCAAATAGCATTTAACCGTTTTAATAATGTTGAATTGACCTGATTGAACAAATTGATTTATCATCGAGTTATGAAAAGCCACTTGACGAACCCAATGATCTTAAAAAAAACCATCAGAATGAAAATCACCTTGACTTTAGGTCTGAAAAGCGTAATCGCAAGTACTAAGCAAGCAAAATACCTTTCTGCGTTCTTAGAATGGAATCCGTAATAAAGTGGAGTTAACTGATGCCAATTGACAAATGCTCAGAATTAGCATCAATTCAAACAACTGAAATATGACGCAAATTGTGTATATAAATGTCTTTTTTCTATTTTCAATCAATGATCATAAAAAGTTTTATCCAGTTTGGCTACTTTTGATCGCATTTTATTCAAAGTATCTTTTACAAATTAAACGGGTCTATTAAATATTTCCAGTAAACACATTTTTGTCATTAATAACAATGTATAGTTTCAAAATTCATTTCAAGGTTCATTATCTGTCTCTGATTTCGTAAAACTGATCTTTTCATTTACGTCATGGATTCCTAGAAATAATTAAGTCACTTGTATGTTAACTGATAATAAAGTAATCAAAGAAAAGTTAAAAGACAGTGTCTTTTAAACCACTTCTTTCTTGTAACATTGTTATTATTGAATATATAATTTTAGTATTATTTACTTTTTCTTAAAATATTTATTAGAAAACAAATAAATACAATTTAAATTCTGAAACTTACATTTAGAAAGAAACTTTCTTCGTTTCCTAAGCCTAGATAATAAAGAAAAAATTATTCTTTGTTTCAGATGGCAAAATTGTGGACGTTGGTTTACGTCATTGGAACAACTAGCAGGACATGTTGCACGATTGCATGCGGCGCCAGGTCCTCGAGGGCTTTTTTACTGCGGCTGGGAAGGATGTGCCAGAGGAGAACGTGGATTTAATGCAAGGTAATTTTTCCCAAGGCTTTCAAGTCCATTTTAATTAATTATAATTTCAAACAATATTAAATAAAAGGTTATTACCAAAGATACTACGGAAATAGATCCGGCAAGGGTCCTGGTGGTATGTGGACTAACTAAAAATTTCCATTAGTAAGAAAAGGACGGAGATATCCTGCCACCAGGACCCTTTCCAGATCTATTTCCGTAGTATCTTTGTTATTACAAATTCACCCTAACGTCGATTTAGTGGACAGATCGATTCTTTGTCACTAAATCGAGAGTGACGTTACGAGCATTCTGATTGCTACAACCCTGTACATCTCTGGGAGCAGTGCCCTGAAATGATCATGTACATTCATTTATTTAATTACTATTATAATTAATTTTGGTCTTTATACTTTGTTTTTAATAAATCGTTTTAAGTATGCACATCATATTGACCACACAAATGCTTTCAAGGTATGCACAATCACAGATTCGCATTATATTAGCTCGATGAGCTCATTAAATGTCCACTAAATCGAGTCACTAAATTGACGTTCTGGTGTACTACTCTATGAGGTTAAAAATAAAGACAATATTTTAAAAAGATGTTCTGAGAAACAAAGATATTAAACATACAAAAATAGAATTTTTCGTCAGACTCAATACAAACATCAAAGTAAAATTTTACCTATCAAAAAATTTAAATTAATTAAATCCATATTTCTCAATTCTTTGCAAAAAAATAGTACACACGTGTTTTTTTATTTAAACATTGAAGGCATAGTTTTCGAGTTATAAGCATTCAAAATTTTGATTTTGAAAATAAAGACCTAAATTTTTTTAATTGTTTATAACTCACAAAATACTGAAGTTACAAAATGAATGTAAAGAGATAATTTTCATCCACATTATCAGAAAATTGTTTTTCTATACTAAAAAAAAAATTTCGTATACTAAACATTGGTCAAATTTTGACTATTTCAATAAGTAACCATTTTTTCTCTAATTCATTAGTAGAAACCATTATAATTTTAATTGAAATTTAGAAAAAGACCATTTGTTTATAAAATTTATTTATTTTTTATAAAAAAATACGAATTATTTATTGTTTACTTATATGACTCAAAAGCCACTGAAAAGTAAAACATTTTATCTGTTTACATTCATTTTGTAACTTCAGTATTTTGTGAGTTATAAACAATTAAAAAAAGGTCTTTATTTTCAAAATCAAAATTTTGAATGCTCATAACTCGAAAACTATGTCTGCAATGTTTAAATAGAAAAACACGTGTGTACTATTTTTTTTTTTGCAAAGAATTGAGAAATATGGATTTAATTAATTTAAATTTTTTGATAGGTAAACTTCACATGGAAATGCCAATATGTTCAAATATATACAACTTTTTACCAAACTAACACATAATGAAGAAAATATTCGATTTATATATATATTATATATATAATATATAATATATATATATATATACACGGAAAGAAATCTGGTAGAATTAAATCAGTTGATAGTTCGGTAGATTTTTAGTATCAATAGATAAATAGAATCTTATTATCTACTTTGACTAATATTAATATGAAAACATGAAAATATTCTGAAGAGCTTGAGATAGGAAGAAACCAACAGCCATTTATAAAATTTCCATCTATTTGATATTAAAAATGCTCGTAGGCCTTATTACAATTCCATCACACGCCAGCTAATATTATTCTATCGCCCACCACTAATTTTCAGGCCAAGTTTGTACAACACAAACTAAGCTTTATATACATGTATGAACACACAAACGCAAGCAATACAATGGCTGACGGATCAGCCATCAGGCCATCAGCCAATGTATTGCTTGCGTGTGTGTGTTCATACATGTATATAAAGCTTAGTTTGTGTTGTACAAACTTGGCCTGAAAATTAGTGGTGGCCGATAGAATAATATTAGCTGGCGTGTGATGGAATTGTAATAAGGCCTACGAGCATTTTTAATATCAAATAGATGGAAATTTTATAAATGGCTGTTGGTTTCTTCCTATCTCAAGCTCTTCAGAATATTTTCATGTTTTCATATTAATATTAGTCAAAGTAGATAATAAAATTCTATTTGTCTATTGATACTAAAAATCTATTGAACTATCAACTGATTTAATTCTAACAGATTTCTTTCCGTGTATATATATATTTATATTTATATAATGTAGAGACTTACAAGTAAGACTACCTAAGTGTAACTCACCGATTTTCTTGGTACTTTGTATAAATATTATACAACGAACTACGTTTGACGTACCATGTTTTATATCGGCTGAAAAACCTTTTTAGGGGTAGAGATTACCCTTGTGATATTTACATTATACGTAAAGGCCAATTAGAACCTATGGTTAAATTACTGTACGTATTTTAAATTTTTAATATGAAATTATCTTATGGCAAAGAAATAACATTATAGACTCAGAAAAAATGTTATATAGCAATTATTTTATAACAAAATTGTTCAAATAATTAAAAGAATAATAAAAAAAAACCTTTGTAGCTTAATTGGTTTAGAGCAGTCAAGCGCCATTTGAAAGACCCGAGTTCGAATCCCGGAGGAGCTAAATGTCCGATATTTTTTCACAGAATTTTCTAATTTCAAATAATTTAATCTTGAATGTCGAAAATTCATTTGAATTTTCGTGTTTCAATTTGATTTAAATATCGAGAAAATCTTCCTGAATTTTCAAACTTAGTGTCGATATAGTAGGTTTCTGAGATGCACAATTTGTGGACGAGCCTACTCATGATTGGCAAATAAAGTTCAACACCAAAAATTCTGGGAAAATTTGAAAAATTAAAAAGTAGTTTTTTCCGTAAATTTTTTGCGCTTATCGATATAGAATATTTATACCCAGTACCAAGAAAATCGGTGAGTTACACTTGGGTAGTGTTACTTGTTAGATAAATATATTTACAAGTTTTTATAAAATTACTTTTTTTCAGGTACAAGATGCTGGTACACGTTCGAACACACACGAATGAAAAACCTCACCACTGTTTCCAGTGTGACAAGAGTTTTAGTAGAGCCGAAAATCTGAAAATTCATGCTAGGTCCCATACTGGTGAACGTCCCTATGTCTGTCCAGTGGAAGGTTGTAATAAGGCATACTCAAATTCTTCAGACCGATTCAAACATACAAGGACCCATGCAGTCGACAAACCCTATTGCTGCAAAGTACCAGGTTGTCCAAAAAGGTACACAGATCCTTCTTCTTTACGAAAACACGTGAAAACTTACCGCCACTATGTCAACAACAATGACAAGCTTCAAGAAAAGAGTTTCGACGAGAGCTGTAGTAGTAATACTGACAAAACTAGATTCGAGACAACGCCTGAAAAACAAAGCAGCACCCATTCGGAGTCCGATAAAAAGGATTCCAGTATCGAGAGCAACACATCTGGTTCTAGTCCAAAAGTCAACAACAGCTTTGAAGAGCAGAGAAAGTTTGTAGAGTGGAATAACATGTACAACGCCCAAGAACTAAAAGAACACCATCTCATGACGCCACCAAAGAACTACGATACAGAAGTAAACATTTACCCGAGAATTTACGAAGAAACCTATATCCTGCCTGATCGAATACAATCGACTCCTCAATATCCTTTTACTCCAATGATGAAGGATCGCTCGTTATCTTCCTCGCCACACGATAGTCCGAAAGAACTCCCTGATATCCTACCTCGAATTGGAATGCAATCAACACCCATTAAGACTGAAGAGTTCACAGACTCTTTAGGCAGAACTTCGATAGTTGACTACAGAAATATCGAGTCGATCGTTAACAGCACGCCTTGCAAGAGGGAAAACACGACAGTCAACTGCGATCCAGTGAGAAATTCTGTGATAAAGCGAGCCGAGCACTTAAAGATGGAAGTGATGGAAGAATCAGCTACAAAAGAAGAGTCAAAAACAGAGACAAATTGCTGCTGTCGTCGCAAATGTTGTATTCATAGCAATGAGAGCATAATCGAAAAGACCAAGATTCTATCGGATTTGATTCTTAAAGCACAAAATCCGTTGTTCAGACATCTTTTGGGTTCTGCTGATTTGCAGTACGGTTTGCAAAATATGTGGAGCAACATGGCTGATGATAGCAATACTTGTGGGCAAGATCTCAGAGTTAAGAGCAGCGATGCTACAGAAATGGAACAGGATCTGCCATTAGACCTGACGATTAACAAGTGATTCAAATTGTGGATTCAGAACCAAAAATATTTCATGTATCATACGCGTTATGTCCGAAGTCTAGCTGGTCTAAGCCTTCGTAACTGGATTTAGAAAGGCAGGTCCAAAAATTGGAATAAGATTCTAAAACTAATCTAACAAGAAAAATAAATGAGAGATCGTTTGAAACAGGTGAAGGCAGACTTTGCTCGATGTTACTGAGGGTGAGAGTAGCATCTCTTGTTCTGGTCAAACTGTCAAACCAAATATATATTTTTTAGAATGTACTAACGAGTCGATCAAATCAAATCAAACATAACTTGCTCAAGAATTACGTACTCTAACTAAATTGTTGCATATTTTACAAGAAGTTCTCTGAGTTTAAACTATTATAATACTTTAAACATATTGTCAGAAATCAAGAAATTGTATTCTTTCACAATTCTAATAAGAATACCAAACAAGAAAAATTTTAAGTTTCAAAATTTTGTCACATTAACAGAACCATATTTCACATAAGAAAAATGTTTATAGGTAGAAAAATTTCCGCAAATTGACAAGGTGTCCAACAGAAACCAAGAATATAATCCCGGTATCTTTGTCATACTTTCTTCATAAGAATGAAATAAAATGCAACAAAGCCTTTTCTTTCATTCTCATGATTTTGATAGCTTTTTAAGGGGTTAAGTGGGTTTCGAAGGCACAAAACAGCATATTTTCACTAATATTCTGGACGCATTGTACTATTTTTTAAGAAAAAAACAAAAAGAAAATCAATTTTTTTCAAAATTTTGAAATCCACCTAACTTTTTAAGAACATGTTTAAGTTGTGATACAATTTGCATGGAAGCCGCCATGCAAAACAATAATAACGTTAGACCTGCCCTTAAGAATGTTTTATATACTGTATACAGAAATATGTATAAACTGTTACTATAACATTGAAAAAAATATTTTATTCTGTTAAATTTGTTTTTAAAAAACATTTAATTCAGGAATATTTAAGATTGCCATTTACAAAATTGATGTGTAACAAAAAATATTCCGATTTTTCATGAGAGGTTACCGTTCTCGACGATGAAAAAATCGTGATTTTTAGGAATTTTTTTTTAATATAAGAAAATAACTTTTGAAATTAGAGTTTTTTTCATTCCTCTATAAACATATGAAATTTTTTTATATTTCCAATAAAGTAATCATTCAAAAGAGCATCCGCTATTTATGGTAAGTTTCATAGTACTTTATGCTGCGCCGTACCTTCCCTAACCTCTTCAGGTCATTTGAATTAAAATATGTCAAAAATTTATTAAACTACAATAAATTTGAGAGGTCTTATCATTTTCTATTTTTTAAAACGCTTTTCCAATAAAATAGCAGCTGTTTGAACAAGAAAATGCTTCTTTATCTTGTTTTTTTAACTTCCACTGCCAAAAAAATGTTTTAAAAATAATTTTTCAAAGAACGAAGATTGAAAAGGCCTCTGAAATTTAATTACCTTTTATTTAAGCACACATTCATTAAAACCGGTTCATTTGTTAAATCTGTAGAAGGTACGGCGCACTAGAAAATGATGTTTCGAGGAAAACGCGTTCAAAGTTGGACGTTTTACCATTTTATCGGATCTTCAGTGGTGCATAATTCCCACGTACTTTATATCCTATAAAGATAAAATTTATGTAATAAATTTTTTTGTTTGATCCCAGAGAACGGTCACCTCGTCTTAATGTTTTTAAAAATGTAAGAACGTATTTCAATAACATGTATTAGCTCTCACGTTGTAATTGATAAAATTATAGAATTGAAGATTATCACATATTTCTTGGTTAATAATCACAATTACCTAATGGATTTAAAATACACCAGAATGCCGATTTAGTGGACACTTAATGAGGTCATAGAGAAATCTCGTCTTCTTTCAGTACGGTACACACAAAATCTAGCCCTTTAGTCATGTAATGCAAATCTGTGATTGTGCATGCCTTGAAATAAATGTACATGAACATTTCAGGGCACTGCGTCCAGAGATGTACAGGGTTGCACCAATTAAAATGCTTGTAACGTCACTCTCGATTTAGTGACAAAGAATCGATTTATCCACTAGATCGAGACTCTGGTGTACTTCGTTACGTTTTTTTGCTGATTTCCATATATTTATGAGTTATTTCTAATCCAGGTGATATTTATATTTTCTCACACTTAATTGTTGTTTGCGGTGACTTCTCTACAGTTTTAAACTCAGATAAATTTCTTTAAAATTTTAAATGCTTTCGGAGTAACAACCAAAGAGTTTATTTTTAAATAAAAATGTCGACTTATGTATTATGAATTCAATTTGCAATTAGTTTCAGAAAATTATCTAACTGAAAATAAGTCTGAAATAAAATAACTAAGAACTCGACTCGAAAGCGAATTGTACGCATGTACATACACTACAATTGAATAATTGTATCGATCACAAAAAATGTTTACATTAATAATACAATTGTGCACGCACACAATCAAAGTTAGGTATTCAGCCATGTATGTATAATCAAGCAAAAAGGGGGAAAGTCAAAAAGATTTGTAAAAAGCCGAAGGCCTTGCTTCGAAAATTTGAGTACAAGAGTATATGTATATCTGTAAATGTGGAAAGACGTCGTGAAATTAGAAAGTACGAAATATAAGTGCCTTATTCTCAACGACATGTCAAATTATTCAATAAAAACAATATTTATACGAAATGATTTTTATTCTTTTTATCATAGTATAACGAAAATACCTTACTCCTTTTCTATTAATTCCATTCGGAAATTGTTTTAGTTTTTACATTGTTAGCATTGATAAATTTTAGTCATTATTTCAATGTAGAAACAAGAAAAATTGAATTCAATTTATTTGCCTATCTACTTTCAAATAAATCCTATCACATTTTTGTAAAAAATTGTTTGTCATAACTAATGAACTTTGATTACTAATATTAAACTCCTAGATACTTAATTACAGTCCACAAAACGTCTTGAACTAGGTGAAATTGACAATATTCAATAACATTTTGACACAACGTACATTCACGATAAAAATATCGTATTTAACAGAAAGTGTACTTTCTGTCTTACATGATGCCAATTTTTCAAATAAATTCATTTCAAGATGCACTATGGCTTCCTAAGAGTTCGGACATACCGCCTTTAATAATTTTCAAACAAGCTATGTCTGCAATTATCGTAGCTATCAATTGTTCCATGCCTTGTTGTTCCATACTAAGATACTGTAAAAAAAAAAATTTGTTTTATAAATGCCAAAAACTAAGAACAAGAATATTTCAGATTTATAACACTGTGTAACAAAAAAAAATGGCGATGTCATGTTTATTTAAAAATTTCTGTGTTTATTGTATGTTTGGATGTCAATGAACAAGAAAATATCACAATTTTTTTTTCAATTTTCTCGGTTCCCTAAAATGGGGAGTTAAAGTATCAAGAAAAGGCTTTTTTTGGCACTTTTTGAACTACTGTGAAATGAAAACATGAAGACGTAAACAGCTTTCCTCAGGCTTAAAAGAAAGATTAAACCTTCAACCTTAAGCACCAATACTGAAAACTCATACTTGCGTGGAAGCTGTATTTACCATGAACTCTGTCACTTATCATCGATATACTAGTCAAAATAACTGCGAATGAGAGCTTTGCTGAAAATTGATTCTTCATAATCGTAGGTACTAGTTTTAGACTTGCTGCTCGAGGGTTTTTAAGACGCAAAATTCGAATCTATAATTAGATTTAAAAATTTAAAAATGGCGGCTCCAATATATTTGAGCATTTATTGTCTCACTGTTTACTTATTCGAGGTCAGATTTTAGAAAGTTAAAATCTGCCATTTTAAATCCGCAATTTGGAATTCGTTAAATCTGATTTCAGATTCATATTTAAGGACCCCATAAACAGAGGAGTAACAAGCCTCAATAAAATTTAAACGTTTTCTAAAAAGTTCATCCACCATATTAAAAATTTTAAATCTAAACTTTAATTAGTAATCAGCGACACCAAAACCCCCCGAGCAGCAATTAAGTCTCAAGCTAGTACGATTATGAAGAATCAATTTTCAGCAATTCACTCATTCGCATCAGTTATTTTGACTAGTATATCGAAGTTAAGTGAGACGATTCATGGTAAATACAGCTTTCGCGCAATTATGAAATGTCTTTTAGTATTGCAGCTTAAAGTTGACGGTTTAAGCTATCTTTTACGCCTGACAAAAGCTTTTTACGTCTATATGTTTTCTTTTTACAGTACTTCAAAAAGTACCAAAAAAGACATTTTTTAATACCTCAATCCCCCTTTCTAGGGAACTGAACAAATTGAAATTCTAGTTTTTTTATATTTTATTGTCCATTGACACCCAAACATACAATAAAAGCAGTAATTTTGAAATAAACATAACATCACTATTTTTTTGTTAAACAGTGTAATTAGATCACTTACAGTCTTGATGTCGTCTTGAGCAATGGGATCCATGGCATACCGTTCTTGTGTTTGAGTGTCGACGTGTCTTCTCATTCTCAATTGCGATAACATCTCGCTGATTCTACCTTTAAATTGTGTCGGTGCACTAATCTGAGAATGCATTGCTTCAAATCTATTAGTTAAAGCCTCCTCTTCAGGTTGTAAGGAGAGACCAACTTTTCTAGTTATTTCTTGTCGAACCAGCACCTTTAAGAATAAAATTTATGATTTAAAAGGCCGTAGCCGGATAAGCATGTGTCTGCGGCCCCCGCTCGGATTTCGTCCATATTCATAGGATTGAGTACCCTTAATATGAAACTTTTTTTCGCCAAGTATTAACTTTTGAAAATTATTTTTTAAAAAGTTATGGCACTTTTTTGAAAAAAATTAAAATTGGATTTTTTCTTAAGTGGATGAATCGATTTATTCGGGAAAAAAATATGTTATAAGGGAAGCAAAAATGCATTTAAAAAAAAATTGTCGATTAATTTTGGGCAGGGTAAGGGGTAGAAAAAAAACATTTTTACTTTCTATAATTTTTTTTTCATAGTAGTTGACTTGGAACAATCACCATATTTTTTTGTTACATCCCTTTTCATCTAAAAAGAAACATATATTTTAGGCAGCTCGATCTGAAGGGTACTTGACTGTGAAAATTAAAAAAAATTGATTTTTGGCCCCTAAAATACATGGTATATCACGGAAAGGAGGGGCAAACCTATTTTTTACTTGAGCTTTTACTTTCTGTCTCATTAATGAGCGCCCCGATATAAATTATGAACATACGAGTCATATATTATTAAAATTAGCCAATTATATTATATGTTTTCCTGAGTAGTAATTGAGATTTTGCATTAGATTTGAACAATTATTGTGTTTTATCGCTTCTGCAGGCACATAAAGCAAATCGTCTTTTTATTAAAACATATTTCAGATAGCTGATGAATATACGAAGTGTTAGCTAAATATTTACCATATTTCTTCCCTTCAGTTGTTGTTCACTTACTATTTTTCTTTGTAGATAGAAACAATTGTTACGGAACATATTTTCATTCTAATAAGCATTTTAAAACTAATGAATCTATCAAAAATCAATTTCTCGAATATAATAAAACATAAAAAGAATGCATTGAAATTATTATTATCTAAAGACAATTGCTTTACTACAATGTTAATAAATCCAGGCCCTGGCGTAAGGGGGTGGTTAGGGGTTTCAACGTCCCTCCCCCCCCCCCCCGAGAGGTGGAAATTACTTAAAAAATTTTTAATCTTTCTGATAAAAAACTTTTTTTAATAAAGAACGAACCCAGATAGTACGTAACCTTGCAGCAACCTTGCCGCAATATTGCAAAACTTGCACGGCAACATTTCGGCAAGGTTAAAATGTCCCACCTTGCCCAAATTTGCACAGGAAGCTTGCTGGAAGCTTATCGCAAGATTGCCCGCAACCTTGCAGCAAGTTTGCACGGTAATATTGTCGCAAGTTTGCTCGGCAAGATTGCATGGTGGGCTTACTGCAAGGTTGTAGCAAGGCTGCTAAAAGGTTGCTGCAAGGTTGTAGCAAGGTTGCTGCAAGGTTGATGTGCAAGGTTGTTGCAAGGTTGTAAAAATTTCTTTTCATAGGTAATAAAATTCTGCTTTTTAAAATTTCTTTAATTTGAATAAAACTTTTCTTTTTTAAAATTTGAAAATTGACCATATTTAATTACGTTAATTGTATTTTATGACTTTACAGCAACTTCATCGGAACTTTGCTACATCCTTGCTGCAACCTTGCACATCAACCTTGCAGCAACCTTGGAGCAAGCTTACCATGCAATCTTGCCGAGCAATCTTTCAACAATATTACCGTACAACCTTGCTGCAAGCTTGCGGTGCAATCTTGCGATAAGCTTCCAGCAAGCTTACTGTGCAAGGTTGGGCCAGGTGGGAAATTTTAACCTTGCAGCAACCTTGCCGCAATGTTGCCCGTCAATATTGCAAAACTTGAACGGAAATATTTCGGCAAGGTTGATGCAAGGTTACGTGCTATCTGGGAAGTTTTCACACACTTCTTAACCCCCCCCCCCCCCCCCGCCAGTCAAAGACTCTGCACTTTTATATTTCTATGTCTTTTCTTTAATGAGTCCGAATCTTGGACTGCGGAAGGGGGTTAAAAAAAATGTGTGAAAACTTCGTTCATAATTAATAAAACTTTTTTATCAGAAAGATTAAAAAAATTTTAAGTAATTTTCACCTCACGGGGGGGGGGGAGGGAGGTTGAAACCCCTAACCACCCCCTTACGCCAGGGCCTGGATTTATTAACATTGTAGTAAAGCAATTGTCTTTAGATAATAATAATTTCAATGCATTCTTTTTATGTTTTATTATATTCGAGAAATTGATTTTTGATAGATTCATTAGTTTTAAAATGCTTATTAGAATGAAAATATGTTCCGTAACAATTGTTTCTATCTACAAAGAAAAATAGTAAGTGAACAACAACTGAAGGGAAGAAATATGGTAAATATTTAGCTAACACTTCGTATATTCATCAGCTATCTGAAATATGTTTTAATAAAAAGATGATTTGCTTTATATGTCTGCAGAAGCGATAAAACACAATAATTGTTTAAATCTAATGCAAAATCTCAATTACTACTCAGGAAAACATATAATATAATTGGCTAATTTTAATAATATATGACTCGTATGTTCATAATTTATTTCGGTGCGCTCATTAAGTCAAGTACCCTTCAGATCGAGCTGCCTAAAATATATGTTTCTTTTTAGATGAAAAGGGATGTAACAAAAAAATATGGTGATTGTTCCAAGTCAACTACTATGAAAAAAAAATTATAGAAAGTAAAAATGTTTTTTTTCTACCCCTTACCCTGCCCAAAATTAATCGACAATTTTTTTTTAAATGCATTTTTGCTTCCCTTATAACATATTTTTTTCCCGAATAAATCGATTCATCCACTTAAGAAAAAATCAAATTTTAATTTTTTTCAAAAAAGTGCCATAACTTTTTAAAAAATAATTTTCAAAAGTTAATACTTGGCGAAAAAAAGTTTCATGTTAAGGGTACTCAATCCTATGAATATGGACGAAATCCGAGCGGGGGCCGCAGACACATGCTTATCCGGCTACGGCCTTTAGTCCAAAACTTTTTAAATTTCATAATTTAACAACACATATTACAAGTTTTTAAGTACAGCAGGCTTCACAGCATAAATAAGGTTCAGAAAAGGGGAATAGGAAATTTTTGGCTTAAAAAAAGGGGGAAAAAAGGGGGAATAAAGGGGAAAAATGGGAGAAGTTCTACACGCATAAAAAAAGTATTCGCTGTCACGTCAAAATATGTTTGCAAATATAGGGACAGCAAACAAATTTGCTGTGAGAGCAGAAAAGTTCGCTGTGAGAGTAAATTTTAAAAAATTTGGCTATTATTGTTCATCACAGCAAACTTTGTTCATTGTCATAGCAAATAATTTGCTGTGGTTACTAATTTTGTAAGATTCAACAGCAAACATTAGTTATCCACTGCAATTAATTTTTTTCCGTGTAAATATAGGTTACCCAGTACAATGTGAATTTTAAGGAGCAAAAGGAACAGTTTTAAATAAGTTGCTTTTTATTAAAACTTAATTTAGCTTAAAATATTTGGTTATTATATAAAAAAGTTTCTTCTCCTTGATTTATATTTCAATTTTAAAACATTGTTTTACCACAATATCAGGCAGTAATATTGCTAATACTTAATGCAATATCACCGTGATATTCACATAATAAAATTCAAAATTTTTAAATTTTAAATGATTTCGCAAAGCAAAGATAAATAAATTCACGAAACACGTTAGTTTATAGAGTTTAATGGGACTTTTATAAAACATTTTAGTTATTTTATAGTTTTTAATTATATAGTAGGGGAGACTGAGGCTAAAAGTTAAATTGTCAAAAGCTTCAATTTGCATTATCTTTTAAATGATAACATTTGAAAGCTACATTTTTGACCACAGAAGTCTCTTGTGACTAAAAACAAAAGTCCATGGTTATGAGACATTCAGATTAAAGTTGATATGTATATTACATGAAGTATGTTTTGAGCACTGCCAAATAAATGTTTACAATTCCGAAAGTTTAGACTTCTGATTACTTTTTTTGATATATTCTAAGAAAAATCAGTATTTTTTAGCTATTTTGGGTATGCTGAACACGAATCTGAAACTGTTTTTGTATATCTGTAGTCATATTTTGTGCAGCTGATGTGGAAACCAAAAAAATACCGTGGGGCTAAAAGTTAAATGGGTTTTCCTCCATTATTTCCACTTTCTTTTGTGTGTATCGGTCATTTTTGTATTCTACAAATTACCTTCTTATCCCACAGGCAAAAAAATGGCGCTATTAGATACCTGAAGACAGACACTCAAAGTCACTCATTTGTTCGATTGCATAAAAATGACGTCTATTTTTATCCTTGGTAAAAAAAGGATGCATGACACGTGTTTTTTTCGCCCTTGGTTAAAAATTGACGCCATTTCTATATAATCAAACAAATGAATGACTTTCAGTCCCTGTCATCAGGTTATCTAAAATCGCCTCGTTTGTGCCTTTGGAATAAAAAATATCGGAAGCAGGGTGTCTACTAGGGTGGTTCAAAAAATTGACATTTTTGAGTTTTGTTTCCGGAACAAAAAAAAAATCGACTAAAAATGTAAAAAAAAATTACCCCTATTTTTTTATTTTTCGATCCGACAATAATGCCGCCCGCACGCCATATTTTCTCATTGAAAATGCATGGGAAAAATGGATTGTTTTTAAAAAAACTTTAAAAAAATAATGAAAATATTAGTCAAAAAGGCTCAGAAGTTTATGAGCCCTTGCAAAATGTTCAAACTTGAAGATACCGTTGATTATTATTATATTTTTACAAATACACCCCTTTGGGGGCCCCTAAATAAACAATCCCCAAACGTAATTATTAAATTAATAAATTTCAGCACTCAATTGATTGTTAACAATTTTAAATTGTTTAAACAAATTAATTTGTTTAAAATCTTGATTTATTCCGTTTCAATAAAATATATTAATAGCCAACTGTATGTTGAATAAGTGAAGGATCGAAAAAATTTATTGACATACTCCTCATTTGTTTAAACAATTAAAATTGTTTAAAATCAATTGTTTATGAAATTTACCTAGAAACTTGTAGTTTTTTGCATCATTTATTAAAGAATTATAACTGGTTTATTCATCTCCAATTGGAAACAAATTTTCAATTGTTTAAATATTTTTAATTTGTTAAAATAAATAATTTTTTGCAATTTTGTTTGTTTTCCATAAAATATTTTATTACTTTACGATCTTTTTAGTAACTTAAGAGATACAAACAATTAGTAATTGATTGTTTAAACAATTTAAATTGTTTAAAATCACCTTTTCATGAAATCTCCCAATAGCCGTGTATTTTTTTTTAGATAAATTATTGAAAAAATGTAACTGGTTTATTTATCATCAATTTGCTAAATTTTTTGAGCATCTTTTTTCGAAAAAAATTTTTCATGATAAAAATACAACTTCAGGAATACAAAAATCATATCCTTCATCTTAAAATGAATCGATTGACCTATATTATGACTTTTATATATGGTCAAAAATTCGTAAAATAATTAATGTTTTTTTTTGTCCTTAAAATTCTTTTTTTTTAATAACTTCTCCAATTAACTTTTACATTATTAAATTATTGCTTCCTCTATAAGGAAGCAAATTATTTTGCTTACTTGTAAGCGAAAAGTCCATAAAATGGACAAAATTTCAATGATTTATTTATTTAAAATTACTGTATTTCATACTTACTTGTCATTAATTACTTTTATAAATTTTTCATTGTTTAAGTAACATATTTTTCGAATTTATGTATGTGATTGAATGGCAGAGAAGTAATGTAAAATTCAGAACAATGTAATTTATTAAAATTATAAAAAAAATTTGTACATTTCAAGTTACAACGTTGATTTAAATTTTATAAGTTTTGTTTTAAAACAATAACGTATTTACAATTGTGCGTATGTACAAATTTTTTTATAATTTTAATAAATTACATTGAGGTAGGTTATACCACCTAACTTATGATACGCTACTTCCAAAAAATCACCTTATGATAAGCGAGCTTATAATACTGCGACTGCGCATTAGTTCGTCTCCATGACAACTAACTTCTGCGCAGACGCCAACATAGGGAAAGAGCGTATCATAAGGTGATTTTTCGAAAGTAGCGTATCATACGCTAGACGGTGTAACCTGCCTCATTCAGGCTAGGTCGACTCCATGTAAAATTCCTGTCCTTCAAAAATTGGCGCTCTGGCGGGAAAGCAGATGAACTAATGCCTATAGGTATACACTGCAAAGCATGTGTGTAGATGAATGTTTCAATGTGTTAGTTAAATTTGTTTGGAATCACGCCTCTACCGAGAAAGCAGGATAACTAAAAACTTTGACCGCCAATGCATGGGCGAGTCGGCTTAGCCTGATGTAAATGTGATGGCAAAACATTTTTTGGACGTCAGCGCCTCTGATGATAGTACAGGTGAACTAAAGCCCGTATATGTATACACCAACTTGCCTATGTGTTGCATAGCAATTTATGTGTGTACAGCGAACAGCGCCTCTGATGATAGTACTAGGTACTATCATAATTTGCCACAAAAGAAGGCAAGTCGACCCAACCTGTGCCTCATTATTCTGAACTTCACATTACTTCTCTGCCATTCAATCACATACATACATATGAAAAGTATGTTACTTAAACAATGAAAAATTTATAAAAGTAATTAATGATAGGTAAGTATGAAATACAGTAGTTTTACATAAATAAAAATTATGTAAACAAGTAAATACAGTCAACCTTCCATTCCGCGGACTTCTAATCGGCGGTAACTCAGTAGGGAAGCGTAGAACGGTCTATATCCGTGAGAGTTATGACTGCGTGTGTGTGTGCGTACCATTGAATTCAGGGCCACTAATAGCATTTTAATGACCTTCTCTTTCGCGGACACGTCAAATTGCTGTCCGCGGAATGGAAGGTTGATTGTAATAAGTCCACAAACTTTTTATAGGCGGAATTATATACTATTAAAAGAAACTTGCTTACTTTTAAAATTTGAGAGAAACATTGTTAGGCAAATAAGAATTATTTAAGCAATTGGAAATATCTTGCAAACTGATGATAAATAAACCAGTTACATTTTTTCAATAATTTATGTAAAAAAAATACACAGCTATTGGGAGATTTCATGAGAAGCTGATTTTAAACAATTTTAATTGTTTAAACAAATGAGGAGTATGTCAATAAATTTTTTCGAATCTTCAGTTATTAAACATACAGTTGGGTATTAATATATTTTATTGAAACAGAATAAATAAAGATTTCAAACAAATTAATTTATTTAAACAATTGAAAATTAATTAACAATCAATTGAGTGCTGAAATTTAATAATTTAATAAAGCCTGTAAAAAAACGGCGTAACAAAGTAATATTTTAGACCTATTTGAGCTTAAATGCTAAATATACGTTTGGGGATTGTTTATTTAGGGGCCCCCCAAAGGGGTGTATTTGTAAAAATATAATAATAATAGACGGTATCTTCAGGTTTGAACATTTTGCCAGGGTTTATAAACTTCTAAGCCTTTTTGACTAATATTTTCATTATTTTTTTTAAGTTTTTTAAAAATATCCATTTTTCCCATGCATTTTTAATGGGAAAATAGGGGGTGCGGGCTGCACCCCTTAATATTGTCGGATCGAAAAATAAAAAAATAGGGATAATTTTTTTTTCCATTTTTAGTCGATTTTTTTTTGTTCCGGAAACAAAACTCAAAAATGTCCATTTTTTTAATCACCCTAGTGTCTACCGAAACATGATTGTCAAATTCCCTGCAAATTCCCGGTTTTCCCGGATCTAAAATCACATTTTTCCCGGATTTCTTTTATGTATATGATTAATAGCTATAATACTAAAATAATTATCGGTTAATACGAAATATTAAGCAGATTGGGTATAAAAAGTCAATATACGTCTTTCTTAATTAGAGAAATATAATATAATTTATTTTATGAACTAATCAGTCGACTTAAATAAAGGCATATATATTTTTCCTAAACGAAGAAAACCTGCGAAAACTGAAGTTTTCGTTTTAATTTTTCTACTACTTAAAACTTCAATTATTTTCCGTTCTATTCTGTTTGTTCAGCAAAATATAAATTATTGTTTGATATAAATTTTACATAAGAAATATGTATATTTAGTCGGAGAAAAGAGCCTTAGAAGTATGCCAAAATCATGGTTTTCAATATGAAATAATAATTACATTTTTAAATTTTTTTAAGTTTTTCTGGTTGTAAAATACTTTTATCATCTTTCTTAAGACCTCTTTAGTTGGTTGTTACAATTGGATGTTAATAAGAATGCAAAACCTAGAGATGAAAATTTAGCACTTATTTTCAACGATAAATCCCATAACACAGAAAATCGCAATGCGCCACATCTAAATATTAATTTAGAAATTTGAAAAAAAATAAGATAATATAATTCACTATTAAGAATAGAGAACTGAAGAGATTTATTTATTTATTTATTTCAATGTAAACGGGCCATATACAAAAAGACCCTTTAGTACATAAGTACTCAGGTTACAAATAATGAATATAAGGAATAAAAAGAAAAATAACATTAACTAGCTTAAGTATATACACAGGAGAATCAATAAGAAACAATAACATAATCAATTAAGTTTTAGTCTCAGAAAGGGCTTTAACACTTAAAGTACAATAAGTTTCAAACACAAAAAAAAAGAGATAATTTGAAATTTAAAAAAATCAGTTTTTTGGACTACGCTAGTGTACACTCTCTTTGTAATAGTTATAAGTAATACACGTAATATGTAATAGCGTAATATCAAAATTATGTTTTTTAATTCTAACCTATTTAATTTATTATTCAACAATATTTTTCCGGAAATATGTGGACACTTGTATTTTTTACAAAATGAGCCCTTAAAAATTGCAATTTGATGAAAATTAAAAAAATTGCAATTTTTAAGGGCTCATTTTGTAAAAAATACGAGTGTCCACACTTCCACTGAAAAAAATTTCATTAACTTATGTGTCTTCTATACCAAAAATCAAAATTATTCATTTGGACTAACTTTTGTTCCGATTATTTGTCTGATTCCTCCTTAATATATCCGCAGAAAATTATCACCAACTTGCAATGTGGTCTAAAGACCATCTTGAAAGGACGTTAAAAAAATTAACTATGCTCAAAATTGTCAAAAAATTACACAAACTATTTATTAACATCCAACTGAATCCTTAGACAACATTGCCAGTTGGTGAGAAGTTTCTGTGGGTATGCTAGAGTCTATGGAAGAACCACTGATCTCTATAATAACTGGATAGCGTATGCTATGCATTCGGAGCAAAAGAAAATGGTCTTCAACGGATCACAGATCTTGCCTGGCTATGCGCTATCCAGTTATTATAGAGATCAGTGGAAAGAACACTCGAAATGTAATTCATCCCGGAAGGGCATTAAAAACATTAGTTATGCCCAAAATTGCCCAAAAATGACACAAACTTTGTATCAACATCTAACTGAATCCTTAGACCACATTGTCAGTTGGTAAGAATTCTCAGCGGAAATACTACGGTCTCTGAAAAAAAACTAGGCATGTAATTCATCTCCGAAAGGCATTGAAAATGTGATTTTTACTAAAATAAAAAACACCCATGGGAAATTATATAACGTTTGAAGTTTGCCCTGGGATACGTTTTCCATTGGTTTTTATTTGTTTTTGGTGTTAAAATAAAAAACAAATTTTTGTTCATTGTTGGAACGAAACTTCAACCACATGTTTCTAACAATTTGACATATCGCTGAAAATAATATGAAGTTGGTATGAATTTGCGTAACCATGACATTTGACGAACCGATCATAGTGAATTTGGGTGTTACATATTTTAGTAAAAGGTGTGAGAGAATTCAGCCCAATAAGTGTAAAAGATTCGAGAGTTGAGTGTATATTCTATAATGTATAAATTAAAGAAAAACATTACCTGAAGTACTCTATGTTGAAGTTCTAACAGTGTTCGACGATGATCTTTCAATTTTGCTTGTGTTGCTGTGTGTTGCCTTTGTAATTCTTGTATTCTCTCTGCTGCCATATCAAGGAAAGCTCTATGCCTAGTAGTTTCTTCTTCCTGACACTTTAATCTATGCTTTACTTGATGAAATCCTATCATTGGTACTGGTATGTACAAATCTGGATTAGGATTATCTAGCTGCGCTTGTTTCCACAAGCGTGGATCAATTGAACAAGGTGGATTATCGAGATATTCTTTTAACTGTGTGGGTTCAACTTTAACAAATGGATAAATATTTTCTACACCCATTTGCACCAATTGCTGCTTTTGCATCGTCTGAGTGAAGTAAGTAAAGAGTTCATTAGCGGGAATTTTTCTAGAAGTTCCAGTGACTCCCTTTTCGGAGACAAAAATTGTTGATTGGCACTTGGTTTCGCCAGTTGATTTTATTGAATCAACGGTAACGGTAAGATTTGGTTTATTACCTAATATTGTATTCAAAGAATTTACTAACTGCTGCTTTCCATCCTTTACTTCTTGCTCTTTCTTCTGGAAACAAAGAACAACAAGACCTTCGTTGTTGTCCGCATCCGGCATTCGACTATAGCCGATAGCTTTAAATCTACACAACGGATTTTCTTGATTAAGTTCTATTGGTGGCGAATTTACGGAATAATATGCTTTACCCGTTCCCCACAATGCTTGTATAAGATTCCACCTAGCGATTGTGTTGTCGCGCTCATCATTGAATAATTGACAATTAAAGACTGCGTTGTAAAGCGCTTCAGAAATTGTATTTACGGTCACTTGTTGTTGCGGTTGCGTTAATCCTGCTCCAAAGCTTGTGAATCCTGATCCTAAACAAGTTAAAAGAGGAGTTAGTAAATAAAAATAGCATCATGATATGTTAAAAAAGTAGCATAGGGGTCGTCCATAAATTATGTCACACCTTAGGGGGGGGGGGGGAGGGGTTATAGATTTTGTGTCAATGTGTGACAAGGGGGGGGGTCCGCTTAAAGTGTGAGATCACGCTATTATATCTATTTATTTTTTACTCATTCAAATTGTCCAGTGTCTATTTCAAATTTGAATTTTTGCTCTCTTTTCAACCCATGCCCGTCCCTTGCCCCATTTTTCTGAAGGCAAGCAGGCAAAATGCTTGCTGTCGCCTAAAAATACATTAGAATCAATGGGACGAAATTATTTTTTTTTTGTAGATTAACTTATTGAAAACAAATTTTCAAATTCTCCGTTTATTAATAAATTATTTTTTGTTTATTACGAGCAATTTCATAAAATAATAAAATTTAATAAAATTTGTGTGTCAGTTTTTATTATTTTAAGAAATGGCTTTTGAATTATAAAAAACAATTTGTTAATGATTGTAGGTTTAAAAATTTGTTATTAAAAAGTTATTCTATAAAAAAATAATTTTTCCTCATTACCTCTAATGCATTTTTAAACGCCAGCAAGCATCCATTTTGGATTTATTCGAGTAAAAAAGAAATACACTCAAACCTCCGCATAACGATCTTCTATATAACGAGAACCCCCGTTAACGAGCAAGTAATAATAGCAAGTAAGTTATATTAACGTTTGTGCCTTTGGAATAAAAAATATCGTAAGTAACATGGGTTTAAAGTCATCCAATTTGTTTACGTTGATGTTTGTGTACGAGTTTACGTCTCGAGCTTCGCCCTCGACTGTCACTCGTACACAAACATCAGCGTAAACAAATGGCTGCCTTTAACCCCTTGTTGCTTAATATACTATAGATGCTTTAAAAAATCTTGAAAATTTTCACAAGTACAAATTTTTCAAATTATATTATTATTTTAAAATAATGTATTTTAATAAGATTTCTATCATTTTTAGGATCAAAATAACGGGATTTATATTTTTGGTAAGTTTTGATTTCTAATATTTAATAATTTTTTAAATATAACGTGCTTTTAAAAAGTGACAAATTTAAGGTTACAAAATCACATCGTAAATCTCCTACTTTTGATTAATAATAATTCTTAAAAAAAATAGAATTTACACAATAAAACTATGCTTATTGAATTCAGAAAAGTTTGAAGTTTCATATTTTCTGAAACTTTTTTTTTCAAAAAATATGTCAGCGACAGCTATCAGACGAAAGTCAATGGTTTGACCCAAATATAATGTCAAATTATAATTTGACAGTTGTCAGCTGTCAAATCAACTGCCAACTTTGCTAGAAAGAGATTTCTTTTTATGAAAATGACAATAAAAGGATTTTCAGGGTCGCTGATTACGAATATAATGTTGATTTGACATAGTTTGGCATTTGACAGGTGTCAAATTAACTGTCAACTTTGCCAAAAAACATATTTATTTTTGTGCATATAACAGCAAAAAGGTTTTTGGTGTCGATGACTATTTCCTCAAAAACCCCCTGAAACTCAATTTCATGAACATAAAAAGAAAGTTTTTGTATTTCGTCCGCCATATTGGATCTGCCATTTTGAATTTTGTGAAATAGACTTCAGATTCGTAATCAGCGACCTCAAAAACCCTTTTACACCTGTCCCCCCGAAAGGGAGGGGGGGGGGGGTCTGACCTTAAAAATGGATTAACGTTAGGATTATTTGTAATATTAGCTTAAATGGACAAAAAATGTCCATGTTGGGCATATTCGTGAATTTTATGTGGCTTACCAACATTTCTTTTTTATGTTCCTAAATGATACCGTATAGTACTTCTCTTAAGCTTCAAACCTATTTCAGGCTTCGAAGCGTATAGTACCTAAGAGACTAAAAAAGTATGAAAAAGTAGCCTTCTTAAAAAAAAGTAGCCTCAAAATTGAAAAAAAGTATAAAAAAAAGTATCATTTTTTAAGTGAGGTAAAATTAGCTTTTAAGTTTAATTTTAAATTAAAAATAATTTTTTTCTAATAAAATTGAAAGGAAAAAGGAATAAAAATATTAGCTTACAAATTGTACAATGAAAATTAAAACGCAATCGTTTATTAAGTAAATTTTACATATGTGACTTGGAAAGTTAAATTTTTTTTACTGTTAGGTGATTCTGAAAGATAAAGTTCACTCTTTTGAATGAACTAAACATAAAAAAAAACGATTTTTTTGACCTAAGGTCCCTTTTAACTTTCCAAGTCACATTTATAATAAAAGGTAATATTGTTAATAACGCTTATATTACACGTAACACCAATTCATCAGCCATCTAATTTTTCAAAATAAAACATTAAATAAATTGCATATAAGTAAAAACTTATTAAATTCTAAAAATAAAACTATACATTTTTTTCTAGACTTATAAACCTAAAATTTTTATGAATGTTTTTTCTATCAACTACGTACTAAAAATTAAATTTATTATTAATTCATTACATAATTAATTTATTGAGTCTATTTATTATTAAGAATGATTAATTTTGAGAAAAGTTTTACAAAATCATAAATAATCAAATTTTTTATGTTAAGAGGAAATTACACTGATTATTTTTTTCAAAAAATCGAAATTTTCTTTTTCTCATTTTTGGTTAGTATAATTATCTAAGAATACGGTAATAATAATTAAAAAAAAAAAAAAATTGTCTAAAGCGTTTCCAAGGTCTAGAAGAGGTATAAAAAAAGGTGGTTATTAAGATATTAAAGTTTGATTAGTTTTGCGTGTACACCTTTGTTGCACCTTAAATATAGCTATTTTGCATTTTTAATTTTTACGTTAAAAAGCTTTAAACGCGTCTTTCTCAAAACTGCTTATTTTCAACTTTGCCACACTTTTATTTTAACACTATTCCACCAATTAACTTAAATTTTGGACAACATTTTTCTTGAATGTGCAGTTTTCGTGGCGACTAGGATTTTTAAGACACATTAATATTTTAAAAAAAAGTCAAAAACAATGCAAATTAAAAAATTGTGGTTAAAAAATCCAAAAGTCTGTCATTAGGTTTTTTTTTTAAATAAATATTTCTTGTTCTAGTCAACACGATAGCTAAAACGGTACAGATTAAGAAACTTTTTAATTTTTTTACTTCAGAATAACCGTTGCAGAGAAAAAGTCTGATAAACTTGCAGAGAAAGCTACTTCTGGTAGCCATTTTCTGAGACTTTTTCTTTAAGACTTGTATTTTATTACAAAAAGATTTAAAGTAATAAATATCTTTTAACTATATAAAAAAATTTATGTGAAAAACCTCAAAGTAAGTGTAATCTCCCCTTAAAAGTTTTTTTTTCATAGTTCATGAAACTTTTAAAAATCCTAAACAACCCCCTTCAGAAACAATTGCCAATTTGAGACAATTTTTAAATAATTATTTCTTTTACTTACTAAGGTCAAATTACTTTTGTAATTAGCAGTTTTAAAAGAAAAATTTCTAAATTTTACAATGATAAAAAGAATTTTGTTCAAGCATATGTAATTTATATAAAAAATGTAGTTTCAAAGTTAACCTTTCGAATATCTCAAAATACGTTGTTACAAATTTATTAAAAATATATCTTATATAAAAGCTTACATAGTCTAGTTTTTATTTCCGTAAAGCGAATAATGGATATTTCAGAGGATTTTGAGGAATTAATAAAAACTTTTAGTCATGTTAAAGGTTAAAATATGTATTAATTGAGAAACACTTTTTGAACAGAGCGGCATTTTTTTTTTTTGTATTTTATTGAGTTTCAAATTATATATGTACAATTTTATTTATATATAAATATGCATATTATTTATATTTTATTTATTATAATTTTAAATATCACTTTTTTCAATTTTGTATTTTATTAGCCTTCAAATTATATATAATTTTTAAAGCTAATAAAAATACAAAATTATAAAAAACAAATGCCACTCTATTCAAAAAGTGTTTATCCACACTGAGAAAAAAATGCTATTGAATCAAATACATTCATGCTATTGAATTCCATGTCATTACTTCATTGACAGATTTATTAGTTCATAAGCATAAACCTTTAAAGCAAAAGTCTGAAGTTTTTGAAATAATAGCATGGTGCTATCAAATCGCTGCTATCTACTCAATTGTTAATTTACTTAAATCAATAGCATATTTTAATATTTATTTAACATAGTTCTCTTAAAATGTTGTCATGGTATTTTTGAAAAAAATATTTGAGTATTTGAATCATATAAGAAACTGTAGAATTGTAAACACCCTGCTTTAGATTTGATAGCATATGCTTTCGTTTCGAATAAACGGTGTATTTGCGGACTGCCAATAGCAGATGTTATTGAATCCTTAGGCACTGTATTCGGCCCATTTGCGCGTAGGTCTTGGCAATGTTCTTCCCCCACCTCTTGGATTGTAGCTTATATGGGAGGTTCGTGAAACGGCTACCAGCGAGCGTATGGCATAGTGGTTAGAGCGTCGGGCTTTAGGCCCAGGGGTCGCGCGTTCGAGACCTCTCAGCGTCAAATATTTTAATTTATAAGTTGTGCGTTAGAATTAAGATGTATATGTTATATGTATAAAAATAATGTAAAAATGTTATAAAATAGTAAAAATAATAAATATAAAATATAATAAATAAATACAAAGATTCCGTACAACTGATAGGATGTTACCAGTTAATGAGAATTAATATTTATTTTGACTCATTATATTTATCTCCCAAAAGTATGGTGTTGTTGCTTCAAAGTCAGATACTTTCGATTTGATAGCACCATGCTATCAAATTGAAAGCATTTGTATATAATGTAACAAACTGCTACTTTAGGGGTAACATTATATACTATTCTTCTGTAGGAATGACTTATTGATACAATAGAACTTATTTTATTAAATCTACAGCATATACATATATTTCAAAACAATTTGCTGATAATGCAACTAATCATGGTTTGATTCAATAGAAGCGACACTTTAGAATCATAAAAGCAGTGCTTTAGATTTAATAGCATATGCTAATGGCAGCCCGCAATGACACTATTGAATGAACCAAAGACAGATGTCATTGATTCAATAGTATTTTTTTCTCAGTGCATTATTCGCTTTCCGGAATTAAAAACTAGAATATTAAACCTTTCTTTTAAGATATATTTTTAATAATTTCGAAACAACATGTTGTAAATGCAATAAATACAATATCAGGAATACAATATTAATTAGCGTTTATTAAAATCCGTTTTATACATGACGATAGCTCGTCATAGACTGACTCGTTCATCGCAATTTTCGTAGATAAAGAGGGGACAGTGAGTCACTTGTTCACACTTCTTACAGATCGGCCGTCCTGGCGGTATTTTGTCCCGAATTACATATATAAAATCGACTCCTGATTTATTTTAGATTTCATACGTAATTAGTTTCTGTTACAATAACATTTCATCCAAAATAACATACGCACACATATAATTTACACGAATTAATATTATTAAAATTAATTAAACTATTCAGTCAACTTCTTTGATTATTAAAATCTCCTCAGATAACTGATTGTCATAACGCAGTGAAACCTTAAACACATATTTAAAGTGAATTCACACGGCAAACCATTCGTATCATTGTTTCAAAAATACACTTTATCTTTAAAAAATCACATTTGCTCAATCTTTCAACATTCTACAATAACAAGTAGGGGATCAATTCTCGATTAAGCATGCAAAAGGTGTTATCCTTTTAACGATTCTTTTAACAAAATGCATTAAATTCTACTTATGAAACCCGAGTTTACAATTTTCTCCACTCGGTCATCCTACTTATTAATTCGCCTCAAATTTATCTAGGGAAGAGAAATATTCTGAATAGCACTCACAAAGTAAAACAAAAAAATCTTTGTGCCAAGGCTTCATGTTGCACGCTTCCCATAGTCCTATATATGGCCTCTGCGTCGTTTGAAAATTCTCCAAATCAGACAACACGTATCTGTCATTTTTCAATTTTTGTTCTATTCTATAAGGACCTTTGTATTGAGGGATGAGTTTTCGCGCTGCACCTACTGTGCTGTCAAAATTTTTTATGACTACGAAGTCGTCGATTTAATATTAATGCGGATTTTTTCACTTTGCGTCAAAGTATTTTGTATTTATTATACTCTTGAGACTTAGCGATTTTTTCGCTCGCCTCGTTTCTAACAACCTGATCAATCACTTTTCCTCTCTGGTTAACGCCAAATAACAATAATGAGTAGCCGGATGCAATAACTCGCTAGGCGCTCGAACAAGCGTAAAACTATTGTCCAAGCCAAATTTTTGGAGTAGATTTTCAAATTGTTTAAAAAATGTTTTTAAAAATATGAGGTTATAGAGAAGAAAAAAACGCATCTTTTTTTCTCTTCAATTTTTTTGTAGAATGCATACTTTTAATAATAAAAATTAAAAACACGAAAATTTTTTTTTGTAAAATCAATTACCTTTTTATAAATATCACATCATTTCTCAGCTATTTATTATTGAAATTGATTAAAATTTGGTACACGTATGCAATATATACTGGTAAAGCCTGGAAGCACACAAAAACCTTTAAAAACTGATATTGTTTAATAATATTTAATATTGTATTAATGATTTAAAGCAGCGGTAACTTGTAGTGAGAAAGTTTTTCATTTAGTATTAAGGAAGTTTTTCTCACACAGTTTGAAACTCATAAACGTATAAATAAAGAACTATAAGAAGAATAGTGAAGCGTTATTTATTTGTATCGTTGCGCCCCCCACATTATCATTTACTACGGTCGTCAGCTGTTCTCCCAGTTCTCTATCCCTCTAGCGTAGACACATGACAATATGGCGGACGCAACCATAAAAATAAATAACGTTCCACAATTCTTCTTATGATTCCTTATTTCTACGATTATGAGTTTCAAACTTTGCGAGAAAAACTTCCTTAATCCTAAATAAAAAACTTTCTCACTACAAGTTACCGCTGTTTTAAGTCATTAATACAAAATTTTGACTTTAAAGTTAGAAAACTAATATTATTGAACTTATTACTTTTGTATTAAATATTATTAAACAATATCAGTTTTTAAAGGTTTTTGTGTGCTTCCAGGCTTTACCAGTATATATTGCATACGTGTACCAAATTTTAATCAATTTCAATAATAAATAGCTGAGAAATGATGTGATATTTATAAAAAGGTAATTGATTTTACAAAATTTTTTTTTAGTGTTTTTAATTTTTATTATTAAAAGTATGCATTCTACAAAACAATTGAAGAGAAAAAAAAGATGCGATTTTTTCTTCTCTATAACCTCATATTTTTAAAAACATTTTTTAAACAATTTGAAAATCTACTCCAAAAATTTGGCTTGGACAATAGTTTTACGCTTGTTCGAGCGCCTGGCGAGTTATTGCATCCGGCTACTTAATTTACTCGGCGTTATACCTGTTACACTGTGGATTAACCCTTTAAGGACGGGACGGACACTTTTTTTGTACTCATTTTCAACGTTAATTTTCTCTATTTTTGGAGGTATACAAAATTAAAGGAATCACTATTTCTGACGTATTTTTTATCGCTCTTTCAGAATCTGTTATCAAAATTTCAAAAAAAAATTTTGAAAGTTTATGGACTTTTTTTTGAAAAAAATGTGAAATTTTGACATTTTTGTTTAAAAAATGATTTTTTTTTTCATATTTTCAATAATCAGAAAAATGTTTCAAATTGAAATATCGCGTCCGTAATATTGAAGCTTGAAAATGACGAACTGTACTTTTAAAAATTTTAAGATGGCGAATGCAAAATGGCGTCGAACGAAATTTTTTTTTTCCATTATATGAGCACACAGTGTACGCTTCATTAGAAAAAATTTTTATTTTCATGACACTAAGTGTCTAAATGTTTTTCGACTCTCCGATCACGAATCTGAAGTCAGATTTCAAAAATTCAAAATGACGGATCCAATATGGGGCAAGATATTTTGAAAATCGATCGGATTTCACTGAGAAAAGTGCATGTTCAAAATTAGATGTTTAAGAAAAGATAGTAACCCTTTGTTTCCTTTAACCAATATATGCAAAACATATATGTGAGCTATGCAACTAAAATAACTGGGATGAGTGAGGAAGGTGAAATAAGAGAACAACTTATTTTGGGCCAAAAGACACATGTGCAGGCATAAAACCCTTCTCTAATTAAAGAAGAATGCCGGCACAAGCGGTAACTTTATTAATTATAATAATAGAAATTGTACAAGCAAAAGAGAATTTACTGGTGTAACTCACCACAAAAATAGAAAATATAATCAATGAAGAACAAAATGAAATGAAGAAACAGGAATTAGCATGCAATGTCCACAATCGGGCTTATTGTCGCGAGGTACCTCGACGCACGCAAGAGCTCTCTTACCTTACCAGGAAGAACGTGGGCAGCACATTAAAGGTCCTGGCCGCACGTGGTTGAACACCCTTCCACCGTGATCGCAGGGCGCCTCGGCGTCTCGAGGGGACCGACCTGGACCGCGGGCAGGCCTGTCTAAGTCCTGCCGCGCCGGGATGTCGTCAACTGAAAACGGGCACGCCGAAGTAGATCGCACGTGGCCGCGCTTTCGCTCACTTCACGGGTAACTTCACTGACTTCACACAAGCACGCGAGTAAAAAGGAACAAATTCAAAATGCAAGGAGATCTCTAATTTTTCATTATTCAATTTGTAATTTACTTTTAAGATTCTCAAGTATTTTTCTCAAATTTTAATTATTTTCTTTATGTTTAAAACATTTTTATGATTGTTTAAATTACTTTCCCCAATTTTTAATTGATTTAATTTTTTTTCAATTAATTTTCAAAATTTGCAATTATTTGTTTAATTTCAATTATTTTTTGCAATTCTTTTTAATTCTAAAATATTATAAATTTTGTCCTAAATAAATATTAATTTCATTTATATTAACTGATTTTTAAATATTATATTTAAAATATTTATTTTTCTTATTAGATAAATAGTATTTACCGATTTTTTATATTTATTATTGTATTTTATAATTTGAAAATGTATGAGAAACTAATCGCGCGCTTGCGCGCGTTTTATTTTGCTAGTTAGTTAAATAAAAGCAATCATGGTAAAGAAATAAATGATTTGTAAGTATATAAATAATTTTATGATAATTGAATATCATAAATTGTTGTGACTAAATATAATATTTCAATTTTTTAATATAAATAAAACAAGTTTCTTTTGAAAATGATAAAAAATATATCTATTATTTTAAAATTATTAAACTTTTATATTTATTTAATGTATTTGTTGAAAAATTAAAAAATGCGAGATAATAATTGAATATCATAAATTGTTGTGACTAAATATAATATTTAAATTTCTCACATGGCACACGTCAGTTCATACAGACTGAGATGACACTTAAAAATACGAAGGTTATGTTGACCCCTAAAATAGCGATCAGCGCCTCTATCGACTATACCGGTGAACTAAGTTAATTTGCCACAAAGTATAGGCGAGTCGGCCTAGCCTGGAGACTGAGAATCAAGGCGAGTGCGCGCGCGCACGGCCTCGAACCACGTGGCTCAGATCTCGGTGCTACACGCATGCGCGAGCCAGTAGCATTACGAGAGCACACGAAAGACAGCGGGAGATTCAGTTTTCCTTTCTTTCTTTTTTCCAAGTAGTATATAACCCGAACACCCTTAATATCTAAATATTAAAGTTTAACATCCAAGATATTAAATTTTAACATGTGGAAATTAAAGCTTAACATCTAGATGTTAACCTTGAACATCTAGATAGTTGTCCCTATGTTAAGTGATAAATATGTTAAGCGTTAACATCTAGATATTAAGGGTTAACATCTATTTTTCTCAGTGTTGTTTGAAAATTGTTACTCGGGGGTTTTTGGGATCACTGATCACGAATCTGATGTCAAAATTTAGAAATTTAATATGGCGGATCCAATATGACGGACGATATTTGGAAAATCGATCGGATTTGTTTGAAACTTGTTACTTGGGCGTTTTTGGGGTCGCTGATCACGAATCTAAAATGTTAAATTTAAATAAGTCATAATGACGGATCCAAAATGGCCGAGGATATTTTGAAAATCGTTCAAAGTCGATTGAAACTTGTTACTCGAATGGAACATAAAATAAAATGGAACCGTCCCGTTTCCTGTAAATTAAGCTGTTTCTCGTTTCATACAGCATGTCTTCTCCTAATTCTAGTTTCGCGCGCAACTCAACAATATTCTTATCTAAATTCTGATTGGCTATTAAATTTGCTTCTAGAGTATTATCCTCTACTACCATAACCCGCACTGCCCGACTAAGGGCACCTGTATAATATAAATGTATGTATTTCTTCTCAAGCGTCAATTTTACTGCGTTATAGTCAGTGACGATCTTCAGTTTTATGCCTAGCAAATAAATACGAAATCGTCTCAATCCGTAAATTGTCGCGAGAGTTTGAAGCTCGAAACTGTGGTATTTTGATTCCGCTTCGGAGGTGCGTTTTGAGAAAAAGAAAATCGGATGGAATTTGTTATCCTTTTTCCGTTGTAAAAAAACTGCACCGAACCCTAGTTGGCTCGCGTCACAGTGGAGCTCAGTCTCGTCATTCCAGTCATAAATTGCTAAAACCGGAGCTTGCGTTAAATTTGACTTGAGGATATCAAAAGCCTGATATTGACTCTCCTCGAACTCAAACTTAACGTCCTTTTTTAGTATATCGTAAAGAGGTTTGGCAATTATTGAAAAATCAGCCATGAATTTTTGAAAATACGCGCACATTCTTAAAAAACACTGAATATCTCGAACTTGGCGCGGTACCGGAAAATCGTCAATAGCATTAATTCCGCGGTCATTCGGACTAATACCCTGAGCTGAAACTTTGTATCCTAAGTACTCCATTTCTGTTTGTGAAAATTTGCATTTATCCATGCGCAACTCAAGCATATTATATACCATCAATGCAAATATTAGTTCCAGAATTTCCAAGTGACGTTTGACCGTTTTCGTTGAAATCAGTATATCATCTAGGTGAATCATTACTTCACCTGACTTGATTAGCTCGGCAAAAATTTTGTTAACAAATTTTTAGAAAGTCGCTGGCCCGACTTATGTATGATTAATAGCTATAATATTAAAATAGTGAAAAAATTAAGTGCGTAATATATAAGTTTTTAATGTAAAATTGATCTTTGAAGAAAATAATTCCAAAATGGCAAAAATAATAGAAATTTGAAGAAAATAATTGAGAAATGACAAAAATAATTGAAAATTACAAAAGTAATCAAAAAATGGAACAAACAGTCGAGAAATAAAAAAAATAATTGAACCTTGAAAAAAAAATGAAAGATGATAAAACTAATTTAAAATTATGTAAAAAATTTGATTTAAAAAAAAGACGTAAAAAATGACATAAATAATTAAAAAATTGAGAAACAAAATAAAAATTAGAAATAAATAAATGAAAAATTGGAGATAAAAATTGACGTTTAAAGAAAATAATTAAATAATGACAAAATAATTGCAAAATCCCAAAAAAAATAAAAATTTGAAGAAAATACTTGAAAAATGATAAAAATAATTAAAATTAAAAATAAAAAACAATTGACAAATGACAAAAATAATTCAAAAATGAAAAAATTAAATGTAAATTAAAGTAAGAAATTAAAGAATCAATGACAATAATTTAAAGATATAAGAAAATAAGTTAAATTTGGAGAAAGTAATAAAAAAATGTCGAAAATATTGATAATACTTAAGAAATGACTAAATAATTTGAGAATTTTAAAAGCAATTAAAAAATGAGAAAAATAATTATAATAGGAAAAATAATCGAGAAATAACAAAAAGTTAACAGAAATTTGAAAAAAATAATTAAGTAATCACAAAAAATGTAAATTTGAAGGTAACAAGTGAAAAATAACAACCATAATAAAAATTTGAGACAAATAATTGAAAAGTGACAAAACTAATTAAGAATTAAGTAAAAAATAAAAAATTTAAAGAAAAGACTTGAAAAATGATAAAAATAATTAAAATTTGAAAAGAATTTGAGAATTGACAAAAATAAATGAATATTGAAGAAATTAAAAAATTCATGACAATAATTTAAAGATATAAGAAAATAAATACAAAATTTGGAGAAAGTAATAAAACAACGTCGAAAATATTGACAATAATTGAGAAATTACTAAATTAATTGAAAATTTTTAAAAAACAATTAATAAATGACAAAAATAATTCAAAATAGGAAAAAATAGTCGAGAAATGACAAAAATAATTGAAATTCGAAGAAAATAAATTGAGAAATTACAAAAAATTTAAATTTGAAGATAATACATGAAAAATAACAAAAATTATAAAAATTTGAGATAAATAATTGAATTATAACATTAATGATTGATAACTGGTGTAAATAATTAAAAGAATGTAAAATTGAAAAAAAATTGAAATTTGAAAAAAATAATTGTCAATTGGTGTAAAATATTTATAAATTATTGATACATAATAATAAAATTATTGAAGAAAATTGCTGAAATTTGAAGAAAAAAATTGAAAACTGTGTAATAAATTGAGAAATTGATAACCATAAATATCATTATTATTTTTCTTTTTTTTCTGCTCAAACATACTAGTTTAATTTTCTTTCTACATAATTTACATATATTTTGTACTTCATCTGTTTTGTTTCTTGGAGGGCTATCAGCCCTAGAAACTTTGTATATATTAAATAAATAAATAAATAAAATATTGAAAATAATTATTGAAATTTCATAAAAATAATTTTTAAATGTTAAAACTAATAGAAATATGCAGAAAATAATTAAAAAATGATAAAAATAATTTAAATTTGATGGAAAAATTGAAAGACGACGAAATTAATTGATAATACTGGTTTAAAAATTAAAAAATTGTAGACATTAATTAAGAAATTGAAAAAGTAATTAAAATTAGAGGAAACTAATTAAACAATGTCAAAATTTATTGAAATTTGAAGAACATAATTGTATACAATATATAATTGAGGGCCCGGATGCAATAACTACGTTTTCGCTCGAAGGTCTAAACTGTCTCCTTTTTTACAAGATAATTTGACTGGAAAATTATCTGGAAAAAAAGTTGAAGGAAATTGAAATTTAAAAATTAATATCAATAGAGGAGATAAAGACGCACATTTTTTCTTAATAAAGTTTTTTTGTCAGACTATTATGTAGTTGAATAAAAATTAAAAACTAATTTTTTTTAGACATTGAAAATAATTAGGGGAGAGTCGCTAGTTGTGAGACGGGTTTTATTTTTGACCTATAAATTGGAAATAGGTAAACAAAATCGTAAATAAAATACACCGTTCAAAAAGTAACTTAAATACGCAACTTTTATTCATAGAAAGTGTAGTGTTTAGATGAACTCGAAAAATTGTATGATCAATTTTCCGAGCACATCTTTTTAGTCAAAAAAAAAAGGTGTCCAGTTGTGAGACACTTATAAAAAAATGCTTAAATTTAATAAATTTGTCATGAAACATTATGTTTAATATAAATAACTAAATATATTGATATTACATATTATTATATACTAAATAAAAATATTTATTTTTTAAAATATGACTATCAGTTTTCTTCATCAAAATCGCTGTCGCAATGTAGACAAATGAAGTAACTTGTGGGCATGTTCCCACACTTTAAATAATAATTGTTGTATTATCAAATATACGTAACGAACTAAACTGAACAGAGCGCTTTATGCTGCATAACGAAAAATATAGGCTATTCCAGATGGGCGGCGCCACCGTCTCACAACTGGTGACTTGCTGTGTCTCACAACCGGAAATTGGCGCTATTTTGAAAAAGGAAAAAAAAAATATTTCCAACTGTAGATTGAAACAATGCAATATTGCATTACAAAATAGAAGGAAAATACTAAATAAAAATGCATAACATTTAGCTTTTCCAATTAATTAACTTAAAAAAAAAGTACTTTGCACATATTGAAAAAAAGTTTTTTAGTCGATTTTCACACACAGTGTTGGCATCTAACACAAACAATACATATATCCGCTTCGGTGTACACGCAAAAGTTGGCTTGTATAAAAAGAAATGTTTTCATGTATACCAATCAGCCTTTTTATATTTCGGGTTAAAAAAAATTGACTGTCTCACAACTGGAGATCAATAACTCAATCAACTCGTGATATCTTAGAGTCATATGGATAAAAAAAGTTGCAACTTCACCTGCATAATTAAAAAACATTGCAGATCCTAATAAAATGGTTGTAATAATAAAAAAATTGTAATTTGTTATTGATTTTTAATAATAATGTAGTCGCTATCATTACTAAGCTTTACTAACTTTGATCAAAAAATCTCTGTTACAAAGTTTCGAACAACCGAAATCGCAATGACATAAGTTCGACATTAAAAAAACATGGTTTAAAATTTGAAAATTGTACGTTTAACAATTGTACATTTAACGTCGTTTCTTGCAATTGCAAAAAAGACAATATCTAATAAAATCTCTTAAAATAAGTAAAAAAGAAAGAATACACGTATGAAATTGACGTATTATTAATCTTAATAAAATTTTATTTTTGACAAATTGTTCATTTATGTATAATGTAAATGAATATTATTAAAAAAAAAGTTTTATATGTATCAGCAAATTTTTAAATAGTTTATTTATTTTATTTATTTATATATTTACAAGTTCCTAGGGCTATATAGCCCTCCAAGGAACCAAGTGAGGTGTACATAAGTTTATAGATCGGCTAACAAGCAATAAAATTTTAAAGACATAATATATTATAGTATACATTAATGCAACGCAATTATAATTAAATAACAACCTTTATCAAAATCTTTTCATAGAATAAGAATAAATGCAAATGAAGAATACAAGTAGAATAAATATATCAAAGTAAAAAATTAAAAATAGAGAAAACTAGAGTTACAAGATTGCCAAGTAAATCAATATATTAATTACATAATGCATTAACATATGCAATGTATATAAATACATTGAATCGAATAAATGTGGATCTTTTCACAAAAATAAATGTATATCTTGTACTAAATTAATGTATAATCGTCTATATCTACCAGAAAGTTATCTCAAATTTAGTGGTAATTAACCTAAATAGAAAATTAAAAAACATTATTTTAAATTGAAGCTGCGAAGAAGCATTTCTAATGTGATTAGGAATTTTATTCCACAATCGCGCCCCTCTAATAGCAAAAGATGTCTGAAGTATGCAAGTACGATGGGCAGGAATTGTTAATAACGAGTTTCTTTCTCGGAGCTTAATGTGGCTAGTCTGGTTTTGGTTCCTAAAAGAGATATTGAGGAATCTTATTTTTGAAAATGGAATAAAGCAAATTTCCCATGAAAAACTGTCTTCTAGTTGCCACATTCAATAAACCTGATTTATTTCGAAAAGGAGAAATGTGTTCAGATTTTGGCAGAGTGTAAATAAATCGAATACATGCATTGAGTGATCGTTCCAATTTGTTATTTAGTTCATTAGAGATATTATCATAGACTATGCAGCAGTAATCGAGTATAGGTAATATTAATGTTTTTACTAGAAGTAATCGTGTTGATATAGGTAGAGAATCTTTGTTCCTATTTAGTTTCTGAATTTCACTAAGAACGTTTACAAATTACGTAACGTTTTTTCGGAAAAATTTGCCCCCTCCCGCTCCCCCCTGTAACACATCGTTACATACATTAGCGCCATTTTTTCTGCTGGTTGTAACAAACTGCTTGACCCCCCCCCCCCCAAAAAAAAAAAACGTTACGTAATTTGTGAACGCTCTCTATTATTTTTTTACGTTTCCTTATTTTTTTGATTTTTTTACATTTGACATAATAGACTTTATTCCCACCCCGACCAGCAAAAACCTCTGCTTCACCTCGGTTTTGCAAAAGTCGGGTGGGCAACTCTCAGTAGACGAGCACATTTCAAAATGCTTCTCAACAGGGCCCCGAGGGCGCGTTGGCGTAGGTCAGCGAAGCGAACACTCGCAGTTTACAACGCAATTTTTTTATTAATTAACATTAATTATTAAACGTACTTTCGGCTGGAGATAAAGAAAAATAGTATACGACACACGGTCAAAAAGTTGGATGATATCCTTCACGCCCGCCAGGAAATCTAACTTTCTGGCCTAGTATCGTAATATACTATAAAACCAGGGAACGAAATGTGGCAGGTGCGTTTAAAACAATTTTTTAATAATAGATTTTTTGTAATCCTAGGTACTTTTAAAGAAGTTAATTATGTAATAATTTACTGTTTCCTTAGATTTTGGTAGTATTTGTTTTTAATGTTTCATGTTTTTATCACTTTGAAAGCTTCATCACTTATCTGGACAAATCGGAAGAAGAGGCTAAGAAAGCAAAGTATGACTTTATATCGGACTCTAATTGCTATGGATTGCAAATTTTTTTACGAGCAGCGTTAGAAATTTGCCAATTTCTGGTTGATCATTGCAATTTTACGTATCTCATGAATGCCAGATTAAATCAAGATAGTTTAGAGATAAGCTATTGATATGCAAATAAATACACTTTATAATTAAGAAATTAAAAACATTTTTAAACAACAAACAACATTTTTTAGAGCTTTTTTGGCCTCATGCGTGATTGTTGCGGCTCTAATGATCACCCGGACTCCAACCTCTTCATACGGATGTATCGATTAGTGTGCACCTATTCATTAGTAAAACCACCAAAGGGAAGTAACGTCACAGGAGGAGAAATATTAGATGTCTTAATTAGTCTCAAACACATCACTGATGCGCGTGCAAGAGCGGAACAGTGGATAGAACAAATCGACACTATTGTCGATAAGGGAACAAAATGCGACCAGCTCTTCGAAGCAGCCGAAGTTCTTTAAGTTCACGACTTTTTTACGTATACAACATCTGACTATGTTCTCACTTACATTGCCGGTTTCGTTGCTCTTTGGAATTAAAATCAGGAGAAGAAATACCGGAAACACACAGATTAATTAAATTAAAATCATATGGATACTTAAAGCATCCTTCTGAGGTGTTATTTAAATTAATTTCCATATTAGAATGCGACACTTTAAAGACTGTTTCACAGCATAATTTAAATGCGGAAACTCTTTTCCAAATTACGGAAACAGTAGAGCTTTTACCATCCACACCTTGCGTTGGGTGCAAGGAACATAAAGTGCAAATAACTCATCGCATTATAACTTTTTTCTTACAATATGGATGTTTTTCATATGTAAGCAAGCTAATAATAGAAATAACTCTATTGAATCAACTCACATTCGAGAAAAAAGGAAACTTTCTAAATTACCACCTAATACGGATACTCTCGATGCAACAACTTCAGCAAGAGCTAAAAAATCGAATTCAAACATCAATGAAGAAATACCTCAAGAGTGCAAGACAAATGTACCTGTAACTATGAAACCAAGACGAAAAAGAATAAAAGAGGCTGAAATCGAAAGTCTTGTCAATGTGACAAAAACACCAACCAGAAAACGGAAAAAGAAGACCGAAAAAGAAAATGATGCCGATGTGACAGAAAAACCAAAAAGAAAAAAGAAGACTGAAAACGAAAGCAATGACGATGTGATACAAAAGCCAACACTAAAGAGGAAAAAGAAGGCTGAAAGTAAATCAAAAGAGACTAGAATACCAAAGCCAAAGGTGCAAACAAAAGAGAAGACTGAAAAAAATAACTTTGAACGTTGAAAAGCACAACGAAAAAGGCTGTCAGGCATTGTCAAATATTTTAAATATTACGTAAACTGATCTCATAATAGTACATTTTACTCTATCATAAACGTTATCTTAAAAAGTGTTCTTGTAAAAATTATAAATATAAGTAAATATTCACGAAAACTAATCTGACAGTATTATATTTTATTAAATCATAAATGTTATATTGAAGAGCATTTTTATTATAAATAAATAAATAAAATGATGTTTGTGTAATGTGCTTTCAAATTATTTACCTAAATTAAAAATTTACAAAAAACACAAATTGATTTTTCAATGAGTTTGAAAGTCTATAAATTCGAAAAGTACAATAGGTACAGTTGATTAAAATGTTTCATTTTATGTTAAAAATATTTCACACAATTTATTCCAATCTAATATTGAATAAAATGTTCAAACGATACAAACTTATTTAATTGTCATAATCTTATCGGCATATTAATTCAAAAAGTAAATAAACTGCCATCCCTTCCCGAAAGGAAGGACCTTCAATGTCCTTCCTATGGCAAGAACCTTGACGTGGTGGGACGGCTTATGCGTTTGAGTAATGCCTCGAATGAAAGGGGCGAATCCTGGGCGCGCTATAAACGCGTTGTCCTAATGATTGGAAAAGGAGAGCCAGAACCAAAGAGTTCGGAATGTGAGGAGTATGAAAGAAGAAGGTGATACCTATAAACGAAGAGAGAATAGGTGCGGAATAAGAGTAGCCTATAAATGGCCTATTCCTTGTACGGGTAGACTCCTTCTCACAGGATTGCTGCAGCTCACCGTGGAAGGCGAGCCGAAAACTCGATTGCACGTGCCGAGGAAGCACCGGGAAAAGCGAGCCAGAAAACTTGTTTTCCCGAGTGTGTAGCTTTCTTGGGGAAAAGGAGACTAGTATACATGTGGAAGTGCAAACTATAAACGTCTCCTTCCCTGATTGGATAGCTTAGTCTTTCTAAGTGTAACGCTATGAATGAGGTACGAGAGAGGAACCTTTAGGAAAGTTTATTCTCCTGTATGAATGTGGGGCACGTCCACTTGAAAGGAAGGATTGATTGATCCAGAGAGACCAGTGTGAATGACGGAAAATGGAACTTGAGTGTAAGGGTATTAATGAATAGTAAATGAGGATTTCAATGGGAGCATCATTGACCGTCGTGTACGAGAGTACACCCGTTCTCAACCTTGGCGACCCCCCTTCTCCACACGATGCGCTGGTAAATCAAACGAATGGAAAGCTTAATGGAAAAACTAAACGAGAAAATGGAGACAAACGAAAGTTCAGATGCGCCGGAACCTTCCACATCGGCAGGTACAGCTACTTTTGCTGCACGTGCAACGGAGACTCCGAGTAACGAGGAGAGCGCTGCTCCTCCGAAAGCCGACAGATGGGAAGGCATCATTTGGCTTTTGGAACAGCAAGTGGTCGTCACCCAGGAACTCACGAATGCGCTGTTGTACGTGCAGTCAAATCGGCTGGAGAACAACGCAAAGCCGGTTAAGAAATCGATTAACACGGCAATGGAATATAGAAAATGCCTCGGACAAGTGGCTAAATACTTGAAAGAGGAGATGCAAAGGTTCCCCTTCGCCCAAAACCCCATGAGTAAAAGACCTCAACATCTAAGGGTAATGAAGAAAAAAGAGGTGAAAAGCGAGAAGCTTCGAGGACCCCCGAAGAGAGGTCCTCGAAAAAAGGAAAGAAGCCCGAGGGACCCCAGGGCGGGATCAATAGATCCTTTTCTGTGGCAACCCGAGGACTAATCGACCCAATGGTGGAAAAAGAGTGTCAGGAAGATCCAGCCACTCAAAGGAAAAAGAAAAGAAAGAAAAGAAGAGAAGGCAAAAGCCGCGAAAGAGAAGAAGTAGGCAGAGGCGAAAAAGAAGGACTCTCTGCACGGTAAGGAAAGGAGAAACGATGCTATCAGGGTGTCACTAAAGGATAACGTTTCCTTCGCTGACGCCCTGAAGAATATGAAGTCATTAGTCAACCCTGCTGACTCTCAAACGGAGGTCCTGTCGATCCGGAAGACGTTGAAAAACGACATGCTTCTTGTCCTCAAGGGATAAGAGGATCACTCAGAAATCAGTAGGGCACTGACTGCTGCCTTTCAGGAAAAAGGAGAAGTCGCTACTGTGGTCACTAGAAGGTCCGTGGAAATCAGGGACCTAGATGAGTCCACAGAGGTGGACGAAGTGGTGGAGGCAGTAAAAAAGACACTGGACAGGATCGACCTGCAGGTGTCTTGCCGCCTTTTCATCCTTAGTGCCGGAAGCAAAATAGCGGTGCTTCAGCTTCATGAAGCATCTGCTAGAGCATTGCTAAAGGTAGGTAGGGTGAAAGTAGGATGGATAAACTGCAGAGTCCGGGCCAGGCTGGAAGTTGAGAGGTGCTATAAGTGCCTCGGATATGGACACCTGACCAAAAATGCGGAGTTCCACTGCACCACCTGCTCGGATAAAGGAATGACGGATTTCAAACACCGTCCAGAAAGTGGGTCCTGCACTGTCTACAGTGCAGAACTAAAGAAGTTAAAAGAAAGAAGCTAAGGTGTCTTCAGATTAACCTTAACAAGGGAAAGCTCGCAAAAGATCTCATGTTTTTAACGGCCATTCAGAGGGGGGTTGATATACTGTTTTTCAGTGAACAGTGTAAGAAACCGGACCACTCTGTCTGGTACCAGGACAAAACATGTAGATCTGGGATTCAAGTGTGCAACCCGGATCTGAGCGTCAGCGATTTTCTGGAGACCGATAAGGGGTTCGTTTGGATAGAAGTGGCGGGTATACGTGTGTATAGCTGCTACTTCTCTCCGAACGATCGCTTTAAAGATATCGAGGCCGAAGTGCAATCTCTTGAAGAAAGCATAAAAGCTTTCAGCGGGAGGACCGTCATAACGGGAGCCTTTAATGGCAAGTACCCCGAATGGGTTGAATTCCGTTTAGACCAGAGGGGCACTCTGATAAGTGAAATGGTGGCCAAAAATGAACTGGTCATAGTGAACCGGGGCCAGGAGTTTACATTTCGGCGAGGTGAATCGGGATCAATTTTGGATCTCACAATAGCCTCACCAGATTTGGCACGGAAGATTAGGGACTGGGAAGTGCTCGATGAATCAGCCTTGAGCGATCACCAGTATATTGAGTTCGTTATCTCGATGGAAGAGCTTGTGAGGGGCAAAAGACCCGGTAAGGAGGTGACTGCAGCGTGCAACCACTCTATGTCCAAACGTAGACGCGATTGCTCTAGAAAGAACTCAACATACTGGTGGAAGGAGGAATTGGCCACTCTGAAAAATGAGTGCAATAAAGCGAAACGGAGATATACCCGTTCAAAAGAAGACATCTCGCTTAAGCAGGAATGGCATAAAGCAAAAAAGGCTTTTAAGCAAGGAATAAGGCGTAGTCAACGGAAATTCTGGAAAGACTTAATCAGCGACGTCGAAAACGACCCATGGGGACTGGCGTTTATGATTGTGACCAAGAAATTGGTTATTAAACAACAGATCCCCAGTCTAGACAAACCTGATTGGGTCCGACAGATCATAAGAGCCTTATTCATATAGCGATTCTGCCAAACGAAAGTTCGGCGATATAAAGTGTGGTTAATTAAGAGTTATGCTGGGTGGGCAGTCTGTATGAAGAATATTCGGTTATGTAGAGATTCAGCTGCATAAAAATTCTGTTTAATATAGAGACTGTCACATTTAAATTCGCTTGCAAGAAAAGTCGGTTATTTAAAAGTTCTGTTGTATTAAAGTGCCAAACAAAAGTTCGACCAAATGAATTGCCAGACAGTTGAAAGTTCTATCACTTGGAGATTGTACATAATAAATATTTGGATACATAGAGATTCTATCACATTAAAATTCGGGTTCGTAAACAGTCTGTCACATGCAAATTTGGTTGCATGAATTATAGGTTATATTTTAATTCTGTTAAATAAAAGTTCTGCTAAATAGAGATTCTATTCCATAAAATTCAAGATAAATGGAAATTTGCTTAAATATAAAGTTTGCAGTACACAATTTCTAACAATTGTAAATTCTATTAAATAACATTTCTAAAATATAGAAATGATTCCGAACAAAGATTCGAATAATTAAACTGTCTATTAAATAGATATTGTGTTAAATAAAAATCCCGCCTATTAGTATTTCTGTTAAATTGTAATTCTGTCATATTTAAATTCGGCTAAGTGGATATTTTATCTAATTAAATGTCTGTAATGTCTAGAATCTAACAAATTATAATTTATTGGAATAAAAATTACAAAATACGTAGATAAGGTTATGTAAAAATTCTAGCACACGAAAGTCAGGTTATCTGACGTTTACATTAAACGTTAATTCTGTTAAAAGCAAATTCGTGAACAAAAGATTTCTCTTTAAACAAACTTCATTTTAATAAAAAGTCATATTAATAAAAAAATTCTAAACTTCAATTTCTAGTATTTGCAAATTAATTTTAACAAAAATTATAATAAGTGATAATTCATTTTTAAAACTCTTCGTCTAACTACGCATTTTTATAAATACCAATTCGAAGAAATAAATATTGAATAAAAGAATCTTTCTGCCATATGAAATTCGACCCATCTAATATTCTGGATAATCAACTTTAGGGACCATCACAACGTCTCTATTATCTCAGGGTTGTACGCACGGAACCCTATTAGAAAGACTTTGTCAAAAATCGTACACTCCCCCCACCCTAGCCATCAAACTATTTGACTTAGAAAGTTCAAATTTGGCCCACATATGTATTTTCATGTGTAGATGAAAGGAAAATTATAGAGAACATGATTCTAGGGGTTGATAATATCGTTGTCAAGAAAATAACAAGATTTTTGAGAAATTTTGATATTTTTTGACTGAAAACTCTTGCCTTTTCTTTTGCAGCGCTATTACCATCAAGTAAGAGGCGTACCCGTAAGAGGGGAATACGGTCATTTTTTAGAAAAAAAGCGTTTAATTTGTACCATTCCTGCCCTTTATCTGCCAAATTATTGTACTTAGAGTGCTAAAATTTGGTACACATATGTAGTTAGACGTGTAGATTACAGAAAAACTATAGAAAACCTTTTTGCAGGCTGTTATCATAGCGTTTTTAGCAAAAAAGCGATTTTTTTAAAAAAATGCTAAAAAATGGTCGTATCCCCCCCTGAACTTCCAAACTATTGGACTTAGAGGTTCAACTTTGGTACACAAATGTATTTTCACGTATAGATTACAGGAAAATTATAGAGAACATGATTGTATGTGTTGAACATAGCGTTGTCAAGGAAATAACAATATTTTTGAGCATTTTTTTAACATATGGGCCATAATTTAGTGTTATAACTTTGACAGCGCTATAATCATCACTTTCTCTATAATTTTCCTGTAATCTACACGTAAATTTACATACGTGTACCAAATTTCAGGATCTTAAGTCAAATAATTTGGAAGATAAGGGGGGGGGGGGATACGGTCATTTTTTTTTAGCAATAATGCATTAAAAGTGTACAATGACACCTCCATATCTGACAAACTATTGTACTTAAAGTGCTGAAATTTGGTATACATATGTAGTTTGCCATATAGATTACAGAAAAACTATAGAGAACTTTGTTGCAGATCGTTATCATAGTGTTTTTAAGCAAAAACCAACGATTTAAAAAAAATGCTAAAAAATGACCGTATTCCCCCTCCCATAACTTCCAAACAATTTGACTTAGAGAGTTCAAATTTGGTACACAAATGTATTTTCACGTGTAGATTACAGAAAAATTGTAGAGAACATGATTGTAGAAGTTGATCATAGCATTGTTAAAGAAGTAAAATTATTTTTGAGTTTTTGTAATGGATATTTGCTAAAATCTCTGGATTTTTCGTTGACAGCGCAATCACCATCACGTTCTCTATAATTTTTATGTAATTTACACCTGACAATACATAAGACGTATGACGGTTCCCTAAAATGATTATCTAGAAAGTTAGTTAGGCAGAATTTCAGCAGGCAGAATGTTTCTTTTACCGAATGTTTGATTTCTCGAACTAGAATTTGTAAGAAAGCGCATGTAGACAAAAATTTGTAAAATCAAATTGACAATTATAAAAATTCTCGTAAACATTAATTTGGAAATAAGAGAAGTTGTAGTTAACTGTATTTTTAAATGTATAAATTTTTGTTTAATATGTATTTTTCCCAACCAAAATTTTATTTGGACCAATTTTTGTTAAATAGATTGATAGTTTAATACAAATGTCAGATAACCTAACTTTTAAGTGTCAGAATTTTTATAAAAGCTTATTTTCATTTCTCAAATGTTTATTCAATGAATTATAATTTCACAGATTTTGTATAACACAGAAATTTTATTTAATAAATTATCTATTTAGCAGAATTTATATAACTGCCCTATGGCAATATTAATCGCTTAATGTTTCAATTTTTATTATGATTGAAATTTATAGTTTATTTCGTTATTATTTAAAGTTATCCACTGTTGAAATGGCTATCCACCATAGGGCAGTTTCCCCTATGCCAGAATTACAATTTAACAGAAATACCAAACGTCAAAATTATTATTTAATACCAAATTTATGTAACAGATTGTTTTATTAGTCGAATTTTCCTTTGTCATCATTTTTATGAGTTAGAATGGTAATTTAATAGAATTTACATGTGTTAGAATTTGTATATTGTAAAATGTATATTTAACCAACTTTCTATTTATCCAAAATTTTATATAAACGGATCTCTATTTAGTAGAATTTCTATTTAACAGAATTAAAATATAACACATAATTCATGCAACCGAATTTTCATGCAACAGACTGCTTACGAACTCGAATTTTAATGCGAAAGAAGTTCTATGTTTTCAAACCCATATTACATAGAATCTCAAAGTGGCAGAACTTTCAACTGACCGACAACTCATATCGTCGAACTTTAGTTTGGCAGAATCGCTATGTGACAGAATTTCCGATTGGCCGAATCTTTAGCCAATCAGATACAACTATGTACTTGAACTTAAATCTGATTGGCTAAAGATTCGGCCAATCGGAAATTCTGTCACATAGCGATTCTGCCAAACTAAAGTTCGACGATATGAGTTGTCGGTCAGTTGAAAGTTCTGCCACTTTGAGATTCTATGTAATATGGGTTTGAATACACAGAACTTCTTTCGCATTAAAATTCGGGTTCGTAAGCAGTCTGTTATATGAAAATTTGGTTGCATGAATTATGTGTTATATTTTAATTCTGTTAAATAAAAATTCTACTATATAGAGATTCTTTTATATAAAAATTTGGATAAATAGAAAGTTGATTAAATATAAATTCTGCAGTATACAAATTCTAACAAATGTAAATTCTATTAAATTACAATTCTAACTCATAAGAATGATGACAAAGGGAAATTCGACTAATAAAACAATCTGTTAAATAAATTTTGAGTTAAATAAAAATTCTGACTTTTGGTATATCTGTTAAATTGTAATTCTGGCATATATAAATTCTGCTAAATAGATTATTTATCAAATAAAATTTCGGTGTTATATAAAATGTGTCAAATTATAATCCATTGAAGTAAAAATTTTGTGAAATGAAAATAAGCTTTTATAAAAATTCTGACACACAAAAGTTAGGTTATTTGACATTTGTATTAAAGTATCAATCTATTTATCAAAAATTGGTACAAATAAAATTTCGGTTGGAAAAAATGCATATTAAACTAAAATTTGTACATTTAAAAATATAGTTAACTACAATTTCCCTTATTTACAAATTAATGTATACGGAAATTTTTATAATTGTCAATTTGATTTTACAAGTTTTTGTCTACATGCGCTTTCTTACAAATTCTAGTCCGAGGAAATAAACATTCGGTAAAAGAAACATTATGCCTTCTGAAATTCTGCCTATCTAACTTTCTAGATAAACATTTTAGGGAACCGTCATACGTCTCACAATACATTCCTTTACAGAATTTGAACTCTCTAAGTAAAATATTTTGGAAGACAGGGGAGGGGGTGGTCCATTTTTTATAAAAAATTCATTATATATTATATTTTATATTATATATTATATATAATATGTATAATATATTTATATATTATATATTTAATAGTATCAAATATATTAAAAATTATTTTGTTTTGTGTACGGAACCCTCGGTTTTTGTGCGAGTGTAACTCGAACTTGCCCAATTTTTTGTTTTGTTGTCTAATAATCTAGTCAATTTTCAACTATTTTCTTCAATTTTTCATTTATTCTGCTCGTTTTTCAATTATTTCTTTCAATTATTAGTTTTTTTTTCGCAATTTTAAATTATTTTCTACAAATTTTTTAATGTAAAATTATTTTATTCTGTTGTCGATTATTTTCTACAGTTTTCTAATTTTTTTTTTTTCTATTTTTTTTAGAGTTAAATACTAGACCCTGCGGTCGCGCCAAGTCCAGCTTGCTGGGTTCGCGCCCCGATGAGTCTGGGATTTTTCTAACTCGTGAGATAACTTCAGTGGAAGGTTTGACGTCGAGGAATAATGATATGCACTGTCGGTAATCGACTTGTGCAGATCACTAGAACTCGACTGTCGATAAACCGGTTGTATTCAGGAAGAGGTTTTTCTACAGTTTTCTTAAATTTTCAATTTATTTCTTAATTTTTTAATTATTTTCTTCAAATTTTAATTCCACTCTTCAGTTTTCAATTATTTTTTTCTACAGTCCATAATTCTCAGCTTTTTTAATTACTTTTTTCAATTTTTAATTATATTCTTTAAATTTAAATTCTCGTAATTTTCATTATTTATTGGATTTTGCAAAAATTTATAGTTTTAAATGACTAATAGCAATGAGCGTGTTAATGTTGCTACTTATTTTATATTGTTCATGGAATTTGATGAAAAATAATATATATATATATTATTTCTTTTTACGTTTTTAGTACGAAATTGTTGATCAACTTTAATCTCAAAATTAAAAATATTACATCAAAAGTAAACTTGAAAAAAATTATTTTTGTCCTAGAAACCTTCTTAAAATGTCTTCAATTTTCTTCAAAAGTCACTCGATACCCTGATTGATATTTTATTATTCATTTAATTTGAATATTTTATATTTTTTTCGTTGTAACTACCAAAAAAGTTATTAAAATAATTTTATTTTGACCTGGAATTTTTGTGAAAGTGGTCTGGAAAACCTGAAAAAGTAATAGAATTTTCAAATCATGTTTCTGTGGCAACCCTTTGATAACATTCTATATTTTACGTATATTAAATTATATAAACGGTCATGTTTTCTGTAAATGTATCATTATTATTATCATTATACAACAAAAAAGAATACAAATTTATTATCTATATAAATAAAATCAACATTTTGTCTGTACATTGCACCAAACTCAAAAAATTTTACATACTTTTTCATTTAAAGTGATAAGGATTCCGAAAACGCAAAAAAAAATTTCTGTCTGTCTGTCTGTCATCAATATTTTGTACGGGTATCACTCGAGAACGGCTTGACCGATTTCATTGAAACTTGGCAGTGAATTAGAGACTTACTTAACTCAGATTTATAAAAAAAAAAAATTCATAAAATTATTTTAAGCTGAGATATTTAATTAACACACTTAACATACATACATATATATATACATAGTATTTCAGAAAAGGCAAGATTAGGCTGTTTTAAAGTATACTAACATATCAAAAGTTACTATACGGGTATGTGATTCATAGCAACGGTTGCTATGGTAATGTGATCCATAGCAACCGTTGCTATGGGCACGTTTTCCATAGCAACCGTTGCTATTGGAATGTTTTTCAAAGCCAAGGTTTATATTGAAATAGTTTTCATGGCAAATACGAATAGTTACCATAGCAACGGTTGTTATGGGAATGTTTACCTTAGCAACGTTGCTATAAGTTATTATGATTATGATTAAACATAAATTCTTTTTAATTAATTTTAAAATTTTAATTTTTAAATATGGAGATCGAATATATCTATATAAAAAAATCAACATTTTGTCTGTACATTGCACCAAACTCAAAAATTTTTACATACTTTTTCGTTTTGAGTGATAAGTATCGCGAAAATGCAAAAAAAAAATTCTGTCTGTCTGTGCACGATTTTTTGTCCGGGCATCACTTCAAAACGGCTTGGTCGATTCATGTGAAATTTGGCAGAGTATTAGGGTGTCACTCAACTTAGATTTATAAAAAAAAAAAAATATCAGAAAATATTATTAGAAGCTGAGATATACAACTAAGTCACATTTTCACATATACGTACATACATACACATAAACACACATATATACATATATACATACTCACACATATACACACAAACACATACTCACATATACACACACTCACAAACACACACATATATAATTTCACATCCATGTTAAAGAATAATGTTTATACCACATGTACACACATACATATATATATACATATCACAAAACTTTGAACGCCAATCATATTAAAACGAGTTGACCGATTTAAACAAAATTTTTTGGTATATTAGGTATTGACCCAAGTTAGGTTTGTAAACTCATGGTAAAAACCGTAAAAAATACTATAATAATTCACGGTTTTTTGTTAAATCTCATAAAATATTCAAAATATTATTTATAAGGATTGTAAAAAATATTAATTAGACAAAAGTTATAGATCTAATAAAAATAGACATTTTATGTTGTATATATTTTTTACAAATTGTTAATAGTTTTCTAAAAAAAAATAAAAAAACGTGTTAAAGATTATGAAAATTGTTTATAGTTAGCTATATTGTTCCTAAAGAATGAACAATAATCTGATGATTGAAACAAATGTTATATCTATGTATCTTGATTTAAAAACAGTTCCTACTTTTTATGACACCCTAACCCTGTATCAGATTAAAAAGAATTCAGTTTATTATAGCACCCCAGCCCCCCGGTACCCCTATTAAAAATTAAACTTATTATGGCACTCCAGCCCATCCTTTATCCCTTTAAATTGAGGTTAAGTTAAAATAAAAGAGTAAACATGTAATTTTAAAAAAATAGAAAAGCCATAGAAAAGTTAAATATTCTTTTACATGTGAGAATATTCTTTTTGGTAATAGAACCTTCCCAGTGGGCAAAAATCCATGTTCGTTTTAAAAACGTTTTTAGAACGTTTCATGTCGGCCAAATAATGTTCTGGAACGTTATTGGAACATGGATGTTCGAATAATGTTCCAGAACATTATTTGGCCGACATGAAACGTTTTAAAAACGTTCTTAAAACGTTTTTAGAACGAACATGGATTTTTGCCCACTGGGTTAATTTTCGGGAAGTTTCTCATAGTAAGGTCGGAAGTTTACAACGGAAATCTGCAGGAAACTTCCTGGACATAGCGAAATGTCCTCCTTCCTCTTCCAAGGGAAAGGAAGTTTCCCTTGGAAACATCCGAGAACCTTGCATTAGAAACTTCTAGGAACCTTCCCTTGGGAACTTTCCAAAAACTTCAATTGGAAACTTCTCAGAAACTTCGGGGAAGATTCCCTCGAAAAATTCCCTTGGAAACTTCCGTTGAAACTTTGCAGTTATTGTTTTTTTTAATTTAAATAATAAATAATTTTGGTAATACACGATTTTGTAATTTTTAAAATCAATCATATCAAATCTCTTTAAATGAAATTAATTGTTAATTATTTAATAGTACACCTCACTGTTAAATTGTCAGCTTTCTAAAGCAGAGATGCCAGGGAGCGAGACTAAAAGCATCTGCGCATGTTTGCGGAAAGTTCAGCCATTGGTCGAATTGAGCGGCCTCATTTAACATTGTTTTATTAAAGCCTTTACAAACTATCCCGCTCATCTCGACCAATGGCAGAACTTTCCGCAGACATGCGCAGATGCGTTTGGTCTCGCTCCCTGGCATCTCTGTTCTAAAGAAAAATTAGCATCTTTTTTTTAAAAATTTATTTATTATTTAAGTTAAAAAAAATAACTGAAAGTTTCCAAAGGAAGTTTTTAAAGGAAGTTTCCGGGAAGTATCTAGGAAGTTTCGAAGGGATGTTTCCTGGAAGTTTCCAAAGGAAGTCTCCGCGAAAATTTTAGGAAGTTCCTAAAGAATGTTTCCGGAAAGTTACCCGGAAATTTCCAAGAGAAGTTTCTGGAAAGATTCCAGGGGATGTTTCCGGGAAGTTTCCAAAGCTAGCCTCTGGGAAAATTCCAAAGAAGACTTCCGGGAAATTTTCAGAAAGGTTCTAAAGGAAATTTCCGAGATGTTTCTAATAAGTTTCCAAGGAATGTTTCCATAAAGTTTCCAGGAAGTTTCTAAGGAATGTTTTCAGGAAGTTTCCAATGAATGTTTCCGGGAAGTTTCCAGAAAGTTTACAAGGGATGTTTTAGGGGAGTTTCCGAAGGAAGTTTCCAGGAAGATTACAAGGGATGTTTGAGAGAAGTTTCCAAACTAAGTCTCGGGCAAATTTCCAGGAAGTTTCCAAGGGATGCTTATGGTAAGATTCCAAGGAAGTGTTTCCGGGATGTTTCCAAGGGAAACTTTCCAGGAGGGGGATGTTTCGCTATGTGCAGAAAGTTTCTTGAAGATTTCCTTTGATAATTTCAGACCTTAAAATAGGAAAGTTCCAGGAAACTTTCCAGAAATTCGGGTGCTATCTGGGATGTGAAGTTTAATAAAGGATATTCTAAATTATATCAAAATCGGGGTTCCACTTTTTATAGCATTCCAACTCCCCTGAATCCGTATAAAAAATTACACTTTTTATGACACTTTTTATGATTATCCGTTTAAAAAAAATTTACAGTTATAATGTCACCCCAACCTTTTCTTAATCTTATCCGTTTATGAAAAACCCAACTCTTTATAACGCTTTGACCCAATGGTATCAATGTAGAAAACTTGACTTCCAACTTTTATGATACTTTTCATTTCGTAAAACCAATCCCAACTTTATAGAAAAATTTACCTTCCGGTTTATACATACCCTGCGCTGAAAGCAGTACATGCATATGTGTTATAGAACCTTATCTATTTTTCTCGAAGAATATTTATTTTGATAAAAAAACTTATAGCGCATAAAATGCGTATTTTTATCAGATCTACAATTTTTGTTTAAAATATTTTTTAAAATTAAGAATATTTCATCAGATAACAGCAAAAAACTGTGAATTATGGTAAATTTTTGTTTTTTTTACATTATAATAAAATTGGTGCCAATTTTCATTATGATATTCGTAATTAGCACTTAAAAATACGTAAGTAACGAATTTTCAAAGAAATCAAAAATATGTGCTAATCGAAAGTTTCCAATAAAGGATATTAGAATTTAATAATTTTTGGAAGAGAATTATGTTGCTTAGAAAAGTTTGTTTTAAATACTTTCTGCATGAAAATAATTTTTGTCAAAAAATACTTTCTGTCGGAAAATGCATGCTGTCAAAAAATACTTTTTGTCACAAAATACTTTTGGTCAAAAAATACTGTTGATGGCACGCCACTAGATTTCGATGCCCGCCGAAGGCGGGCTCGAATGTTAGTCTATTATATGTAAATTTCAAAAATTAAGAAGAAGGCAAACCTTCATGATTAAAATTTAAGTGGGTACTTTTCTACGAATTACTACTATATAAACACACCCGCCCATATTTTCTTGACACACAATTTTTTCTGTGACTGAAAGGGCGAATTAAACTATTTCTCTTTTTACGCTCTTCTTCAGAAACTATGCACAAGATATGTATTTTTGGTCAGACGGGCGAACTAATTCATTTCTCTTATTTCGACCATTTTCAAAACGCATGCATTTTTGGTCAGGCGGGCGAAATAATTCATTCTCCTTATTTCGCCCGCGCGGGCAATTTAGATGCGTCGTTATTAAAATACTGTAACAAAATATAATTAACCATTTCAACGATTTTAAATTTGTATATTATAAATAAACACTGGCCAAAAATAAAACAAAGAAAAAAGAATGATTGCAATAATGACAAAGAAAAAAAATTGACCCAAAATATTACGAGTAAGTACTATGGAAATACTAAAATAACTAAGAATTTCAAGACTATTATTGATTTCCAAGTAATTTAAAACTAATATAGGTACATTGTACTTCCAAATAAAATAAGAAATTTTTTTTCGATCTGCTCATACAATTGAAAAATAAAACGATTATAATAAGATTTTAAATTACAAGAAATGGAAAAATAAGAAGCGTTTTTAAAAAGCACGAATTTTTTAATTTTATATTTAACTAAAGAAAAATCAACCATACCAATTCAATGTTTAATACACTTCTTATTAATTTAATTTTTTTTCTCTATAACGTATATAAATTCAAATTTTGGTTTTTTCAAAATTTAATTAATTTTTTAACCAAGTCTTAACGTCTGAGACGTTAATGATATATAAATGAATGATTGTTAAAAATATTAATCATAGAAGCAAATTTGTAATTAACATAATTTGTATGATAAAGAATGTTGATTAAATTGAATTTTCATTTGAAATGATTTATATAGAATCCAGTTTTTATGAGAAAGAATTTCTATTACCTTCAATTTCTATTCACTATATTTTTAATGTAGCCTAACTTTTGGTTATAGAAATTTTTGTACGAAATTACTTTTGGTTATAGAAATTTAGTGTACGAAATTGCTATTTAAAAGACATTCCATTTTTTCAAAATTTTTATTTATAATAAATACTGATTAAATTAATTTTACATTTTTTAAAGTCCTAATAACAAAATGCTTAATTAGCCGACTCTTCAAGTGACAGAATGTCCATTTGGGGAAGCCGACATTTTGACCAAAACTCAATTAACAGAATGTGCAATAGACTGAAATTTATTTATTCAAATATTTAAATTTCCGAAACTTCATTTGTCAAAATATTTAACTTTTTGAAACTTTATATGTCGGAATATTTAACTTCCTGAATGTGCATTTTCCAGAAATGGTATTTATCAGACTTACTTTTTGCCATAATAATTAAAAACTCTATTTGTCAGAATATTCACCTTTCCGAAAATGCAATTGGCGGAAATTGTAATTATTAGATTTACCATTTGTCCATATATTTAATTTTACGAAATTTAATATTTTTCAGCTCATTTGACTTGCCAAATAACGAATTTGTCAGATATTGCACTCATCAGGTTAACCTGTTTCTTTGAATATTTAATTTTTCGTTACTTTATTTCTCAGAATATTTAAGTTTTTGATTTTGCAAGTTTTTAGAAACTATTTATCAGATTTACCATTTGTCGCAATATTTAACCTCTCAAAACTCCATTTCTCAGAATATTTAACCTTTCGAATTTTCATTTGTCAGAATGTTTAAATTCTCTAATATATATTTCTTAGAAGTTGTATTTATCAGATTCACTATTTGTCAGAACATCTAACTCACCGAAACTCCATTCGTCCGACTTAAAAAGCAGAATGTTCATTTGTTCGACACTCAAAAAGTAGATAATATACTAAAGGAGCTCGTTGATTGGCCGGTAATATTTCCATTAAAAGATGTAAAATTAATTTAATTAGTAATTATTATAAATAAAAATTTTGAAAAAATGGAATGTCTTTTAAATAGCAATTTCGTACACTAACAATAGAGATGTGCGAAAGATTCGAATTCGATTGATATAATTTTTAGGGCTGCGTCTCGTCTCGGTATCGTCTCTGTATCACCTTCATAATTGTAGTCTCGTCTGGTCTCGATCTTAAAAACATCGAAAAAATAAAACATAGATTTTATTTAAACATAGTGATTATATTAGTTGTTTAGATAGAAAGAAAAAATCGAGATTTTTTCAATTCGTTTAATGTTTGTAGTGCGTTGCTTGATCTGCAAAAAATAAATACAAAAAAATTTTATTTACTTTATTTTCTTCGCTAAAGTATTTAATTTAAGCTAAGAAAACTTTAAAAATATTAAGTAGTTCTCGAAATTATTTCCGATATATGATTTTCGAGATATGATTCAAAATGTCCTAGCATTTTTTTATCAAAAACCTTCATTTTCAGGTAAAAACCACGGTTTTTACTGACTTTTAAGTAAAACATGCTTGAACATTTTTAGTCATATCTCGGAAACTATTTAATATTTTTTAAGTTTTCTTAGTTTAAATTAAAATTTATAGTCCAGCAAAGAAAATAAAGTAAATGAGAATCTTTTCATATAGTTTTTTGTAAATAGACAACAGGATAAAAATATTGAACAATATAGATTTTTTCATTCAAGTATTTATCTTCTTCTAGATCATGCAATGGCACATTCGTTATTAGAAGACAGACAAATTAAATAAAAAGGTCTATTAAAAATATACTTATTAACTTATATAATCACTTTGAAATATTAAAAAAATTGTAATTAGTAGATTATCTGAAGCAACATTTGTAAGCATTTCAAATTTTTAATCCTCGAGTCTTTATTTTAATTTTTGAGCAAGATATTCTAATTTTAATTGCGTTATATTATTCGATCCACTCCAGTCGGTTAGTCCGACAAATTCCGAAGGTAGTGTATATGTAATTTTGCAGTCAGTATTTGTAAAATTACAGATTCTTTGCTGAAATCGCTATATTTTAATTTTAAAACAAGTTTTAGTAGGCAATAGATTTTAAAGTAGATATGAAAAATTTCCAAAAAATGTTATTTTCTGAAAGTAATTCAATAAGATTAAAAACAATACTTTTTATATTACTTTCAGGTGTAAGCTTATCTTAAGCTGACAATATAAGGGAGAATAATAACATTTTCTTAAAAATCATTAAAAAATATAATGGTAAATTTATATTTAATATCACGCAACAATTAAACTAATTTTTTACCTTTTCGTTATATTTATTAAGGAGTAACATTTTTAAGAACTTTAATTTAATGACATAACAGTAACAAAGTAATAAAAAATATTTAACTAGTTTTTTCTCTTCAAATATGCACAAAAAGCTTCATCTATACAAACAACAAATATTAAAAAATACATAATGTGCTGCCATTGTATACAAAAAATTTATACAAAATGTTCACCTTCGGTCTCTGTTTTCATCTTGGGACCCTCTCCCCTATTATTTCTGGAAATTTGGACAATACAATTAATTCGAATTCGAATCACATTTGATTCGATTCTATTCGAAAAATTTTGATTAGATTCGATTCGATTCGAGGTCTGAAATTCCTGATTCGATTCGAGGTCTAAAAATCCTGATTCGCACATCTCAATCTCTAATATTAAAATTTGAAACGAATTGTTAGAAAATTCCTTACCAGTGCCAAATCCACCAAAACCTGTAGCAGTGGTTGCTGGAGGCTTTGTTCCAAAGCCACCAAATCCAGTTGATGTTCCGAAACCTGCAGTGGGTGTGCTCGTGGTACCAAAACCTCCAAATAAACTTGGTGCTGAAGTTGTGGCTGTTGTTCCAAAACCACCAAATCCTCCAAAACCTCCAATAGTACTAGTTGTCGCTGGTGTACTGAGAGCTCCAAAGCCGGTTGAAGTTGGCTGCGTAGATCCAAATGTTCCTCCTGTCCCAAATCCAAAACTTGTTGCAGGAGTGCTAAATGTACTGGTGCTAGTTGTCGTAGCTCCAAATCCAGTTGCTGCAGGAGTTCCAAAACCAGTCGCTGTTCCGAACCCAGTAGTTTGAGCAGCTGGAGTCCCGAACAATGAAGGTGTACTAGTTGCGGGAGTACTGGTACCGAATCCAAAGCTCGGTGTTCCAAATCCAGCTTTAATTTTAAAAATTAACATAGTTAGAATATTTCATTTATAAGTAACAGGATGTAGAATTAAAAATTACGAATTTTTATTTTTTTTACCTACTTATCAGTTATATCAAAGGTACAAAGACTAACAGTTTAGTTTTCGGTCGAAGAAAAAGCATTCGTCATTACATTTCAAAGAAAATATAACCAAGAACAGTTTTAATGTTGTTTTCCACATAAATAAAACAGTTTTGATGGAATTTCTCTTTCGTATTGTATCTTTTATTTAAAAATAAAATATAATAATTTGTTATTACATTTGTTTTTTTTTCTACATAAAAAGGAAGAGATTTCAATGTAAGCATCTAAAAGAAAGTAAATTTTCAAAAAGAATTTAAACTTTTTCTTAAAAAGGGTGTCCCAGGTAGGGATTATACACTGGTAATAGGTAAACCGGTGTACCAATAAATGAGCCAGAATCCTAAAAAATTTACCGGTAATTTTCCAATTTTGTACCACACTGAAAAAATGTGTTAGCCACTTTTATACCCAGCTCTGGAGCAACCGGTGCACTTTATTCAATATATGCACATTTTACCGTGGCGTGCGTTTGGTACAGAACCTGCCCATCATTTTAGATCAGCAGTGGAGCCAGAGGTTCATGAATATTCCTTAAAAACCATTTAGCCTAAATCCCATTCAGCTTAAAACCATATAGCCAAAAAAGCATTCAGCCTAGATCCCATTTAACCTAAAATGCACTCAGCCTAAAATACATTTAACCTAAAATGCATTCAGCCTAAATCCCATTTAAACTAAGATGCATTCAGCCTAAATCTCATTTAACCTAAATCCCTTTTAACCTAAAATGCATTCAGTCCAAATGCCATTTAACCTACAATTCATTTAGATCCCATTTGACCTACAATGAATTTAGTCTAAATCTTATTTAACCTAAATCTCATTTAACCTAAAATGCAGTCAGCCTAAAACCCATTTAAGCTAAATCTCATTTAACCTAAATTCCATTTAACCTAAAATGCATTCAGCCTAAATCCCATTTAACCTAAAATGCATATAGCCTAAAATCGTTTTTCGTAAATTTCATTGAACCTAATTTATAATGTAAAATTTAGGTTTAATGGGATTTAGGATGATTACCGCAATGAAAATAAAAAATTCAGTGCGGTAATTCGGTAAATTATACTAAAAGAAGGCAGTCTCATGGCACTGTTTTTTGTTACGTTTTGTAAGTAGAGTATGAGTTCAATAGAAAAGTAGATAGTTTTGTCACTTTAGCCATGGTTTAATTACAGAAGCAAGACAAAACGCAGACATGGGACTTTACTTTGCACGGAAAAAATTAGTTCTAGAATAATTCTTGAATTAGTTCAAAAACTCAGGATACGAAAATAATTCGGCGATATGTCTGAAGATTTCAATAATCTTTCTGAAATTTTTCAAGTATTTCTAAAAAGATCTTCAAGAATTCTTAATAGCTGCGCGATTGGAAGATTGCTTTCGCGGTGATCTAAAAGTTCTGGAACTGAAATAGAAGGCGCAGTACACTGACCAGGCCCCCATATAGCGCTTAGTTCACTCAAGTATGATTTATGCGTACAATATTACAATCGCGTGTTAGCTCAGTTGGACAAAGCGAAGAGATTTTCTGTAGTCTCAAGGAACTGAGTTCGAGTACTCGTGGGTGAAAATTTTTTTCAAATTAAAAAAATTTTCTCTTCTTAAACGAGTTCCGTAATTCTTATTCTAAATTTCGGAAGTCTTCTTGAAATTCATTATAAGTCTTCTAGAAAAACTCTTAGGTATATGTCAAAGAATTGATAATAAGGACTCACGAAAAATTCTCGTATCCTAAGTTTCTGTACTAATTCAAGAATTATTCTACAACTAATTTTTTCCGTGTGGGAGTGAATACTCAGACCTACTCAGAACTGAGTTCGAGTACTCGCAGAGGAAATTTTTTTTATCGAATTTTAAAAATTTTCTCTTCTATAACGAGTTCCAGAATTCTTAATACGAGTTTCGAAAGTCTTCTTGAAGTAATTCTCTTCAGAATATTTTAAAGAATTAATAATAAAAACCTTGGAATTATTCCAGTATCCACAGTTCTTGAACAAATTCTAGAATAATTCGAGTACTATTTTTTTCCGTGTATGACCCGTATATTTTTTTAAAAATACTTGCCAAAGAATATTGCCACTATTTATTGAATAAGTGCCTCGGAGTGGTCAAAAAGCCGGATCTAGCTGGCCAAAAGTAAAAAATTTGGAGTCTTCAAATACATTTTTTAAAATGATTTTATGATCTACTATACCTGGGTGATTCTTCTGAAAGTGTCTCTTTTGACCGGTTTTTTGTTTCTTAATAATTCTGCAATATCTACACAATATTATTTATTGTGACCTTCGCTAGTCAAAATTTAGCCTCTTCTTAGTATTATTAAAAATCCATAAGCAATTTCATTAGGCCGTTCCTGCGTACGAGCTAAATTGCATTCATCACCGAAGCGTTTTTAGAGACACTTCATCTCCGAAGCTTTTTTGACTTGACACAGTTCCGATGTAAATTCAGATGAACCAAAATGCTTAAAGTTTTTCTTAAAGTACTGAATAAAGGGTAAATGTTGACTGTAAAAATGGACAACAATTAGTAATGAACAGATTGTACAAAATTAATATAATCGAAATAAGAAAATATTCAAAAAAGGTATTTTCAGAAGAATCACCCATCTATTGTGTTTGATTCAGAATATTACAGCCATTAAACATTTTTTTTTAATGTATCATAGTTTAAACCGGGTCAGTCTTGCTTATTAGTTCATTTTGCCGTAAAACTCAAAGCTTCAATTATTTGCAGCTAGTGACTTTTTAAATTATCATATTTAAATAATGTGCATATCAATTTAACAGTTCATTTTACTAAACGTTAGGTATCGCAAGAAATTTCCCTTTATTTTTAATCCTGTTATTAAAATACGACCAATAAAGGCAAGCATTTACAGTATTCGTATATTACAAAATTGAAGATGCCATGTGTTAAATCTGCCGACTTCTGCCGAAAAATTATTTATTGAGAAATGTTCATTAAGACGTTAACTTTCGATAAACATAAAATATTTTTGCCACTTTTCGAAATATTTGTCTTCAACCCATCAACGCCTGAAATCACAAAAATCGTAGTCTTACTTTGGAATAGTACTACAAATAGGAACATTTTTTGTAAAATATAGAAATAGCGTTTTTTACATTTTTGGGGTCGCTCTACAAGATTTTGAACTCAGATTTCATTTTTATCCATTTACAAAACCAATATGGCGGCTTTTTTTTACAAAAAAGTACCGAAAAATCAACAAATTTTTTTTAAATCATTATTTCTTACAGAAATTTTTTTTAATGTGTAATTAAGTGGCAAAAAATGACACAAACTGTTAGAAGATTAAGCATTAGTTAGTGCATTAAATTCAAGATGGCCGTGTAAAAATGGCGGATATTGTTTTAAAAAAAGTAAAAAATTAATATCTGTTAGATCAATCTTTAAGTTTTATTCCAAATTAATGAAGCTTGGTATATAGGGGCTTTTTGGGTAGCAGATTACAAATCTGTTAATAATTTTTAAAAACTCAAAATGGCAGATCCAACATGTAAGCTTCTTTTGAATTTCATGTCCGTCACATTGGATTCGCCATTATATTTTTTTCAAAAATATCAATTTCGAAAATGGGTGACCCAGACGTTACAATACCCTTTTATCTTCAAAAAGGTGAAAAGGTGACAACAAATATAGAAAACAACAAACTGGAATGTGTTTAAAATCATAAAAACAGTATATTGATAGTTAAATTTCTTAGAGTTTTGTACTTTTTGGTACACGGAGAAAAGAATCTAGCTTTTGTGGCATGAAGCATCCCCCACTATTGTTGCATGTCCCTCTCTCATAGTTTAAGTTTCAGGCAACATGCTTTAATTGTATGGTCCCATGAAGAAATTGTATGCGTGCTGCCTGACACTTTCAGTATGAGAGAGGGGTATGCAGTGATAGTGAGGGACGCTTCATGCTACAAAAGCAAGATTCTTTTCTCCGTTTAGAAAGTAACTTAATATCAATACATTATTTTGAAGTTTTATTATCTGCATAATATGAACAGTAGGTAAACAGAATAACTACTTTAAATTGTTTCCGATGCGCCTTTTTTATGAACTTTTCTATTATATCAAAATTTTAACAGCATTAAATATTAATAAAAAATGTTAACATAAATATTTTATTTAATGAGGTTCTATCGGTTGCATCCATTTCAAATCATTCAGGCCAACTAATTTCAAGTTACAGATTTAACTTCCACTAAAATATGTTATTCTATGTAAAAAATTAAGGGACAAGAATGATTTATTTTTGTTAAAAGTTATTTTAAACAAAGTTAGGAGGAGTTCAATTTTGAATGGTAAAACTCAAAATAACAATAAAAAAAATTTGTTTCATAATTTACATAATCAATTTTTGTTTATTGGATCTTTTAGGTGTATCAATATCAGTATCAATATCATGAAATATTCCTATAAGTTTCAAGCGAGCTAAACTATAGTGGCATCCAGGATTTTTTTTCACAAATAATTTTTTATTTAAAATTTGAGATTGTTAGTAAGCAAGTTTAAGAACATATAAAATGCAATTAACTCAACTGAAGTATAAGTCCTTTTATAAAATCAATAACAAAAAATTAATGCACACTAACAAACTCAAATTTTTGGGTAAAAAATAATATTTTGAAAAATATATAAAAATTTTCCTAGCTGTCAGTATGGTTTATTATCTCTTTAAATAAATAAAAGGTGGGCTTTTTGAGAAAATGGATCATATTTCTTTTTGGAAAATCATCTATAATTTGAAACAGCATTTTGAGGAAGAAAGACCACCTAAAAGGTCCAAGAAACAAAATTTGATTGTAATTAATTAGGAAAACTATTACAATCAAAACTTCGTTAAAAATAACTTTTATCGAAAATAAAAAATGTGTCCTTTTATTTTTCATATAGAATAATTATGTCTTTTTATACTAGTAAATCAGATTTTTGTCATTGTGTCAATCATCAATAAAACTAAATTCTAACATTGAATCTGAATTTTATGAATCTACTTCGAATTATTTACAAAAAATTATACATTTTTGACCCCAAAAAAGGTGAAAAAAGATTAAAAAAGATGACAAATGGTAAAAAAAAAAAGGCGAAAAAGGTGATAAAAGGTGAATGCCTGTGAAGCCTGGTGACCTCAAAAATCTACCGATGTTAAAAAACTGCTACCAGCCTTTGAAAAATAAAACTCAGAAATGACATCTTGTTACGCTTTTTAGGTTTCTCTGAAATTTAAAAAAAAACACTTATATTACACTAAAATAAATCTGATTATTGCATATTACGATACATTTTAGTTTATTAAACATAAAAAACGCTATTTACCATAAATTAGGTTTCCAAATCGTACAGTTACTGGTAAAAGTTTTGTTTTTTCTGACAAAAAAATTGTCTTTTTATTTTTTAAGCAGAAAAACGTATTGTAAGACCATGTACCCAATGCAAATGTCCATTAAAAAATTTTATTTCTGGAACAAAGCCTTAATATTTACTTAATTCTCGATACACAATACGATTGCCTACCTTATTCAAAATGGATTTGGTGAAAAGATAAAGAAAACAAAAGCACTTGAATTTATAAATAGAATCCTACAAATTTTGTTCATTTAAACGTTCAGAATTTTAATCACAAACAAGTGACAGTTTTTGGATTTGTTTTTATATTTTACCTATATGTCAGAAGTACTTTTTAATGAGAAATTAATGACATAACCATTTGTTTGATGTTATTGTTCAAATTAATGGGAAAATTGGATGAAGTTAAAATACAAAAAATGTCCATTTCGACAAAAAATATAAAGTTGAAGGTAAATAACTTTACATACAGTAACTGTGAATATAACTTTTAATTTAAAAAAATAATAATAACTGACTCCTAAATAACATTTTTCAATTTTTGAAACACGTACTTTCAATGCTTTTTTGTACTTTGAATTAAAACTGTAAAATAACAGTAACACAAAAAATGTGTTGAAGTTTCATCGTTATGGAAAGTATAGGCAATTTCCTGATAAATTACATCTAATAAAGCGTCAATCCATAAACGAAATAATTCACAAGAAATTGTTACAGAAGTCTCAAACGACGTTGCACAGTGTAAAAAAAATGGTAATTTACTGTTCATAATTGCCTACAGCCTACAATTTTGTATGGATTTTGAAGTTTTTTTAAAAAAATCTTCAGCGATAAATTCCCCAGACCACCATTGGGCCGGATTTTTTATTTTCATTTTGCAACATTTTTATTTAAACAAATAAATTGAAAAATGAACCTACGGTAACAGTATTTGTGGAATATTTTTTAAAAAAGTGCTTCAATTAACTATGAAAGTACTTTTACAATCTTATAAATGCTCAAGGACAAAAATCCATAATGAACAATTTTATTCCAATTGTTATAAACAAGTACCTATACCCCAAAAAACGCGTCTTTGGGGTTTTTCAATATTTTTTTTCTCTTTATCTTGACGTGCTACACCGAAAAAATTAATTCAGTCATTTTTACATAACTATTTAGGACTGGGGGATACAGCCATTTACTGGACTTGGTTCTGTACATGGAAAAAATGAATTCAGTGGATTTTACAGAATTGTTGTAGAATAGCGTATGCACAACCTTTTACGGATCTGAGTTTTCTAAAATGTGGTGAATATTACAGGATAAATTCTACGACCTTTCTAGAGTTTGTCCTAAATGTTTGCGAAGTTTTAGAAAACTTAGATCCGTAAAAGGTTGTGCATACGCTATTCTACAACAGTTCTGTAAAATCCACTGAATTCATTTTTTCCATGTACAGAACCAAGTCCAGTAAATGGCTGTATCCGCCAGTCCTAAATAGTTATGTAAAAATTACTGAATTAATTTTTTCGGTGTAGCACGTCAAGGACTATAAGTACGCTAAGTTTGATCTAAATCCCATAAAAGAAGAAAATTTCCATAATCACTTACCATGGAAATACTCTCGGTTATTTAAATGATAAAATTACTAAATTTGACATGAAATGATTAAAATCTAATATTTTTTACTTTCTTTCTAACCAACATTTTCAGAATGTACTCTGGACCATTTTAAATTAAATTTGTTTAGTTATTGAAAAATACCAGATTAAAATGAAGTTTTTCTGTATTTATCTACGAACTCCTGGAACTTTTTAAAAATTTCCGAATAATTTACAATATTACCTAATTTTTTTTTACAAATTCACAGTTTTTATCTTGATATACTAAATTACTAGCAATTTATGGAATCAATAAATACCCTGACTTCAAATAGATTTGTGTGGAAAATAGGGGATATAAGGGGAAAATTTTTCAAATAGGGAAATTTTAGAAATCAACCAAAAAATCATACTAGGGGGCTTTTAGGGAAAATAGGGGGACGCCAGTGAAGCCTGTCTTAAGCATATCCATGAACTCTGATTTTTCAACATATGACACTTAAGGAATTTTGCCTCATATGTAAAATAATGGACAAAAAGAAGTTTGTAACGTTGATTTGTCAAAAATGGAAATTTTGTCATTTTTAGCAACTAATTATGAAGAAAATTAAATTAATTATGAAACAGTTGATTTATTTAAAAGAATTAAGGATACCTGATTCAAATTTATATACCAACTTTGAGTAAAATATAAGTAGAAGGTCTATAACCTGGAAGAAAGGTTACAATAATCAAACAAATTTATCTCTTAAATTAGTCTCGAGATAAACTGGAATATGTTTATGCGTAGGGGAGACCGGGGCTATTCGGCTCACTTTTGGTCAGACAGGAAAAAAGTTAGGAAATTATTTTTTAAATCCAAACATGGATATATCATTTAGTAGCCTATCATTTGCACTTTCAAATTTGCAAGGACTTTTTGATTTATCTTTTATAGTTTTAGCTCTAGATAATTTTGAATGCAGATATACCAAATTCTCAAACTGCAAATTTGGCAGGTAAATCGGCTCACCCTGTGGGGCAATTCGGCGACTTTTATTTTTTACGAAAAATAAAAAAGTTCAATAACCTTTATTTTGTAAATATGAAAAGTACCTATATTCTTATTATAATTATGCAGTGATGGATTAAGGTCAAAATTTTGGGGGGGGGACTGGGGCCCCTAAAATTAAAGAAAATTCATTAGACCTTACTTTTTTTTATTTTTTTATAAAAAATAAAAAAGTTAGTACACTCATTATTGGTAATTATTAAAAGTAGTCATATTCTTATCATAATTAAGCAGGGGCGGATCAAGACAAAGTATTTTTGGATAAGATGATTAACCGTCGCGTGAGCCCATTTACCCCACCCTGACTTTTGGCACTTTAAAACAAATACAAGTCACATTTGATACATATAAATAAAATAGCATAGGTGTATCGAAAGAGCACACCTGAGAGCATAAAAAAAACTTACCCAAAAAAATTAGGCTCGTAAATTAATGTACTAAAAACGTAAAAGTTTGTAAGTAAAAAGTGTACGCGCGACGCATAAAAACATAATACTCTACCTGAAACGAGGCTGAATCAATAGAATTACACTAAATTTCGTTTACCTAACTAAAATGTTGAGACCTATATTCTATAGCGACCTTTCCCTCCTAGATTCTAATTAAGGCGTGAAATTGCTAATGAGCCGAATTACCCGCCGGTTCGGATTGCCCCGCTCTCCCCTATGTATTTAGAAATCAATTAACTATTCTCAATGTCGGAGATTTTTCTTATTATTTGTAAGAGAGTTATTAATGTTTGGAAAAGGTAAAATTATAAAATGTTAACATTTAGATTAATAATATTAACATTTACAATTCAAAAAGAACTAACAAATGTTATCAAAATCAATGGTTTATCTCAAATTTGACAGGTCAACTATAAAAACATATTTTGTCCATTATTTTACATCTTTATATATTTTATTTATTTCAAATTATGAATTTAATCATCCCGAATAGTGAAAAATGACCTTGAGAGAAACAATGGTTTGACTCTTATTACATTTTTTTAAAAGTACATATTTGACAAGTATGAAATATGTATTTTAAAAAAGTTCTTCAAGAATATTTCTCTTTTCACGGTGCGCCTGAAATGGTTTTTTATGAAAGATTCTTGCACTCAAAATTTTCTTGTGGATTTTGAATCTGTGATGTTTCTAGAGTACTTTAAATCCAAAAAGAAAATAATCGCCGGAGCCCTTTTTGAGAAACTTTGATTTTTCTTTTTAAAATAACGAGAATTCAAATTCTCTCCGAAATTATTCACTTTCTGCAAAAACTTTTTATACAAAAGTTATAGATATTAAAAAAAGGAATATTTCTTATTCAAACCTTTTTCTCATATAATCAATAGTTTCCAGGAAAATCGAAAAAAAACTGATTTTTAAAATGTTTTTAAATCAGTTTAATCTTATGATTAAAAAAAAAAAAAATTTCCCAAAAATTTCTTAGAAATTTGTATTAAAAATTTTATTTAGCCAAAAGAAAATTTTTTCAATAAAACTATAAGAATGTATTTGAAAAATTTGGTTTAATTATTCCATTTATTCTTATAGTTTGAATGAAAAAATTTCGTTTTGTCAAAAGAAAATTTTTAATACAAATATCTCAAAAGTTTTTGGGCAAATACTTTTATTTTTGTATATATTTTTTTTATTTTGTATATTCATGTGTGCGATTCTAAGTGAAATTTAAGTTATTTTCCGGCAGGTTAACCAAAAGCAATGAAACTTTAGAATTTTATTATATTCAGTATTACTAATGTTTTACATAAATTTTTAGGTCAAAATATTAATTAGTTTACGAGAATTGAAATTTACAAAAAAATTTTGAAATAGCAATATCTTCCGTTCTATCAGTCGTATCAAGTTTTTCTTTTTTTTTTAAATGTTCAGAAAAATATAAAGAATAATTCTATTTCAGGACAATTTTTTATAATTTTAAAATTAAAAATGTTATTAAATAAAAATTACATCATTTTTAAGCGACGTCTGAAAATTCAATAACCCAAACGCTGAAACGATCTTTCCTAAGTTCTTTTGAAGATTCTAAAAGAAACGAACTTTACAGTTAGCTCCTTAATATTTAATTTTAATAAATTATAAATGTAAACATTGGAATTTGAAACTAGTAAACATTGCTAATACGTTGCGCGCGCATCTCCGGCTGAGAAGTGCAAAGCCCATGTTACCAAACACAGTATTTACGACTTTCTCATGTGTGTGTTATGCCACCGAATGTCCAGTAGCTTAAAATCATTCCAGAAAAGAATTTTTGACAAAAATAGTTAAAAATAGTTTTTAATTCTACAAAGGGGTACAAAGTTTCTTTGCTCAGGCACTAATTATACTGAATTCACGTCGCGTAACATGGGCTTTGCACTTCTCAGCCGGAGATGCGCGCGCAACGTATTAGCAATGTTTACTAGTTTCAAATTCCAATGTTTACATTTATAATTTATTAAAATTAAATATTAAGGAGCTAACTGTAAAGTTCGTTTCTTTTGGAATCTTCAAAAGAACTTAGGTAAGATCGTTTCAGCGTTTGGGTGATTGAATTTTCAGACGTCGCTTAAAAATGATATAATTTTTATTTAATAACATTTTTAATTTTAAAATTATAAAAAATTGTCCTGAAATAGAATTATTCTTTATATTTTTCTGAACATTTTAAAAAAAAGGAAAACTTGATACGACTAATAGAACGGAAGATATTGCTATTTCAAAATTTTTTTGTAAATTTCAATTCTCGTAAACTAATTAATATTTTGACCTAAAAATTTATGTAAAACATTAGTAATACTGAATATAATAAAATTCTAAAGTTTCATTGCTTTTGGTTAACCTGCCGGAAAATAACTTAAATTTCACTTGGAATCGCACATGTTGTATAAAGAAAATCGACAATATATATCCAGATATCAGCATCATAGGATTAAATTGATTTAAAAACATTTAAAAAATCAGTTTTTCTTCGATTTTCATGTGAACTATTGATTATATGAGAAAATGGTTTGAATAAGAAATATTCCTTTTTTTAATATCTATAACTTTTGTATAAACATTTTTTTTGCAGAATGTGAAAAATTTCGAAGAGAATTAGAATTCTCGTTATTTTAAAAAGAAAAATCGAAGTTTCTTAAAAAGGGCTGCGGCGATTATTTTCTTTTTGGACTTAAAATATGTACTCTAGAAACTTCACAGATTTAAAATTCACAAATAAATTTTGAGTGCAAGAACCTTTCATAAAAAACAATTTCAGGAGCACCGTGTTTTGATTTGAACATGGTAAATACTTACAAAAATACTACAAGCCAAAAAGTTGAAATAAAAAAAAAATTTTAATCTAAAAAAAAGTATCATTGGTACCCTTTATTTAAAAAAGTTGCCAAATAGTAGCATCGACTGAAAAAAGTGTCAAATAGTAGCCGCATCAGTTCAAGGTCTGTTATTTTTATAACTTAGCATTATTTATTTTTTATAATGTTGTCGAAATATAATTTTCAGGATGCAACAGTTGAAGAAATGATTACAACGCCTGGAAAAATACCAAATGAAATGTTTGAAATTGGAAATACACCACCTGGAACAATATTAAAATTATATGAAAATTTGCCTTCTGTGTCAAAACGTTTATCAAGATCTAAAAGCAGTTTAGTTAACAATCAATCGATGAATGCTCATCCATCTATCTTTCTGATTATTGGAATTATTATTGGAAGTTTACTATTAATTATCTGTTTTATTACATGTGTACTTTCAAAAGCAAAAAAGAAAAATTATAAGTCCCTTAGCAAAAAAGATGTTGAATGTTGTACAATTAATGGGTCTTTACTTAATACATGTACAAAAAAAAGATTCTTTAAGTTCTACCTGCTGTCAAAATTAAATAACCAATTATGAATGTAGGTCCTTAAAGAAGTTTTTATAATTTGATATATATTTTAATAAAATGTAAATTAATTAAACATTGTGTTTCATTGAAATTTAAAGAACAAATTAAATAATATACTTTTTTGATACAGATGACTGAAAATTAAATTTTAGTATGATTTTTAAAAATATGTAATGTCTTATATTACATAAATAAATAATACAAGTATAATTGCTCGGACAGGTGAATTAGACAATTTTTCTTATTTTTGCCAGCTTCTAAACATAATGTAATTTAACAAGCGGTCGAACTAATTTATTTTCTTATTTCGACCATGACGGGCGATTTAGTCACAAGGAAACAAAAATTAAGAATTTTGAAAATAATTAAACAACTGCTTAATGATAAAACAGAGATCGAACAGGAAAAGAAAATATACTTAAAGAAACAGCAAACAAAAACAAAGTATTTAACAAATGATAATGTTAAAAAATGTATGAATAAATGTTTATTACCAAGTGTGTGTTCACAACAATAAATCAAAACATAATTTACACTGATTTTTAAAACTTTCAAAAAATTTCTAACCTCTAAACCTGACATCAACTAAAATTAAAAAAAAATTAATATAAATAATGTACTTATATTACTAAAGTAGCGAAATGTAAAAACTAAGATTCAATTAGAGATATACACAAAAAATTCTATTGTAATTATAGAAATTGAGGCATAATTATATCAGTCACTGTTATAACCAAAAAAAAACTATTGACCTGGTTTAACTGCTGCAGTAGTGGAAGTCTGTCCAAAACTAAATGAAGAAGCTGCAGCTGGTGTTGAAGTACCAAATCCTCCTCCGAATGACATTTTCCACTATATTATTATACAAAATTTATTTAGAAACACTTGTACTTTTCCCGCCGAGCTTTAGGACATTTTATACTGTTTTTGTGTGCCTGTGTATACCAGAGATCGGTACAGGTCGGTAATGGCACGTCATTTTTTATACCTGACAACAGGGATGGGTAAATGTAGAAAACTCGAGGTTTTCTACGTATAATACGTGGTTTTCTACATTCTGTAAAATACGTATTACACGTAGAAAACCCCCCACTCCCTCTTATTTTCGAAATTTTCACGTATAATACGTAAGTATTATACTGTAGAAAACCATGTATAATACGCACCCGTCCCTGGCCTGACAATTCCTGATAAGGGATGGGTGCTTATCATACGTGATGTATTATACATGGTTTAGCCTAACGCACAATGAATCGTAATCGCTAATCCTTAATCGTAAGAATGAGAGGAAGTAGGACAGACATATATCTCTGTCCTGCTTCCTCTCATTCTTACGATTAAGGATTAGCGATTACGATTCGTTGTGCTTTAGGCTTTTTCTACATGTACAGTCAGGGACATTGATGCCTTCCCTTTTTTCCACTAGATTTTTTATGGAAACACATGAAAAAATCTAGTGGAAAATGTTAAGGCATGAGGGCGCAATTACATGTCAGGGCGCAATTACATGTCTGCGTCGAAAGCTGCGTTCTTGCGTTGTATGTTGAGAGAGAGAAAGACAGACATATAGTCACATCTTTGTCACTCTCACCATTAAACGCAAAAACGCAACGTTCGACGCAGGCATGTAATTGCGCCCTCAGCGTCGAACGCTGCGTTTTTGCGTTGAATGTTGAAAGTGACAAAGATGTGACTATATTTCTCTCCTCCTCTCTCTCATTATTCAACGCAAAAACGCAGCGTTCGACGCAGACATGTAATTGCGCCCTCAATGTCCCCGATTGTACATATATTGCTACGTATTTTACGTCCTGAGTTTTCTACAAAATATGTATAGCCTAAAGCACAAAGAATCGTAATCGCTAATCCTTAATCGTAATAATGAGAGAAAGCAGGACAGAGATATATGTCTGTCCTACTTCCTCTCATTCTTACGATTAAGGATTAGCGATTACGATTCATTGTGCGTTAGGCTTATTTTACATTCGATCACTTGACTATCTACAAAGGCGGGAATTTTATATTTAGTAAATAAATACTACAGAACTGCATTGTACAAATAGTAATTAAAATGTATAAAAGTTCTATTTATATTAGTCATTACTTTTGTTGTGAAATTATGTATGTTTTTTTTCTTGGCGGGAAATGTAAAATAAATTTTTAAAAATTATTTTTCACAATTTATAATTAATTATTTAATAATAATTGGCAATGTTAAGAAAACTTTTAACGTATGTGTTGATTTTAATACATTAGTGTCACCTAACTGATTATTATACATTTGCGTCACCGAGCTGTATGGAAATAAAGTGGCCGCCATTTTGAACATGTATTATACATAGTTTTCTACGTAAAATACATGATTTATGTATTTTACGTAGAAAACTCTTGTGACGTGACGTTTACCCATCTCTGCAAGGGAGGGAAACTCGAATGTTGGCAAACGATAATGTTTAAAAAATATATTATTTTAATGATAAAATGTCATCAATGGCACGCATGCATTCTTCCCGCAAGTCATTTGCTCGACTCGACATTTGATCGAACGGCATTCGATCGACTGGTCATTTCCTCGACTGGTCATTTCCTCGACTCGACATTTGCTCGACTCTACATTTCCGCGACTGGTCATTTCCTCGACTGGTCATTTGCTCGACTCGACATTTTAACGAATGGACATTTCCGCGACTGGTCATTTCCTCGACTGGTCATTTGCTCGACTCGACATTTCCGCGACTGGTCATTCGATCGACTCGACATTTCCGCGACTGGTCATTTGCTCGACTCGACATTTCCGCGACTCGACATTTGCTCGACTCGACATTTCCACGACTGGTCATTTGATCGACTCGACATTTGAAAGAAAGGTTTTTTTTATGTGAGTTTCCTCTCTATTTTGTAGTAGTTTGTGGTTTCTATTTATCAAGCGTTCTTAGTGTGCATAGTGTTGAATATATTGAATATAATACTCCTGGCTCCATCTGTCGACAATATATTCAACACTATGCACACTAAGAACGCTTGATAAATAGAAACCACAAACTACTAGAAAATAGAGAGGAAACTCACATAAAAAAAACCATTCTTTCAAATGTCGAGTCGATCAAATGACCAGTCGTGGAAATGACCAGTCGCAGAAATGTCGAGTCGAGCAAATGTCGAGTCGAGCAAATGACCAGTCGAGGAAATGACCAGTCGCGGAAATGTCGAGTCGAGCAAATGTCGAGTCGAGCAAATGACCAGTCGAGGAAATGACCAGTCGCGGAAATGTCCATTCGTTAAAATGTCGAGTCGAGGAAATGACCAGTCGAGGAAATGACCAGTCGCGGAAATGTCGAGTCGAGCAAATGTCGAGTCGAGGAAATGACCAGTCGAGGAAATGACCAGTCGCGGAAATGTCCATTCGTTAAAATGTCGAGTCGAGCAAATGACCAGTCGAGGAAATGACCAGTCGCGGAAATGTCGAGTCGAGCAAATGACCAGTCGAGGAAATGACCAGTCGCGGAAATGTCCATTCGTTAAAATGTCGAGTCGAGCAAATGACCAGTCGAGGAAATGACCATTCGCGGAAATGTCGAGTCGAGCAAATGTCGAGTCGAGGAAATGACCAGTCGAGGAAATGACGAGTCGATCGAATGCCGTTTGATCAAATGTCGAGTCGAGCAAATGACTTGCGGGAAGAATGCATGCGTGCCTCATCAATATGTGCAGTTAATAAAGTTACACATATTGATGACATTTTATCATTAAAATAATATATTTTTTAAACATTATCGTTCGCCAACATTTGAGTTTCCCTCCCTGCTTAGGGTGCCGTCTCATGCTAGGGATTAATGGATTAGGGATTAGAATAGACCAATCAGATAATTGGTCACATTGGAAAGCATTTTCTGATTGGTCTATTCTAATCCCTGATCTATTAATCCCTAGCATGAGACGGCACCCTTAGGCCTTTACAAAGTGGTAAAGTAATGTGTTACCGGTAATTACCTGCAATTACCAGTAATTACTCACTAAATTATCGTTCTAGTAAACGTTTACTGGTAATTACTGGTAAAAGACTCGGTATTTCTGGGTAATACCGAGCACAGCAAATCACTACCCACACAGCACCCGAACTTTCCTGAACATTCCCAACATTCAGAGAAGTTTCAAAACTTGCAGTAAGTTTGCTGGAAGTTCCAGAACTTCCCTGAACGTTAGAAATGTTCAGGGAATTTTCGGTGTTGTGTGGGTAGTTAGAACTTGCTTTCACACCTCACCAGAGTTGGGAAGTTACGCGTAACTTTGAGTTTTTACGTATATTACCTAAGTTTTTTACGTTTGTAATATACGTCATTTACCCCCTCCCAACAGAAAATGCATTGTGTATAAAATTCAGAACATAATTTACGTACGTAAAATACGTCAAAAACTCCACGTATTTTGCGTAAGGTATATTACGTGCACAACCCTGCACTTCACCGACTTTAGCTTAACTTCTGACGTGGAGGTGTGGAACCGCCCCAGCCCTAGCTGACTTAAAGCTTCTTCTTCAGTCCTTATTGTTAAGCCCAAAGCACAACGAATACGGTTACGGGAGCAGGGCATGAGATAATAAAGGACAGAGACTGTTTCTGTCCTTTTCTGTCTCATGCTCTGGTCCCGTAACCGTATTTCTATCTGCTAAGGCCTTTATGCGGAGGGCACTGCATGCACCTTGTCGGACCATGGGTCCACCACATGCGCGTAGCGCACGCTCCATAGTTGAGGTCAAATTTTGTACTAAAGGCGATTAACAATAAGGAGTGAAAAAATTGTAATGGGAAAAGTACCCAGTGGGCAAAAATCCATGTTCGTTTTAAAAACGTTTGAAGAACGTTTTTAGAACGAACATGGATTTTTGCCCACTGGGTAGGTAGGATGTCGGATGGGGCTGAACCGCCCTAAGGCCAGGGTTGGGTAATGACGCGTCACTAGAGGTTTTCTATGTATGTTACCGGTATGTTACATCAAGTAACATACCTGTTTTAAGTATGTTATCCCCCCCCACTACCAAAAAAATGCATTATGTAACAAATTTGGTACACTGTAAAAAATACTTCAGGAAAATTACGTCCTTATTGTAATGTTACTTTAGAAACTTTCTGTAATATTACTTTTTGGAAAGTAGCAATAATACCAATCAACTTGAATTTTTACAGCTTTCAGTAATGTAATGGCCTATTTCACCTTCGAAAAATTTTTTTTTTGCATGAGAGTAAAGAGGACAGATACACAGTCTGTCCTCTTCCCTCCAATGCGAAATTTTTTTATTTTTTCGAAGGTGTAAACAGGCCATAATATTACATTTTTCAGTAAATGTACATTCAGGGTTGTGAATGTAATACTTTGGTAGTAGGTAATAAAAGCACCTTCCTTCATAGTATCAAATTCACCAGTAACTGTAAAGTTACAAAAGCATGTAAAAATCCTGTTTATAATCTCAATGTTATCATCTTGAAGTAAAATATTATAGTTTGATCTATTTATCCATAATCCGCTTATGTAAAATTCCCAGCAAAAATGATTAATTATAGAAACCTAATTGTGATACGTATTAAAAAAGTTTCATATATTAGTTGTTAAGATATTTCTTGAAAACGAATTGGTTATGTGTCTATTTTGACCGTCAACGGGCATTTGATTGAAAAAAGAAATTCAACTTTGTTTGAATTCATAAATTAACATTTTTTTCTCCCTTTTGTCGCGAAGAAACGACAGAATCTTTCGAAAATTTTCATAAGGTTCAGGTTATAAGTTCAGGTGCAATGCCAAAGTTTAAAACGATAGATACAAAAATTTGTGAAATTACATAGTTTATTTATTTTACATTGCTTTTTTATAATTTCACAATAAAATTCATAATTTATTTTTATATTAGAATTTTTAATGGCCTATTTACACCTTCGAAAAAAAAAAAATTTCGCATTGGAGGGAGGAGGACGGACTGTGTATCTGTCCTCTTTACTCTCATGCAAAAAAAATTTATTTGAAGGTGTAAACAGGCCATTATACTTATATTTATTTTATAACTGGCGAATTTTATTTTCTGTAATCTTACAAAAGCATTAGGAACTTTACATAAGTTATTCCCATCTCTGCGCGTAAAATATGTAAAACTGTTACTAGAATAAACGCTCCTACTTCCATAGAGGTAAAATTACCGAATCATTTTTTTCAGTGTAGGTAACTTACCTAGGTAACATACAGTAACAAACTATGTAACATAACTCTGGTATGTTACGTACACAACCCTGCCTAAGGCTACAGGCAAAGGTGGGAAAGTAGGAGAATAGAGGAATGGAATAGACGAATCAGATAATTGGTTACATTGGAAAGCATTTTCTGATTGGTCTATTCTATTCCTCTATTCACCTATTCTCTCGCATGAGCTTGTACAGCTATCGCCAAATATGCTTTAACATTTTAACACGTAGTTGAGGGCGCAATTACATGCCTGTGTCGAAAGTTGCGTTTTTGCGTTGAATGGTGAGAGTGACAAAGATGTGACTATAATTCTGTCTTTCTCTCTCTCAACATACACCTAGGTGCATAAATGCCTTACCCAGAACTAGTTGTCCCTGAACATGAGAATACGTGAGTAAGAAGGAGAGATCCGAGGTACGGCATTTATGTACAGTCGGGGACATTGATGCCTTAAGATACGCTCTCAGCTCGGCGTCTGCCTGCCTGCGCGTGCAACCGACATGAGAGAGAAGAAGACGGAAATATAGTTCCGTCTTCTTCTCTCTCGTGTCGGTTGCACGCGCAGGCAGGCAGACATCGAGCTGGGAGCGTACCTTTACCTCGTCTACGCCTGTCTTACGCATATGATCACGTGCATAAGACAAGCGTAGACGAGGGAAGGCATATATACGGAAGCCCGTATGCGCCACCTACCCGTACCAAGGAAGAACACTAGTGTCCCGAGTCGATTTTCGGTTGAAAACAAGGGAACGTCTATGTTCCTTGTTTCTGTTTCTGGAAAATGGAAGCGAACGTACATGTTCCGCGTTTCAGATTCTTTCCTTTCTCTTGTCTCTGTTTGCATTTATTTGTTTGACTACTTAATCACGGTGATGTGATAATTTTTTTAGGATTATTAGAAGTAGAATTATAAAACTGTCGAAGATTTTATTGAAAGGTAAGTTTATTTTCTGTTATATACATATAAAAAATATATATTTTTATAAAGTAATAGATGTTTATTAATTGTGATTTTATTGAACGCCGGTAGAGACTTAACCTCAATTTTAAAATAACTATATTTAAACCTTTCTTAATATTGAAATTTTAATTGTTTATTAACATTAACTAGGAAATAAATATAGTTATTTTAAAATTTAGGTTAAGTTTCCTACCGGCGTTCAATAAAATCACAATTAATAAACATCTATTACTTTATAAAAATATATATTTTTTATATGTATAACAGAAAATAAACTTACCTTTCAATAAAATCTTCGACAGTTTTATAATTCTACTTCTAATAATCCTAAAAAACTTATCACATCACCGTGATTAAGTAGTCAAACAAATAAATGCCAACAGAGAGACAAGAGAAAGGAAAGAATCTGAAACGCGGAACATGTACACCTAGGTGCATAAATGCCTTAGGGCGCAATTACATGTCTGCGTCGAACGCTGCGTTCTTGCGTTGTATGTTGAGAGAGAGAAAGACAGACATATAGTCACATCTTTGTCACTCTCACCATTAAACGCAAAAACGCAACGTTCGACGCAGGCATGTAATTGCGCCCTTACCCCCAACTAGTTGTCCCTGCGCATGAGAATACGTGAGTAAGAGAGAGAGGTTGGGGGTAAGGCATTTATGCACCTAGGTGTACGTTCGCTTTCATTTTCCAGAAACAGAAACAAGGAACATATGCCTAACGCACAATGAATCGTAATCGCTAATCCTTAATCGTAAGAATGAGAGGAAGTAGGACAGACATATATCTCTGTCCTGCTTCCTCTCATTCTTACGATTAAGGATTAGCGATTACGATTCGTTGTGCTTTAGGCTATAGACGTTCCCTTGTTTTCAACCAAAAATCGACTCGGAACACTAGTGTTCTTTCTTGGTTCGGGTAGGTGGCGCATACGGGCTTCCGTACATATATGGCCGCGACTGTACCTAGGTGTGCAACTCAAGAACGCAGCGTGCCGACTCACATTGCATTGGATTTCACCCTGATTACAATGCTAAGGGTGAAGTCAGATGCGGGCGTTAAGGGATCAGGGTATTAGAATAGACCATACTCAGATAATAAGGTTATTAAAGTTGGGTGGGGGGAAATTCAAAATGGAATCTACCCGGATGACAAACTATGCATGGTAGTCAATGGGACGAAATCAGTTTTTTATAATAACTTTTTAAAAACAAATTTTTCAACCTATGATTATTAACAAATTATTTTTCATTTACCCAAGCAGCACGTAATATTACATGAATATCACAGTGACATCATATTGTAATATTGGTAATATTACGGGGTGATATTACAGTGATATTGACGTGATATTGAAATGTCCGCCCCTACATTAAAGAACCAGTAGAAATTGAACGTGGATCTACTGGTTTCCACTGGTTTCAACTAGCATGCCAAGTTGAAAAAAATTTCCATGTAGAAACTCTACTGGTTCCAACTTGGAGATGAAATTTCTGTAAATATCACGGATATCAAAGTTAAAATTAAAATGGTTTTAACAGGATTTTTCTACTTTGTGGAATAAATATTTCATTTTTAACTAGTTTCAACATGGACTTTCAATCTGACAAAATCTACTTGGATTTACAAGTTCATTTTTAACAAGTATCAGTTTGTAAATCCAAATAAAAAAATCATAATTTATGACACAGTTTAAATGTCATCTTGGCTCAACTTGGATTATAAGTCTATGTATTCTACTTGGTATTTCAATTCATTATTTACAAGTTTGAGTTTGTATTTTCCAGTTAAAGGTTCAGAGAATAAGATTAAGACATAATTTCATCTTGGCTCAACTTGGATTACAAGTCTATGTATTCTACATGGTATTCCAATCCAACATTTAACAAATTTGAGTTTGTCTTTTCCAACTTAAAATTTTAAGAATAACACTACGTCAGAATTTTATCTTGGCTCAATATGGATTCTAAGACTCTGTATTCTACTTGGTATTCCAATTCATTATTTAACAAGTTTTAGTTTGTATTTTCCAGTCAAGATTCAGAGAATAAGATTAAGACATAATTTCATCTTGGCTCAACTTGGATTACAAGTCTATGTATTCTACTTGATATTCCAATCCAACATTTAACAAGTTTGAGTTTGTCTTTTCCAACTTAAAATTTGGAGAATAACGCTATGTCAGAATTTCATCTTGGCTCAACTTGGAATATAAGTCTATGTATTCCACTTGGTATTCCAACCCAAGATTTAACAAGTTTGAGTTTGTCTTTTCCAACTTAAAATTTTGAGAATAACACTATTTCAGAATTTCTTCTTGGCTCAACTTGGATTATAAGTCTATGTATTCTACTTGGTATTCCAATTCATTATTTACAAGTTTGAGTTTGTATTTTCCAGTTAAAGGTTCAGAGAATAAGATTAAGACATAATTTCATCTTGGCTCAACTTGGATTATAAGTCTATGCATTCTACTTGGTATTCCAATTCAACATTTAACAAGTTTGAGTTTGTCTTTTCCAACTTAAAACTTTAAGAATAACACTATGTCAGAATTTCATCTTGGCTCAACTTGAATATATTTACATAATTTAGTTATATTTATTAATAGTCATAAAATAATAATAGATGGTATAAATTATTAGTAAACAATTACACAGCCCCACAAAAAAAAAAAGTGTCATGTACTTTTGACCGGAATACCTTAGCCCTATGTATTTTGACGCGCTGAACACGAATCCGAAGTCCATTTTGCTCCATCACGTCAGGATTTTTTTCTAACCTCAAAAAACATGTCGGATTTTGAGAGGTAGGCGATTTTTTAAAAAAATTCATGGATTTACTTCAAACTTGGTATCTGGGGGTTTTTTGGGTCGCTGATTACGAATCTGAAGTTAGATTTTCAAAATTCAAAATGGCGGATCCACTATGGCGGACGAATTTTTAAAAAATTTGAAGATTTATCAGGAATAAGATGCAGAATGGAACAATGTACTTTCTTATTTGGCTTCTGCACCAAACATATCCAATCTGTTACCAAGGAATATTTTATGATAAAATTGTAATAGAAGTCATCCCTAATAGCACCGACTGTGCCGGGAACGTTCCTGGAATGGTCCGCCGGTCCCTGGGGTACGTTCACATGGACCGTTCCAATATACCTGACAAATACGTTCCGGATTTCACTAGGCTAGGAACGTTCCGCGGAACGTTCCTGGAATGTTCCGAGGAACTTTAAATACACATTGAAAAATAATTAATGTTAATATCTTGCGCAGTAGTTTTCTATCGCACCTAGAGCTGCGCAGTTGATTTTAGTGACCACTGTTCTATAGAAGCAATCATATTAAAAACATTAAATAATATTAATAAAAAAATTTTCAACTTTTTCCGCATACTTTTTCCGCAACCCATTCTGCGATTTTTTGAATGTGTATTCAAAGTTCCTCGGAACATTCCATGAACGTTCCGCGGGAACGTTCCTAGCCTAGTAAAATCCGGAACGGATTTGTCAGGTATATTGGAGCGGTCCAAGGGAACGTACCCAAAGGGCCAGCAGCCCATTCCAGGAACGTTCCCGGCCTAGTCGGTGCTATTAGGGATATTTGAAAATGTGAGAAACTCGCTTCGAAATCACACTCAGCAACTTAAAAACCTGAAGATACCAAATTTCATAAAAATTTCGAAAATATGACGTCAGATTCGCAACCAGCGACCCAAAAAACCCCCAGATACCAAGTTTGAAGTAAATCTTCAAATTTTTTCAAAATTCGTCCGCCATATTGGATCCGCCATTTTGAATTTTGAAAATCTAACTTCAGATTCGTAATCAGCGACCCAAAAAACTCCCAGATACCAAGTTTGAAGTAAATCCATAAATTTTTTTAAAAAATCGCCTACCTCTCAAAATCCGACATGTTTTTTGAGGTTAGAAAAAATCCTGACGTGATGGAGCAAAATAAATTCGGATTCGTGTTCAGCGCGTCAAAATACATAGGGCTAGGGTATTCCGGTCAAAAGTACATGACACTTTTTTTTGTGTGGGGCTGTCCCTAATAGCACCGACTGTGCCGGGAACGTTCCTGGAATGGGCCGCCGGTCCCTGGGGTACGTTCACATGGACCGTTCCAATATACCTGACAAATACGTTCCGGATTTCACTAGGCTAGGAACGTTCCGCGGAACGTTCCTGGAATGTTCCGAGGAACTTTAAATACACATTGAAAAATAATTAATGTTAATATCTTGCGCAGTAGTTTTCTATCGCACCTAGAGCTGCGCAGTTGATTTTAGTGACCACTGTTCTATAGAAGCAATCATATTAAAAACATTAAATAATATTAATAAAAAAATTTTCAGCTTTTTCCGCATACTTTTTCCGCAACCCGTTCTGCGATTTTTTGAATGTGTATTCAAAGTTCCTCGGAACATTCCATGAACGTTCCGCGGGAACGTTCCTAGCCTAGTGAAATCCGGAACGGATTTGTCAGGTATATTGGAGCGGTCCAAGGGAACGTACCCAAGGGGCCAGCAGCCCATTCCAGGAACGTTCCCGGCCTAGTCGGTGCTATTAGGGGTGTTATTTATTAAGTACATCCGCAGCAAAAGGTTATCCATAGGGCATCCTATGGATATTCTATGAGGATCTGGGACATCCAGAAAACGTCCTCATTACATCCTGGGATAACCCCGGGACGTCATATGGATGTCCTAATTTCCGCACTAAAGGATATTCTCTCACAAGCAAAGGATATCCCTAGGTCATCCCAGGGATATCCTTAAGATATCCTAGGTACATCTTCAGGATATCCCTAGGATGTCCTCAGCATATCCCTAGAATGTCCTTAGGATATCCATAGGATGTTCTCAGGATATCCCTGGATGCCCTCAGGATATCCCTTGGTTATCCTAAGGATGTCCTCAGGATATCCCTAGGTTTTCCTAAGAATGCCTTTAGGATGTCCCAAGGATGTCCCAGGAATATTCTTGAAAACAAATTTTATAATAAAATTTTATTTATTCGGAAAAATCTTATGCGGATACGGAGATCTAATCTCTAACTTTTGAATGTGAATCTAACCCGCTCAATTAAGCCTCTCGGCTATCTTAATACTTGATATTGAAAATGTTATAAATCATTCTTACTCATCCGTAAAGTTTAGTGGCATTACTCACAAACAAAGGATGTCCTCAGGATATCCTCAGGATATCCAGAGGACGTTTTTTTGAATCTTCAGAATATCCATGGCATATCCCTTCTTTCGGATATCCTAAAAATATCCTGAGGATATGCGAAGGACATCCCAGGGATATCCTTAGGATATCCCTTATGTTTGGTTGTAATATATAATAATAGTTTATTTTATTCATTTTTATATATTCATTTGAATAATATAGAGTGATTTCACATAAAGCTTTAAATCATTTTATGTAGAAAATAATAAAATACAATTAAAATAAAATAATTAGATGTATTTGCAAAATACTGATACTGACTGATACTGATTCATACTGATTTGAATCAGTGATAGACGACTGACAATCAATGAATATTACCAATTCCCAGTGGCTGGATTTTCTTTATTTCAATCAGTTGAATTTAACTGACAATTAGTCCTTTATCACTGATTGACCAGTAGATTTTAACTGATAATCAGTAGCTTTGTTTACTTAATTAATTCTGTGAAATAAAGTTGTTGATTATACCGAAAGTATAAAAACATTTGACGATAAACACTAGTTAAAATTCGCAGATTGACGAAATGCGGAAAAAGCGCGTGGCTCCTGTCTACGAGTTAGACTCGTTAACTCAAACTTGAAACCGGTTTTCTAACTGAAACTGCGGAAGAAAACATGTGCGGCTCTGAATTTTCACACGGACCTTTTCCTTTATGCTCTTTCGCTGAGGGCATATTGTCAGTTTCTTTTCGACTTTCGAATAGTTGAGATCGTATATGTTTGACATTTTTATCTATTTTGCTTGAATTTTAATTAAAATCATTTTCTTGCAAAATCGTGCGATCTAGTGAGTTCTTTTAGTTCAAAGTGCACATGTGTTTTAAATTAAGTTATCTGAATTAGTGATTAAGAAATCAGTGACTATTAAATAGTGAATATTTCGATAATGTTTAGTAGAAAACTACTATTTGAAAAGTAAAATATCTACTAATTGAAAAATTCAAATACACTATATTTCAATTATTAGTAGATATTTCACTTTCAAATTAGTAGTTTTCTACTAAACATTAGTAAAACATTCACTATTTAATAGTGACCAATTTCTCGCTAATTCATTAGTGTAAAATCACTAATGCAGATTAAGACAGTTCATTTATGTATAAGTAACTAAGTACATATCCAAACAGAAAATAAAATTATGTCTATTATTAGTTTTTTTTTTTTTTATTTTATTTTTTTTTTTTTTTTTTTACAAAACAAGTTTAGGAGAGGAAAAAAATGCATTTACGCACTTGTTCGTGTGGGACTCGACCACATCCTGTAGCAATACCGCACTAAAACAACCTCTCCCAATTCTTGCTTTACATACTCTTATCAACTTTTGCTCCTTCCGTCCTGGAAGGTAAGCAAAAGTTTCTTTTTTTTACTCTGTACAGTTTCAGCATTCTGTTCTTTGGGTCTTCATGTCCGTTGCCGCCGATGTTCTTATGCGGCCGACATGAAATTGTTGGATGCTTTTTTAGAACTACCTTTAAAGATGTTTTTTTACAAGGAACAGTGCTGTCGGACCACAAAAAGAGAATTCAAAAGAACTGCTTTTTGCATTCTACCTGCTAACAAATTGGCTTGACGTTCGCAGGTTGGGATCTTCTTTAGTTGGCTCACAAATGAAGCCTTCATCCCTCCTAAGCAGCCGAGAATTAAAACAATCAAATGGACTCTATATCCTGGATGCATTTTACTCAATTCGAATAAGAGCTCTTGATATTTGATCCGTTTCTCATCCTCCTTTTTAATGATGTTTCTCTCGGCAGGAGCCGAAAACTCAACTACATAAATGATCTTACTTTTATGATCTTGGAGGACCATATCAGGCTTGGTGGCACTGATATGATGAGTGGTGGGGAAAGAAAAATTCCAGTAGATCTTGCACTGGTCATTTTCTACAACGGATTCTTGATCCATTTGGGCATACGGCAGAATGGGCTCCTTATCTATACCGTACTGGTGACGAAGGTGGTAATACAAAACCTTCAGTGCAGCATTGTGTCTTTCTATATATCTGTTACATGCATAAATCGGACAGGGACTTAATATATGACTAAGTGTCTCCGGGTATTGTTTGCATGCACGACAGTTGGAATTGTCAACAGGTATATGCATCACACGGCTGCGGTACACCAAAGTATTAGTCACTCCATCCTGACAAGCGAACAAAAATCCCTCTGTCTCCGATTTTAATCCAGCCGATTTAAGGAATGCAAAAGACAAACCTACAGACAATCCCATTTCTCTGACGATATTATAAAATTGTCCGTGAACAGGCTTACTAACATGTTTTTCTAAAAGAAGTACATGTTCTGCATTCTTTACATGTTTTTTGAGCATCAAAGGTGGTAATGACGCTATTCCATGTTCGGTATTATTTGTATCAAATCGAAGATTAAGTTCCTTTGCCGCTCTATTTGCCGCTTGATATAAAAATGCCCCATTATTTGCAACTTCATGATGATGGACAAATTGCATTAAAGGATCCGTACTATTCATCACTGAGCATGCCGCAGCCAGTACAATACGGCGATGAAGACATTCTAAACTTAGTAACCCTCTTCCTCCCTGATCTCGTGGAAGGTATATTCGAGTTACGGAAGACCTTGGATGATGGCATCGATGTATTGTCATCATCTTGCGCGTTTGTCTATCCAGTATCTTCAGCTCATCCACATTCCATTTAACAGCCCCAAATGTGTAGAGTATTAAAGGAATGGCTAATACATTTGTGGCCTGTATCTTATTCTTCCCTGATAATTCGCATGACCAAATTTTTCTGAGAAGACCTCGATATTTAATTTGGAGTTGATCTTTAAGCCCACGCACGTCTTGAGTTTCCGATTGTGGAATTCCAAGATATGCGTAAGTTTCTCCTTCACCAAGATGATGAATGGTGTTGCCACCAATAAGATGAAGATCGTCTAAATCGCCTGATGTTTCAGATGTTTCCAGTCTTCCTCTATTCATATGGACAACAGCACATTTATCAAGTCCAAAGCTCATTCCAATTGCACTGGAATACTTGGCCACTGCAAACACTAGAATTTTTAATGCTTCCTTACTGGAGCCATAGAGCTTAAGATCGTCCATGTAAAACAGGTGGTTAATCTTGTGAACTCTATGTCTTGGTTTGCCACACAAGTATCCAGAGTGTTTTTCACGAAGCACAACAGACAGAGGCAAGAGGGAGATACAAAACAATAGAGGACTAAGAGAGTCGCCTTGGAAAACTCCTCTTTTGTAGATGATGACGTCAGTCATCACCTGTTGCTTGTTTGATGTTAATACAAACCTTGTTCTCCATAAAAGCATAAGCTCTCTCAAGCATCTCACTATGTCTGGATGTACCGCAAGACATTCAAGAAGCTTAATAATAAGCTCATGACTGGTGGAATCAAACGCCTTACGGTAGTCAATCCAAGCCATGGACAAGTTTCGTCGATAAAATATCGAGTCTTGGGTGACACACCTATCAATCAGTAGGTTCTCCCTACAACCTGCCAGACCTCTCTTGCATCCTCGTTGTTCGCCTATTGTACTCCATACTGGTTGAATAGATGACAAAATTCTTTCCTTAAGGATACCAGTAAATAGCTTGTAGCAGGTGTTAAGACAAGCTATTGGTCTGTAATTCTTTGGACAAGTCAAATCTCCACATTTTGGCAATAGTACCGTACGTCCATCCACCAACCACTGTGGTACGGGATGTTCTCCGTTGAGAAAAGTTGAGAATATGCGGGCCAGGTGTTGGTGTGTTGAAGTAAACTTCTTCCACCACATGTTGTTAATTTTATCCGGCCCAGGCGCTGAAAAGTTTTTAGTTTTAGCAATTACATTTCTCACTTCCTCCTTAGTAATTGATGGGCATTCCTCCGCATGATGGTCAAGCCCTTGTCTAAGACAAAAGCTACGGAAAAGAGGCAAAGAAGCGTCTTCTTCATTCAACGAATATGAGGTTTCATAGATGTTTTTCCAGAAGTTTTCGATCTCTTCGCGACATGGTGGTCTGTCAACGACCGGCGATGTTATACCGAATAGGCGGGAAGGATTAGTTTCGAAAACATTATTTTGTTTTATCCACTTAACCCGACGTTCTAAACGTTCTCTTATGACTACAAGAGAACGTATCTTCTCAGTCCAATGCTGCTTGATGGTCTGCAGCTTAGATTTATTCAAAGTATGATGCAATCTTTTCAGAGATCGGGATATTTCTAACACTCTAGGTGTAAATCTCCGATTCGTCTCCAGATAAGCAATCACACTCTGAAGGTGAGAAGCATTCCGTCTAGCCACCCCAATTTTGAACTGAACCTGCCTAATTCTTTTACAGGTCTTGGCAACGCGCTCTGAAACAGATTTTCTGTTACTGTCACGAACTAAGGAAACTGCTTTTTCATAGACTGCACAGTTCAATGTCCAGAGATCTACATCCTCTGGAAGTAATGAAAGTTCTCTATTCGCTTCAGCCATTTTGTCCATTTTAATGGAAACCTTAAGATGGATTTTGGTTTCCCTTGCTGTTATGTTTACATACTCAACTGTCTGCAAAGGTGTTGTTGTGAGAACTGATGGTATGTTCTCAGAGGGTTCTTCTTGAAGAACTTCATGGCCTTTCCTTCGCAAAAAGGATACCTGATCTCGTAAGTACTGAGGTTTCATTTGTGCGTATTGGGGATGCATATTGCTCCATCGCTCATGAAGCCTCAACATGTAACCTCTTCGGTCCGGAGAGCTCTGTCACCAACAGTCTAAGATGTCCCTTCGAAGTTGGTCCGTCCATTTTAAACGTGTACGAGTTTGTCCCTGGTCGAAGCCTGGTCGTTGCCTGGGTTCTATCCTATTGCCACTCCCAACTGAACCCTGGTCTCCATCCGAGAGAGACCCATTGTGGGTGGCGCTGCGCGTTACTGTGGTCGTAACCGCAAAAAACTCTGTGTGAGTGGTTAGCCCAACACAAAGTCGACAATTATATCGGGTGCCCACCCCTATCTGACGTTGGTCCGCCCCGGGTATTTGAATTGCCCGGTTCCACCCATATCTGGGAGGATTTCCCCTATCCGCCACCTGGGGAGGCGCTCGATTGAGATGTCAGAAACCCCATCTTAGATGCCACTCAAACACTTGGTCAAGTGGACCAAATATTTCCTTGGTGTTCGGAAGAGGGCATCTTACCTGACCTAACCGGTCAGGCAATTCTGTGATATTCGGTAACGGACGTTACCATTTACCACAGAGATATCGAGTTATTATTATTATTATTATTATTATTATTATTATTTGTTTTTAGAATATAAGGGTGATTCTCCGAGAAGCGCACTACAATTTCATTTTCCCCATGTTCTGATAGAATAATCCGAGGAATAATTAGAAATTATTTGTGTTTTCTTCTACAGAGCTGTCATCGATTTAAATCACATTGATTTAAATCATGATTTAATTTAAAAATCTTTACAATTATCCGAATGTCTAATACTGCATGTAAAACATTGCAAATCATAAACAAAACCCACAAATTTGTGGATGAATCTTAAAAATTTGAATTTTAATATTTTAATCTTTATAAAATTTAAAAAATTGTGCTAAGGGAGCGTTCACAAATGACGTCACGCATTTTTTTCAAATTTTTGACCCCTCCCCCCCTCCTGTTACGCTCTGTCACGTGAAAGTAAACACCTACCCCTAAAAGTACGTCACGTTTCTCGCCCCCCCTCCCCTATTTTTATGATAATTTTATTATCAACGTTAATAACAAAAAATTCAAAAGTAATAATTTTCAATCGGTTTTATTATTCTAAATTTGCAGTCATTTGGGTTTATTACTGATATTTGGTTAGTAAATAGATTATACACTGTGATTAAAAAATTTTTCTTATTTTTTGCACAACAAATATATTAATGACTGTTTCAAATCATATACAGTAGAGACCCCATTATTCGGACTAATGAATGCAGGCACTTATCCGGATAATCGAAAATCCGGATAATCGAAAAAAGTACGAAATAAATGAATTTTCAATTTATAATTTTAGGTATTTATTTTCAATGAATTTAAATAAGACTGAAACAATCTAAAACTCTTAAAATTAACATTAATAAATGTTTAGTTAGAAATATTTCGAAATATTTACATAAACATTTTCTTAAAAATATAAAAATAGATAAAAATACAACGTGTGAAAATTCAAAATTCACAGCTATGAAATTTTACCCTAAGGATATAAATTTTTCACGTACTTCATGGTTTCTTGTACTTAAAATATCAAAATACTAACTTTTAAAATATTCATGGTATGAAATGCTAATAAACTTTACAATTAAAAAAAAAAAAAATTTGAAATTTATCCGGATAATCGAAATCCCGGATAATAGGGGTCCGGATAATGGAGTCTCCACTGTACCTCGAACTTTAAGTATTAAATACTTCATATTAAAAATAAAAATAAAATTTCGTGACGTCACATATAGGACGACCCCCCCTTCCCCCAAGTCACGTTTTGTCACGTTTGATCAAGAGTCCCCCCTCCCCTCTCAGGATATCCCTGGGATGTACTCAGGATATCCTGAGGATATCCTGAGGACATCCTTTGTTTGTGAGTAATGCCACTAAACTTTACGGAAGAGTAAGAATGATTCATAACCGTTTCAATATCAAGTATTATGATAGCCGAAGAGCTTCGTTGAGCGGGTTAGATTCACGTTCAATGGTTAGAGGATAGATCCCCGTATACTTATAACATTTTTCCGAATAAATTAAACTCTATTAAATAAATTTGTTTCAAGAATATTCCTGGGACATCCTAGAGACATCCTTGGGATATCCGTAACAAATCCTGGGGACATCCTTTGGATATCCTATAAACATCCTTGTAATATCCTAAGGACATCCTAGGGATATCCTGAGGGTTTCCTAGGGATATCCTAAGGACATCCTAGGGATATCCTGAGGACATTCTAAGGTCATCCTGAGGACATCCTAGGGATATCCTGAGGACATCCTAGGGATATCCTGAAGATGTACCTAGGATATCTCAATGATGTCCCTGGGATGTCCTAGGGATATCCTTTTCTTGTAAGAGAATATCCTTTAGTGCAGAAATTAGGATATCCATAAGACGTCCTAGGGATATCCCAGATCCTCATAGTATATTCAATCCAAGTTGACACTAGTTCATCTCCTAATCGGAAGTACAAACTGAGCCAAGCAGGAATCTGAAAACTCGTTGAAACCAGTTGATGTCCTGTTTGCAATTCCAAACAGATCCAAGAATATCACAATCCACAAAATGTATCCTACTTGGAATGTCAAATTTGAACAAAGTTCAAGATGAAACAAGTTGACTTGCAAATTGAAATTCCAAGTAGATCCAAGTAAGTTTTAAGCATACATTTGTAACCACCTTGGATTTTCAATTCTATATCTGTATCCAAGTTGACACTAGTTCATTCTCCAATCGGAAATACAAACTGCGCCAAGTAAGAATCTGAAAACTCTTAGAAACCAGTTCATTTCATACTCGCAATTCCAAACAGATCCAAGAATGTCACAGTCCACTAAATGTACTCTACTTGGAATGTCCTTTAGACTGTAAGATTCCAACTGAAACCAGTTCATCTTCTACTTGTCTTTCCAACTTCAGTCAATCTGAAAACTTTATCCTACTTGTTTAAAATTGGAACTTACGTGACAATACCCAACTTGAAACCAGCAGAGTTCTACTTCTACCTGGATCTACTGGTTCTTTAATGTAGGGGCCTCAAGGTAATATTACAAGTAATATTACAGTGATATTGATGTAATATTACAAGTAATATTACGGTAATATTACAGTGATATTAAGGTAATATTACGATGATATTAAGGTAATATTACAATTATTTATTTCAATATTTATTTAACATTGAATAAAATGTTTAAAAAAAATTTGGCTCACACGGGGTTCGAACACGCAACGTTCGACACGACGTGAATACGCCTTGTACCTCTCGGCCATCTAGCTCTTGGAATATAGTTCAGAAAGTGTTCTTCATATTGTACCAAAGAGAATTTAAGGTACTACATGAAGAACACTTTCTGTAATACATTCCAAGAGCTAGATGGCCGAGAGGTACAAGGCGTATTCACTTTGTGTCGAATCCCATGTGCGCCGAATTTTTTTTAAATATTTTATTTAATGTAAAATAAATATTGAAATAAAAAAATTTTTGTAATATTACCGTAATATTACTTGTAATATTACCTTGAGGCGGACATTTCAATATCACGTCAATATCACTGTAATATCACCCCGTAATATTACGAATATCAGAATATGATGTCACTGTGATATTTATGTAATATTACGTGCTGCTTGGGTATGGAAAGATATTTTTTAAAATAATAAAAAGTGAAATAGCAATTTTGTTCCATTGAAAACCATGCATTGTTCGCGCCATCCGACTAGCTTATATTTTGAATTTCCCCCCACCCAAATTGAACAACCTTATTGCTCACCTTAGAAAGTATTTTCTGATTGACCTATTTTATTCCTCTAAACCTTTTATCCTCAGCATATGACTTCTGATGTGCTGTGTCCGGAATTACTGAGTAATATACAGGGATGCGTACGTAAATAGTATGATTCACTATATAAGTGCCAACTATAGTGAATCAAACTATTTACGTACGCATCCCTGGTAATATACCATATTCTGACGTAATTTTGAAAACGAAACCGAAAACGCAAGTTCGATTTTCAATTTTTTTTGTGAAATGTCAGTTTGCCTTTGTGATTATTATGATCATTCCCTGCCGATAGAGAATACCTATAAAAAATGACTGGCCAAAATGACTGAATGGATTCACTCATTTTTTAGGTACGATTTGAATGATCTCGTACCTAGAAAATGTCGAATGATTTTTTCTTTTTAAAATTGCTTTTAGACCATTTTAAATGCCACCGTGCTTTGTGATTCTTTATAAAAGCGTTCCAGCGCACTTTAGAAATGGTTTATAATATTAAAACAATAAAAAAAAATATTTAACAAAAAATTTAAATAAATAATAAAAAAATTAAAAATTTTCATTGTTTATTCTAAATAAATGAAACCAATATAATCCTAAGAGCACATTAAATAGTATTCAACAAATTTATTATCGATAGGGTTGTTTGTATTATGAAATCGTCACTATTTTGGGGTTAATAGAATTTCAAAAGTTTAAAAAATTAACCACTTCGGCGGTATGACGCCAAAATTGGCGTCATGCGTGAAATGGCCCGGAACGGTAAAAATGATTCAAAATGGCGTAATGACTATTTCTTGATTAATAATATCTGTTGTGATTTTTTATGTATGTAAACATAGTATTCTCTTATTTTAGGATTTGGTGATCACGAATATAATACTAAAAATTTAATTTTTTGAGGTTTTCATTGTTTTTTAGCAACTTGGACCCACGTGAAAATTAAAATAAAAAAATTGAAAACTTATTTTTGTCAACGAATATCCCGTTTTAGGATGATTAGCTAGGGGTCATTTTTATGCAGGGGGTGACTTGCACCCATTTGAAAATGAAAATCAAAAAATTGAAAACTTATTTTTGTCAACAAATGTCCCGTTTCAGGATGATCTGCTGGGGGTCATTTTTATGCAGGGGGTGACCTGCACCCACGTGAAAAGTAAAATAAAAAACTTATTTTTTACAACAAATATGTCGTCTCTCGATGATCCGCTGGGGGTCATTTTTATGCAGGGGGTGACTTGCACCCACGTGAAAATTGAAATCAAAAAATTAAAAACTTATTTTTGACAACAAATATGTCGTCTCAGGATGTCCCACCGGGGGTCATTTTTATGTGGGTAGGGGGACTTGCACCCACGTGAAAATAAAAATGACCCTCAGCGGATCATCCTAAAATGGGATATTTGTTGATAAAAATAAGTTTTAAATTTTTTGATTTGGATTTTCACGTGGGTGCAAGTACCCCCCCCCCCCACATACAAATGACCCCCGCTGGGTCATTCTGGGACAACATATTTGTTGATAAAAATAAGTTTTTTGAAAAAAATAAACTGAAAATCAAGGACAATAACTGAATAAACATATGACGCTATTCGCGAAAATGATTGGAAATCGTCTATATTCAACTTGCTAAAAAACAATAAAGACCTTAAAAAATTGAATTTTTAGTATTTTATTCCTAATCACCGAATATTAAAATGTAAGAATACTATGATTACAAACATAAAAAATCACAACAGACATTAATAATCGAGAAATAGTCATGACGCCATTTTGCTCATTTTTTACAGCTCTGGGACACTTCACGCATGACGCCAATTTTGGCGTCATACCGCCGAAGTGGTTAATTTTATTATCTTTTAAAATTCTTTTAACCCCAAAATAGTGACGATTTCAAATTATAAACAATGATCATAATTATCACAAAGGCAAACTGACATTTCACAAAAAATTTGAAAATCGAACTTGCGTTTTCGTTTTCGGTTTCGTTTTCAAAATTACGTGATAAGGGCCCTGTAATTACTAATAAAGTGTTACAAAAACCATAATATTCGAATAATTATTTCTAGACGTCTTGTTTTTAAATAATAACGCTTTACACATAATTATGGTAACATTTAACTATTTTTTAATTTGTTATTATTGAAATAATACAGAAATACCCGGTAATTGTCGAGGAATAGAAAACGATTGATATTTCTAGTCTTATTCGCTAAAACGAGGATTTATTATTAATTCTAAATAGGCGAATTTCCTACAAGACCCTATTCCTCTCTAAACTGCGAAATATCGGAAAAAGTAATTGCTTTTTATAGTCGTCAGAGAGAAGGAAAAGAATGTAATCTTCCTAATTTTCTGAATGCGCAAAGCTTCAACGCGCTCTACCCAAAATATGGGACCCTTTTTTCTAGAATAATCGTCAACGTGAAAAGTTTGAAATCACATTGGGGCCGTCCATAACGCATGTGATGTATATATTTTCGAAAATTTAACACCTCCCTACCCTCGTGATGCTTTTTCCATGCATTAAAAATTTTTCTAACATGTATAACATGATCTGCCAGTTTATATGAGAGAGAAAAAGGTAGCAATATATTGTTGCCTCTCTCACTCCCACATAAAACCCCCACCAAGAAACTTTTCTGGGTATGCCCCTGCCCCCTCCCCTGAAAGTATCACATGCTTTGTGGATGACCCCATTGGAAAAGAAGGCATGTCTAACATTGTTGACTAAAATATAGAATTCTACTTTATCCCCCATATTTAATTTGTTCATAACATGACTGTTTTTCAAAATTATGAATAAAACAAAGATTCATGACACACTTTATGACCTTCTAAGACGACTCCGAAAATTTCAAATCAATATCGTTTTTGGTTTAGGCTAAAATACGTCCAAAAAATTTTATCAATATTTTAAAATGTCGGTAATTTCCTAAATTTTTTTGGACGTCTTTTAGCCTAAATCAAAAACGATATTGATTTGAAATTTTGGGAAACGTGTTAGAAAGTCATAAAGTGTGTCATGAATCTTTCTTTTATTCATAATTTTGAAAAACAGTCATGTTATGAACAAATTAAATATGGGGGATAAAGTAGAATTCTATATTTTAGTCAACAATGTTAGAAATTGCCCTAAGAACGAAATGCTTGTGGTAAAAACTTTAAGTGTCTATATTTCTTTCAATCGGCACACAGTGCGTGTCGAAAAGCGCTTTTTTTGGACAAAATAAAGTCTACCGACAGCTCAAAAATGAACCGATTATGGTTTATTTTTTTTAAAACACGTGAGGATTTCTAGAATAACGTCTGACTGCTAAAAAATCGATATTATTTAAATATAACCTATAAAAATGTCAGTAGCAAAGCAATAGTAAAGTATTGATTCGGCAGGTAGAATTAGTGTTGAGGTTTGTTTGAAGCCTCACTAACACATGGATGTTTTTGTTGGACCTCCAGCAATGACCATCACTTGATGACGCAACATGTTTAACCACGAAGTAGTATAAGGAGTTCCCACTTCCCAAAAAACTTGAGACAAGTTTTCCATTTCTCTTTGGCCTTTGTAACAGTAGCCCAGTAAAAAAAATAATTCGGCACACACGAAAATATCCAGTCGTTCCTGTCACATTTTACTTTTTAATATTTTAACAAACTATCAAAATTATTTTCATAACTGCCATTTTTACACGTCAAAACACCCCTGCTTTCAAATTACATCATAAACTCTGGTCATATAACCTCAATTCAATCACGGCAACAGAATTGAATTCCAAACAATCGGAAATAATACGGGAAAACATCACAGTTCGGTCCCCTACTGGAAAATCCTATATAGGTTCCTAGTAGGAATCCTATAAGATTTCGAAGTAGATTCTTATAGGATTCTATATAGGATCCTATGTAGATTCCTATAGGAACATTCCTATAGGAAAAACGCATGTGATTTTGTATAGATATGACATAGGAAAAAATATAATATCCTATAGGGTTAAATTTCATATTTCTATAGGAAAACATATATTTTCCTATAAGATTCCTATCTATGTATTATAAAAAACATTTTGATAATTTAATATGATATGTCGCATCCAAATGAACAAAATGAAAAAGCAACAAGAAATAAAACTAAAAATAACGAAGAATTGGCTAAAGAGGTTAAAAATAATATTAAAATTATTCTTGATTCTAAAAGTGGACTTCTGATAAATCCTGATAACTCTATTATCACTCAAAATACCGGGGATTCTTTTGAATTAGACTCAACCATCAAAAATTTTAATTTGAGTGATAGTCTTACTAGTTCCACGATCCTTGAAAAAACCTTAACAAATAATCCATTAGAGAATACTCCTTATCCTGAATTCTTTGATAAAATATTAATTGAAAAACAATTAGAAATTGAAAAATTTGAAGAAACTTTAGATCGTAAAAATATCCTTGATAAAGAATTCGAATCGTCCCTAAATAAATCTCGTGAGTAATTAAATAAGTTTTTAACTAGTCCTTCTTTAAAAACAATTAAGACGGAAAATCAAACTAATATAGAAACGAAAATGTCAAATGATAATAATCAACCTGGTGGTTCACGAGATCAGGCTGTAAGAGATCCTAATGTACAAGTAGCTTATTATCCCCATAATCAGACGATATCATTACGCGATGCGATTGAAGTAGTTCCATTATTTGACGGAAAAACAATGTCTCTAGAAAATTTTATTGATGGCTGCACAGAAGCAAGACAAATGCTTCCTCTGGCGGCAGAAGGAAATTTAGTAAAAATGATACGATGTAAACTTTTTGGCGAAGCTAGAAAAAGTGTTTTTGGTACGACATTCAATAATGTAGATGAACTTATAAATGCTTTAAAAAGATCGTATTCAGTATCAAAATCGGTTTATCAACTACAGGGTGAGCTAGGAAATACCTTTATGTGGCAAGAAGAAAATGTTTTATCTTACGCGACTAGACTTAAAGAAATTTCAGAAAAAATTTTAGACGCTAATAAAATGGCAAATAATCAAGAAATCGATGAAAATTTTAGTACAGGGTTAAATAGAGATTTAATAGATTGTTTTATAAGAGGATTAAGGCCGGAGATAGAAATTCGAGTACAACGAGCAAATACATTAAGAGAAACGATAACTTCGGCAATAGAAGTAGAAAAAAGATTAAAAGCGAGTCAAGATTTAAGGAGAAATAAAATTCCAAATTCAGAGTTGGAAACACCACAAAGAAGTAGTAATATTCATCCACGAAACAATAAAGTAAATACTTTACAAGAAAATATAGTAAACTGTCAAATTTGTGGCGGAAAAGGTCACATTGCTCCAGTCTGTAATAAATTAAATATAAAAAATCAAACAGTTGCAAATCAACAATTTTTACCAAATCAACAACGTAATTTTTCAAATAGTCAAAGTCAACGGTTTAATACAAATCAATTTAGAACTTTTCAAAATTTAAATTTTAATTAAAATTATCAAACTCAAAATTTCAATCGAAATTTCCAGAATCCTAATTTTAATCAAAATTTTTCTAACCAAAATTTTCAAAATCCAAATTTTTCTAGACAAAATACAAATTTTCCTAAACAAAATTTTCAAAATTCAAATTTTTCAAGAAACCAAAATATTCAATATCCAAATCAACAAAGATTTCAAAATAGTTATAACAGACCAATAAATTCTAAAAATCAAAATCAAAAAGGTAACAGTTTTTCTCCTAATACAAATCCTAATTTACAAAGTCAACAAGCGCAAAATTCTCAAGTTAAAGTGATGTGTAATTATTGCAAAGAAGAAGGTCATCTTATAAATGAATGTGCTTTAAGAACTCGTAATAATGCTCGAAAATTACAACAGCCGCAATCGGGAAACTCGAGCAACCTTCTCTTAGTAGATGCGACAGAGGAGGTTTTGAGCGAGGAAACGCATCTTTAAACGTTAAAAATGAAAATAATATTAAAAAAGAAAATCAACCGGAAAATAGCGAACAAATTAATGCTACTATGTCAAGTAGTATTCCATATATTTCGATAAGTGCAGCTGGCTTACAAAACACCGTAACCATGATGATCGATACTGGAGCAGGTCCAAACCTTTTAAAAGAAGGGGTAGTTAGACCTGATGTTTACATTAATACGGAGGAATGCTTGCGACTCACTGGTATCAACGAACATCCTGTTTTCACCCTCGGACAAATAAAGTTAAATATACTCGGTCACCCCACGATTTTTAATCTAATCCCTAATGATGTTCCAATTAGTCATGAAGAAATTTTAGGCACACAATTTTTTAACAACAACAATGTAAAAATAAATTATGCGGAAAAACGAATTGAAATCGATGACAATTTTTATCCATTTTCTACACAAGAATACATAACAGTACCAGCAAGAACTATTGCAACAATTTTTGTTAATATTAAAAATAAAGATAAAAAAGTTGGTTATATTCCAAAATTACTTATTGGTGAAGGACTTTTTATTGGAAATGCTTTAGTAACAAATGTAAATGGTCGAGCTTATTTAAAAATTGCTAATACTTGTGTGGAAGCAATGAATATTCCTATATTAACAGTGGAATTACTTGACTTTATAGAAAATAAAGAAGAAAATGTAACAACAATTAAAACTAATGATAAATATTCGAAATTAATACCGTCTACAATTAACACTCAGTTTAGATCATCAGAAAATTTTTTACATGGATTTATTAATAATAATAATGAAAAATTAAATAAACTTTGTCAAGTATTTAATATTACAGGTATTAATCGAATAGAAACAGTAAAGAAATTTTTAAGATTAGATCACTTAAACGAAGAAGAATTAACTCATGTAATATATATAATAACAAAAAATATTGATCGCTTTCAAATCCCAGGAGAAACTTTAGAAGCTACTAATCTTTTAGAACACACTATCCCCACTACCGACGTCCAACCAATTTTTACGCGTCAGTACCAATTCATAAAGAAGAAATTAAAAGACAAGTTAATGAACTTTTAGATTAAGGAATAATTAAGCCTTCACAATCCCCATATAACACACCAGTTTGGATAGTACCTAAGAAATCAGATTCTCAGGGAAATAAACGTTGGAGAATGGTCTTGGACTTTCGCAAATTAAATGAAAAAACAATTAAAGATAATCATCCTTTGCCTAATATAATTGATTTGTTAGACCAGCTTGGAAACGCAAAATATTTTTCAATTTTTGACCTGGCATCAGGTTTTCAACAGATTAAAATGAATAAAGAACATTCACACAAAACAGCTTTTTCTACACCAGATGGTCATTATGAATTTGACCGCATGCCTTTTGGTTTAAAAAATGCGCCAGCATGTTTTCAACGTCTTATGAATGCTTGTCTTACCGGATTAATTAATACAGATTTATTTGTTTATTTAGATGATATTGTAATATACGCAGATACATTAGAGGAACATGAACAAAAATTTAATGCATTAATGGAAAGATTACGTTTAGCTAACCTTAAATTGCAACCAGATAAGTGCGAATTTTTACGACCCAAAGTTAATTATTTAGGTCATATTATTGATAAACATGGCGTTAGACCCGATCCGAAAAAACTAGTAGCCGTAAAACAATTTCCAATTCCCAAAAATCAGAAAAATATCAAACAATTTCTCGGTTTAGCTGGTTATTACAGAAGATTCATCAAAATTTTTTCGAAAATAGCTACACCACTTTCAAATCTTTTGAAAAAAGACGTACCTTTTTCCTGGTCAGACGAACAACATGATGCTTTCGAATACCTCAAATCAAAATTATGTGAGGAACCTCTTTTAATTAGACCCGATTTTTCAAAACCATTTGTTGTTACGACTGATGCTTCAGGATTTGCAATAGGTGGCATATTGTCACAAGGCCCAATAGGTAAAGACCAACCAATTTCTTACACATCTCGAGTTTTAAATGAAAATGAAAGAAAATACGATACATACGAAAAGGAAGCTCTAGCAATAATCTACTGCGTTACACAATTTAGACCATACCTATACGGAAGAAAATTTACATTAGTTACCGATCATAAACCATTAGTATGGCTCCAAAATTCCAAGAACCCATGTTCAAAAGTAACTAGATGGCGTTTAAAGCTCGCGGAATATGAATTTGATGTAGTTTATAAAGCAGGAAAAACCAACGTGAACGCAGACGTATTATCAAGGAACCCTGTAACATTTATCCGAAAAGAAGATGAATATGAAACTGAAGAAGAAACATCCGATGATGAAGACCCTATTGACTTGTATTGTGATGAAGAAATTAATCAGTCTTATGATGAATTTGATACCGATGATGAAATTGAAGATAAAAATATAAAAATAAATTCTGCGAACCCTTTAAATTCACAAAAAATAACAACGTATGTTGAAAAATCTATGACTAATATAATCAATCATGTTAAGAATAATAGTGAAAATAAAATTTTGTTTAATGCCTTAAAAAGTATAAAAGAAATTTTAGGAACCATCACAACAAAAACATTTCCTGAAACTGAAGAAAAATGTTACATAACAACTCGAAATAAATCTTATAATAAAAATAACATGAAAAATAAAGAAACTTATGAAAAACAAGAAAATCAAGATCATCCATTAAGAATTATCAAAAAGAAGCGTGGTAGACCTAAGAAATATTTAAAAGAAAAACAAGATTTGACTATTAAGGAATCGAGAAAACGAGGAAGACCAAGGAAAACTCTTAAGGAACCTGAAAGAAACGAAAATGCAGCAGTGACAAGAAAACGTGGTAGACCTAAGAAACCTAAATGTAATGAAATTGAAGAGAAAATGAATGAAACTAATAATTATTATTCTGATACCGACTCAGATGATAAATCCGAAGATACTAATGTATCCGACCTTGAAAATTATTCTGATCCTGAAAATCCTCTTAATCCTGGAATCAATCCAGATCCTGAATATTATGATGAAAAGAAATCCAGAAATCCTAAAATGAATCATAGAAGTGATTCAAATCCTAAAAATTTAGATGTTAAGAAATCTAGAAATCGTCGTAAGAAAAAATGTAGAGATGAATTAAATGAAAATGAAATGTCAAATTATGCGGAAGTAAGTAAAAATAGTTTAAGCAATGATTCGTCAGAAGAAGAAATTGAAAATGAAGAAATAAATGAAGAAAATAATGAAGAAAATAATGAAAATAATAATGAAGAGAATATTGAAGAAAATGAAGAAATAGAAGAAAACATTATTGAAGGTTTACCTTCTCAATCATGTCCAAAGGAAATCGAAAATAAATTTAAAAATATTGTAGAATGTCGGGATGAATTAACAATGAGAAAAGATAACTATGCGTATTTTGTAACTTGTAATGGAGTACTACGTGATAATGTATCTAAAGGTTTAGATAAAAATAATAAATTACCAAAATTTAAAAATTTATTAAAAGGCCAAGCGAAAGAAATAAAAAAGGGTCAACAATATCATATTGCTTTACCAATTGAAGAAGAAGAAAAAAAAGAGAATCTTGAACAAACTTCAAATAATATTAAATTTACAATTTCTTCAATGTATGAAATCGCGGAAAAACTTAATTGTAAATCAATTTCTATTGCAAAAACTTTAAGAGTAAATCATATATCATGGAATGAAATCATATCTATATTAAACTCTACTTTCTGTAAATCAAAAATAAAAATTATTATTTGTAATGGAATCGTTCAATATCCGACAAAAGAACAACGTGTTAAATCAATCGAAGAAGCACACTTGTCAGCTATAGGCGGTCATAAAGGAGTAACAAAGACTTATAACAGAATTAGACAAAAATTTTATTGGAATAATATGAAGATTGATATACAGAAATATATTCAACTATGCCTCAAATGTCAACTTAAAAAACTCGTTCGCGTAAAAACAAAAAATCCTATGGTAATAACGGATACCCCAGGTATTGCTTTCGAAAAAATTTCAATGGACATTGTAGGTCCTTTACCTAAAACAAGTTTAGGCAATGAATACATTCTGACTATTCAAGATAATTTTACAAAATTTTCTCTTGCTATTGCTTTACCGAACCAACAAGCTAGCACTATTGCAGATGCTTTTACTAAAAAATTTATATGTATTTTTGGATCTCCAAAAGGAGTATTAACAGATCAAGGAAGACATTTTTTGAGTAATTTAATCAAGAGTCTAGAAAAACGTTTTAGAATCAGACAATTCAAAAATACAGCATTTCACCCCCAATCGAACGGATCAATAGAAAGATCACACCATGTACTAGGAGAATACTTAAAGCAATTTATTGAAAAGAACTCAGAATGGGATGATTGGCTAGAATTAGCCATGTTTTCATACAATACCAGTATGCATGAAGGTACAAAATGTACACCACATGAATTAGTTTTCGGAAAATTAGCGCGTCAACCATCCAGTGATCCTCTTTTGCAACATGAAAAATTTGAAACATATGATGACTATTTAAAGGATCTTGTAACGAAATTACATGAAATAAGAAGTATAGCAAGATTAAACTTAATTTCGGCAAAAGAAAAATAAAAACAATACCATGATAGAAAAATTAATCCACAAAATTTTAAAGTTGGAAATAATGTATTTTTACTAAGTGGTCCGAAACCACACAAATTTGGAAATCAGTATACAGGCCCGCATCAAGTATTAGACATTTTTCAAAACGGAAATGTCAAAATTTTAATTAAAAATAAACCAAAAGTTATTCACATCAATAGATTAAAATTATCACACATTAAATAAATAAATGTTAAAAGTAATTCTTGTAAAAATTAATATTATAAAGAGTAATTCGGATCTTATTAAATAAAAATTATTAAATATTAAATTTATATATATCTATGTATTTAAAATATTAGTAGTTGTACATACAGCATATACATTATACATGCTAACCCCTTTTCCAGAAAATGCAATTCAAATACGGTGAATTTCTAGTCACCCTTTTTCAAAGTGCTAATAAGGAGCTATTGCAAAAACCTATACATTTTAGCAAGAATATGTAAACTTATTAAAATATCTAATGTCCTAAGAAAATTAAATAAACCACGAGCATCTCAATTGTTCCACTTGTTCACGAATGAAATTTTTTTATTTTTTTTTATCCAAGAAGCATTTAAGCTAATAGAAATCAAATAAATCAATCTCTGTAGTCAAATCTTTACACTGAAATCTTTGTTTACCAATTTAATAAAGACCAACAATATTATTGTAAATCAAAAAATGAAAAACATTTACTAATCTAAAACTTTTCATTTTTTTTAGGAAGCGACCAACCATGGATATCAACAAAATTTAATGATTCTATTCATTCTCTTTTTTACAGAAATTTAAATAATTCAAAGCAAAAATATTTTATAGAAATTTGATTAATAAACCCTCCCATTAAAATTATCTGTAGTTCATAAAAAAAAGGAAAGAAAAATTTTAAATTTTCGATTTAACCGATACTCTAAATGATCAGGATATAAAACTTTAAGACATCATTCTTTTAAATAAATTGCATACAGTTAAAAAAAATACACTATTGTTGTAAACAATTTTCAGCAATCTCAAAAGATGTTCTTAATTTGTTTAAAACATTTAACTAACTTATATTTTTCAATATTGAAACAAATTACATACTTTTAGTCTGCATAAAATCATAAATTGCTAAACTGTTTCATTTTATTAAAACCTAATTTTCAATGAAAAACTGTTGAAAAAAAAATAAACAAGAGTAAAAGATTGTTTTAAAACCTTTTACTATCTTAAATTTATAATAATTTGATACCCCATAAGAAATTCAACATTACTATTCAATTATTAAAATCTTTGCCCACATTAATCCTATCTTTTGCAAACAATCCTGTTTCCAAATTTCCACTAAACCTCATCTTGGAAATCATATAAATAATGTCAGAAAAACTTATTTATGTGATCGTTTCAAGACAAAAAAAATTTTTATATTTAACACATTATTTATTTAAGGCTGTTGGAAGGAGAAAATTTGCAGTGGTCCTCAAACACTTTCACCTTCGCTGGTCGAAAATTTGGACTTATGAATTATTTTAAAAAAACACAGACAATTTTTTGAAAAAAGGGCTCTGGCTGACCATAGTATTTGAGATAAGGAATTTTTTAAACCTTTGTTTTACTCGAACCGGTGTTCCTACGAGCGTCAAAATGATCCCCCGTTTTGACATTGACAGATTTTCTGTAGAAGATGGCCGCCCCACGTCACCTGATCATATGGCAGGCCGGAAGTAGCGTCACCGTTACCATGGATTCCACTCGGGCTATGACAAGATGGACTCCGCACTCTGTTTACAATCTGTCAGTTTTGATGTCGAACGCGTGGAGATAATTTTCTCGCTCGTGGTGAAATTGTGTTTCCCAAATTCCCCATTCCCTGCGAAGTTTGGCAAGAAAGTAATTTTCCTGTATAAAAGTGTCTAGTGTTTTATAAAACAAACGGCAAAGACCTTGTGAATTTGTAGTGTTATTATATCTATGTCTCGTTTTCTTCGAAAAGTGTTCACACACTGAGAAAAACAAGAGTCTTTCTTGCTTAATAATTCCACTATTACCCCTAATTCATAAAATTCCAGCAAGTTTCTTCAATCTTTTTATTTTTCAATCAAATTCTGGGCAATGTTTTTATCAAGCACTATACTCTGACTTGATTAAATATTGACATTGGCACATTTTCTGACCCTTCTGCTACAATCTGTCAGTTTCAATGACAAATTTGACATTAATTTTTCCACTCATGAAAATGTCTATTCGTGAAAAATTGATTTTTCCTAAATTCCTTATTCCCCAAAATTTGACAAAAAAGTAATCATCATATTAAAAAGTGTCCAGTGTTTTGTAAATCGAGACACTTTTATGGAAAAAATATTTTCATTGACAAAGTTTTTGAGATAAGGAAATTTTTCAATGTTTCTTTTATGCGAACAGATGATCCCACGAGCTTCAAATTTATCTCCCGTTTCGACATTCACAGATTTTTTGTATCGTCTGCAACATAAACATTAACATAACATAAAATGTCTATTCCTATTAAATAAATTTTTTCCAAATTCCTAATTTCCCAAACCTTGAGAAAATCATAATCATACTTTCAAGAACGATTCTATTAGAGTTTTATGCAACAAACGTCAAAGAACTTGTATTATTTATAAGTCAGGTTGCATTCAAAAATGTTTTCCCTGACAGAGAAAAGCAGGTTTTTTTATCTTTTTCATTCTTCCTCTTATTTTTAAAATTTTAACAAGTTTCTATTTTTCCTTTTTCAAATAAAATTCTCGGCATTGTTTTTATCCAACAGTCCTCTGACTTATCGACCTTATTCCACGGCAAGCCAAACATTTACCATATATTTCACAATTTTTTCTTTTTTAATCAAGATGTTTGTCCGAAAAAAAATCTCTGTGTTGCCAAACTTTGTGCAATAACAAATTTTTCTACATATTTCTTTTCAACGAAGAGATGATTCTACTAGCATAAAATTGATCCCCAGTTTTGACATTTACAGATTTTTTGTTCAAAATCTCGCCAGACAGGAGCTTCACGTCTACAGGCACAGGTGGCGCATGCTACATACCAAAATCAAAATCAAACTTCAAATTCATTTTTTTATCCAGAGAAGCTTTAAAAGAACCTCTAGATCGACTAAAAGAATTGAAAATGCTTAAAAATTGAAGAGAAAAAAGGGAAATTTGAGAAAAATATTTTAGAATTTTAGAAAATAATTGAAAAATGATTTTAAAATTTAAAACTTGAAGAAAATAATTAAAATATGAAAAAAACAATTATAAGTTGAAAAAAATTAATGAAATTAAAAATAAATAATTGAAAAAATTGCAGAATTTTTTTAAAATTTTTAAAATATCCGTTTGCTTGTTTCAATGTTTGTATGGTCCCCATAATGGTTTATTTTTGACTGCGGAATATATTATAAAATCATTGTAAATAAATAAATAAATACAATTTTTTTTTTTTTTTTTTTTACGTTTACAATTTTTAATTTTAATTTTTCTTAAGTTCCAATTATTTTCTTCAATTTTGAATTATTCTCATTTTTTTCAATTAATTTCTCAAATTTTCAATTAATTTTCTCAAATTTCAATTTTTAAAAATTGTATTTATTTATTTATTTACAATGATTTTATAATATATTCCGCAGTCAAAAATAAACCATTATGGGGACCATACAAACATTGAAACAAGCAAACGGATATTTTAAAAATTTTAAAAAAATTCTGCAATTTTTTCAATTATTTATTTTTAATTTCATTAATTTTTTTCAACTTATAATTGTTTTTTTCATATTTTAATTATTTTCTTCAAGTTTTAAATTTTAAAATCATTTTTCAATTATTTTCTAAAATTCTAAAATATTTTTCTCAAATTTCCCTTTTTTCTCTTCAATTTTTAAGCATTTTCAATTCTTTTAGTCGATCTAGAGGTTCTTTTAAAGCTTCTCTGGATAAAAAAATGAATTTGAAGTTTGATTTTGATTTTGGTATGTAGCATGCGCCACCTGTGCCTGTAGACGTGAAGCTCCTGTCTGGCGAGATTTTGAACAAAAAATCTGTAAATGTCAAAACTGGGGATCAATTTTATGCTAGTAGAATCATCTCTTCGTTGAAAAGAAATATGTAGAAAAATTTGTTATTGCACAAAGTTTGGCAACACAGAGATTTTTTTTCGGACAAACATCTTGATTAAAAAAGAAAAAATTGTGAAATATATGGTAAATGTTTGGCTTGCCGTGGAATAAGGTCGATAAGTCAGAGGACTGTTGGATAAAAACAATGCCGAGAATTTTATTTGAAAAAGGAAAAATAGAAACTTGTTAAAATTTTAAAAATAAGAGGAAGAATGAAAAAGATAAAAAAACCTGCTTTTCTCTGTCAGGGAAAACATTTTTGAATGCAACCTGACTTATAAATAATACAAGTTCTTTGACGTTTGTTGCATAAAACTCTAATAGAATCGTTCTTGAAAGTATGATTATGATTTTCTCAAGGTTTGGGAAATTAGGAATTTGGAAAAAATTTATTTAATAGGAATAGACATTTTATGTTATGTTAATGTTTATGTTGCAGACGATACAAAAAATCTGTGAATGTCGAAACGGGAGATAAATTTGAAGCTCGTGGGATCATCTGTTCGCATAAAAGAAACATTGAAAAATTTCCTTATCTCAAAAACTTTGTCAATGAAAATATTTTTTCCATAAAAGTGTCTCGATTTACAAAACACTGGACACTTTTTAATATGATGATTACTTTTTTGTCAAATTTTGGGGAATAAGGAATTTAGGAAAAATCAATTTTTCACGAATAGACATTTTCATGAGTGGAAAAATTAATGTCAAATTTGTCATTGAAACTGACAGATTGTAGCAGAAGGGTCAGAAAATGTGCCAATGTCAATATTTAATCAAGTCAGAGTATAGTGCTTGATAAAAACATTGCCCAGAATTTGATTGAAAAATAAAAAGATTGAAGAAACTTGCTGGAATTTTATGAATTAGGGGTAATAGTGGAATTATTAAGCAAGAAAGACTCTTGTTTTTCTCAGTGTGTGAACACTTTTCGAAGAAAACGAGACATAGATATAATAACACTACAAATTCACAAGGTCGTTGCCGTTTGTTTTATAAAACACTAGACACTTTTATACAGGAAAATTACTTTCTTGCCAAACTTCGCAGGGAATGGGGAATTTGGGAAACACAATTTCACCACGAGCGAGAAAATTATCTCCACGCGTTCGACATCAAAACTGACAGATTGTAAACAGAGTGCGGAGTCCATCTTGTCATAGCCCGAGTGGAATCCATGGTAACGGTGACGCTACTTCCGGCCTGCCATATGATCAGGTGACGTGGGGCGGCCATCTTCTACAGAAAATCTGTCAATGTCAAAACGGGGGATCATTTTGACGCTCGTAGGAACACCGGTTCGAGTAAAACAAAGGTTTAAAAAATTCCTTATCTCAAATACTGTGGTCAGCCAGAGCCCTTTTTTCAAAAAAGTGTCTGGGTTTTTTTAAAAAAATTCATAAGTCCAAATTTTCGACCAGCGGAGGTGAAAGTGTTTGAGGACCACTGCAAATTTTCTCCTTCCAACAGCCTTAAGATGTGCAGAATAAAAAACTGCATTATTTTTCTTAAATATTGAGTTATTTTTACTTAACGAATAATTCAAACAAAATTTTATTTTGGTAAATTTTTTTTATAACTTGCCATTGTTAAATTTCACGTCAAATTATATTACTGAAAAAATCTTTAATATTACAAAAAATTAATAAAAAAAACATGGTTCTATCGATAGCAAAACTAGATAATGTAAATATAGAATGTAGCTTCACAACTCATTATATTGTTAAAAATATTAATACAAATATCAGAACTATTTCTATTGACGTCACCTTATATGAGAATACATAATGATTATCATTTTTTAGAGAATTTGTCAAATCAGTATAGTATTCAGCAAAAAAAATACACGTCGGATGACTTATTATTATGAAAATAAAAATAATACAAAATTTTTTTTAGCGTAATAAATTTTGCAAATATATGTATGTGGGTGGTTGTCAAAGAAAACAAAAATCAAAAAAAAAAAAAAGAAATCTTTTTAAATTAAGAATAATTTTCATATATAAATGTGTTTGCCATATAAAACATAAATAGCATTTAAAATACTGAATCATGTAGGCTCTTATAAATTGAAAAATTGTAGCAAGTCCTTATGTTCTTTTAAATTTCAAAATTAACTGTAACAAACTCGAAAAATATGCGTAAGTTACGTAAATAACACTTTTTTTTAAACAATTATTAATGTTACTTTTAATTAGTTTTGTTTATCAGATATGTAGTAGAATGCATTCAAATCAGAAAAATTGACTGTTTAATCGATGTTTTGGTAATAAAAAGCGTAAGTTACGTAAGTAACACTTTTTCTTAAAAAATTAATGTTATTTCTAATTGATGTTTTTTACCAGATATAATAGAGTGTTAGAAAACCTAAAATATTACTGTTTAATTGATGTTTTGTACGTAAATTACGTAGGAAATAACTTTTTCTCAAAATTGATAATATTGCTGTTTGATTCATGTCTGTAATTTAAAGTATATCAATTAATGTTCTGTACAAGCTATTGGTATAGTTTGCGTAAAATTACGTAAACAAATTTTATGTTGTTTGCGTACTAATTTAAAAATGTCAAATTGCTTTAGTATGTTTTTCATATTCAAAGTATAATTTTGTGTGTAAACTCATATATAAATCTTGATTTTAAATAAAGTAAATTCTTTGAAACCATTGTTTGTAAAACCATTAATAAAGTTCTTGAATAAGAATGCACGAATGTATGAAATTCTTTCATAAAATGAATGGGTTATGATCTTTCTGTAAACGTAACAACTTGACATCTCGATTAACAATTAATAATTGATAATTTAAAACTAAAATTTCAAGGTTTAATTAAATCGAATAGAGTTATAATTTGGACCAAAACTCACTTCATAAGTTTTGGAAAAGAGGGCCGAGGTGTTACGTCAAGTAACATATTTTATAATTTTTTCAAAATGAAATTGTATTATTATAAAAATCAATGTTTAAATAAGTAACGTTTTGGCTATCGACCAAAGTAACCCTCTTGTTTAAAGACAAAATCAATCGGAACGTTAATAGGGGAGATATGATGCTCGAGAAACATGCATATTACCCTAAATTAAATGTGCTAAGTGGTTCCTGACACCCACTGGGAGTTAGGAAAACTCCATCGATTACTTTTCTAAATAAAAGCTTCAGGGACCAGCAGAACAAGCCAGTCTAAATTCAACCCCGGAACCTGTAAATATCGTCAATCTCTACAAGTAACCTGCCAAGTCTAATTCAAACCCCGAAACTCTAATTGTCAAAATCTTCGTATCAGTTATCAACTCTTCGTACAAGTATAACTCAAGACCAGAAACTCTGTTCATCAACCATCTCAATTGACTAGTTGTCAATTTTCTACGAATCTTATTTCAACGAATTGTATTCTTCAAAATCTACGCATCTTTTAATCAAATTTGAATACAAGACAATTTCCTGCCAACGTTCGCCCAGTACTGGTTGCCAGTATCCTGACAACATTCAACCAACATCGCTTCTACTACTCAGCTGGTTGGTTGCCAGTTTCTTGCCAGTGTTTGGCCAACATCACAGCGACGTCTCAGCTGATTGGTTCTCAGGACCTCGCCAGGACTCACCCAACATTTTGCCGATCTCTCAGCTGGCTGGTCGCCAATATCCTGCCAGGATTCAGCCAGCATTCAATTAGTCTCTCAGCTGACTGATTGCCAGATTCCACCCAAGGTTCGACCATCATTACTCAACTCTTGTTCCTGAGCTTGGTCTAAGAATCTTTACATTAAATTTAAAAGGTTAGTTCCAAATATTTTTAATCTCTTGTCGCTTTCCCAAACCCTTATCTATTTCCTTTGTAAAAAGATAAAACCTGTTTCAGATTGTCCATACCCTGCCACCAGTTCTCGCCGCTCTCTCAACACCTCAGCTTGTAGGTTTCTAACGTCGATTAGCCTTTGTGTAAACAATAAATTTAGATATTTGTACAACTGTCTCTCGATTCATTTACTCGTACACCTAACCTTCACTGTTCAACCACCGATAGATTTAAAAAATAATTTTCGTATGTTAAGTTATTTATGACGTAACACATCAAAAACTACGGGAAATTACTTACCGATCTCAAATAACAGAAAAATTTTTTTTTTTGCAGGCTTGTGTTATTATTGTCACTCACAATTCTTTTTTTAAATTTCAATTCCATTTTTGAATTCTAGAACTATTCTTTTTAATTTGCATTTTTGCAGTTATTTTCTTTAAATTTATAATCCACTTTTCAATTTTCAATTCAATACTGTCTTTAATATCAAAAAATTATAGCATCTTTTCTATTATTTTTTTAGATTATCATTAAGTTTCATTGATTTTAAATACAATTATTCAATTATTTTCTTTAAATTGTCATCCCATTTTTAAATTTTTATTTCCATTTGTCAGTTTTCTATTGTTTTCTTTTATATTCATTAAATCTTGCCTTCTTTCAATTAATTTTTTTTAAGTTTTATGTATATTCTTTCAATGTCAATTACATTCTTTAATCTTTAATTGCTTTCTTAGATTTTTAATTATTTTTTTTAATTCAATTAATTTTTTTTTCTTTTTAATCACTTAGTTAAATGTGCAATTATTTTCAACAATATTATTCCTACAATTTTCTTAATTTGTCAACTAACAGTTTTGTTTTTTTAATTTAATATTTCTTGTTTCGTTCTTTCACTTATTTTTGTCAGTTGTCTATTAATTTAGTCATTTTTCGAATTTTGTTTTCAATTGATAATTATTTTCGGCATTTGTCATATATTTCTTTCAATTTTTCATTTAATCTCATTATTTTTCAACTGTTTCCTTCAATTATGAATTAATTTCCGTAATTTGTAATTAATTCCTACAATTTTTCCAATTTCAATTATTATATTAAATTTTATAATATTATTCTTTGCTTTTTGAATTATTTTGTTCGGTTGCCTATCAATGTAGTCATTTGTTTAATTTTGTTTCGAATTGTCAATTATTTTCGTCATTTTGTAATTTTTTTTTTCAATTCTGTATTATTTTTTCAAATTTTATTTTAGTACTTACATTTTCAATTTATTTCCTTACTTTTTTAATACTTTCTTCAATTTCAATTTTTTTCGATTTTAAATCCATTCAATTTACAATTATTTCAGACAATTATTCCTATAATTTTACACAGCTTTTGTTTAAATTTATTTTTTTATTATTTAATTTTTTAAACTATTCTTTTTAATAGTGTAATTAATAAGCCATTTCTCGAAGTTTGTTTTACTTACCAGAATGTTCATTTGTCCGAAATTGCAAATGGCCGAAAGAGGATCCTCTTTTGGCCATTTGCAATTTCTAACAAATGAACATTGTACCTTTCATCTTTTCCATCAAATATCCATTCGTACTAATACAATTTCGGATAAATGAAGATTCGGTCAGATGAATATTATGGCATTTAAAAATTAGAATAATTTAAAATTTTATAAAATGAAAATTCTTCTGAATTAAAATTTGCTTAAATTGAATTTCTTTTTAATGAAAATTATTTTAAATATAAATTCAATGACCTAAAACTTCTGTTAACTAAAAATTCGAATTCATTTAAATTCTATTGAAAACAAATTCGAAAATGTTAAATTTCGGCTACAAGAAAATTCTACTTCATGAAATTCAATGAAATGAAAATTATAAATATAATGCATTTTAGAAATTAATCATACGTCCCTATATTTTTATATAAAAATTATATTATTGTTTATATTTTTTTATAAAAGAATGTTTCAAAGTGAGTACACTGAAAAAAATACTCCAGGGAAGCTTCCATCGAACCTCCAGGGAAACTTCAGGGAAGCTTCAGAGAAGCTTCCACAGAACCTCTAGATTGACAGAAAAAATTATTTTAATGTTACCGTTTGAAGATTTATAAATACAGATTAAGTATTATATCCTAATTGATAGTGTGAGAACCTGGAATTATGAAGCAAAATTTTAAAACAAATTTGGGGGGACGAGGATTCGAACCCGGGTTCGACGCACGCAAACTAACTACCTAACCACTGAGCTATAATATAGGCGACTGCTGTTAAAAAAAATCATAATGCACTTGTCCCCATTGAAGCCGGCGATATACTTGAACCAAATAAAATTTTCTTGATTCAATAACATTTTTTTTCAATGTGTGGAATCTTCCCCAAGCTAAATCCAAGTCAGTGGGGAACTCCGCATGCTACATTACTTATTTTCCTACATAAAATAATTTTTTTTATTATTTACATAGGTGGCAGGAGGTAAGAGGGAAGGATTTCCCCATATAGAAAGAATCTGTTTCGCCGGCCCTGCTTGTCTTTATCCCCACGTGGAAAGATTCCCTGCAAATTCCCATTAGAAATTCCGATCGGAAATTCCCGTCACAAATTCCGCAAGAATTCCGATAAAAAGTTTAATGTATGTTTTCAAATAATATCGGACTTTCCGAATCAGTTAAAAAACAATAACTAAAAAGCAACCAAGTTCAGAACCGATAACCAGGTGACTTTTGTTCAACTCCCTCGAGAAATTTAACCTAAAAATTTTAAAACCCATAATTACAAAGAAAACCAAGTACAGAATCGATATCCAGGAGATTTTTGTTCAACTTCTTTAGAGAAGATTACTTTTTTTTATGGAATTCAATTTCTTGTTATGAAGCTTCGAACATGGGCATATTAAGCGTTTCAAATTTTACTAATATTAGATTTTTAAATTTTGAGGTTACCTTAAACTAAGTCACCTGTCTATCGTTGCGGCAATTGATGTTTTCCTAATTATTGCTTTCTGCATTTCTGCACTTGGTGCTTTCCTAAATTTTTATTAATAAATTATGAGATTAACTTCCTATCACTTCTGCACTTGCTGTTTTTCTCATTTTAGATTTTTAAATTTTCAGATCTACTGTCTTCAATAAGCAGACCCAAAAGTAACCTGCAACTCGATTCGCCACTTAGGGTTTTCCTGATTATGGATTTACAAATTTTGAGGTTAACTTCCTCGAAGATGTTGACCAAAAGTCACCTGGACATCCGTTTTGCATTTAGTCTTTTTCTAATCTTTGACTATTAAAAATTGAAGTTAACTTCCTCCCAGAAGTTCACTAAAAGTTACTTGGGCATTGGTTCTGCACTTGGCATATTCCTAATTATGCATTTTTAAATTTTTGTCTTCCTATACTTTTTTATTATTAAATTTTGAGGTTAACTTCCTCGAAGATGTTCACCTAAAGTCACCTGAATATCGGTTCCGCACTTGGTGTTTAACACTTTAACGCCGGGACGGACGCTTTTTTTCAGTCATTTTCAACGTTAATTATTTTTCTTATTAGGGACATAGAAATTTTTCGGAATAACATTTCCTTACGTAATTTTTATCGCTCTTTCAGAATCTGTCATCAAAATTGCAAAAAAAAAATCCAAAATCCTTTTTTGGAAAAAAATGCAAATTTTTGACATTTTTGATTCAAAAATGATTTTTTTTTCATGTAAGCAGTAATGAGAAAAATTCTTCACCTTCAAATATCGCGTCCGCAATATCCAAGCTTCAAAGTTATGGACCATACATTTAAAAATTTTAAGATGGCGGATCCAAAATGGCGATGACAAAGTTTTTTTTTCAAAAAATTGACACCCACTGGACGCTTCTTTTAATTCTCATGCTATCTATATGACAATGAGTGCCTAAACGTTTTTGGGGTCGCTGATTGTGAATCTCATTGAAAGTCAGATTTCAAAAATTCAAAATGGCGGATCCAATATGGCGGTCGATATTTTTGAAATTGATTGGATTTATTTGAAACTTATTACTCGGGGGTTTTCGGGGTCGCTGATTGCGAATTTGAAGTCAGATTTCAAAATTTTTCAAAATTCAAAATGGCGGAACCAATATGGCGGTCGATATTTTTGAAATTGATTGGATTCACTTGAAACTTGCTACTCGGGGGCTTTTGGGGTCGCTGATTTCGAATCTGAAGTCAGATTTACAAAAGATACAGTTATATAGTCTTCAGAAATTTTCATTGCAAAGTCTTTAGCACTTGATTTTTTTTCTACCAACTGTACTGCGTTAAAAGTTATCACTGACATTTTTAATTTTTTAAATCTGACTTCACTTTTGTTTTTGACGAAATCCAAAAACCCTAACTAACGAATTTAAACAAATCTCATTAATTTAAAAAAAATTGACCGTCATATTGCATCCGCCATTTTGCATTTTGTAAATCTGACTTCAGATTCAAAATCAGTGAACCTAAAAAACCCCGAGTGCCAAGTATCAAGTGAATCCAATCAATTTCAAAAATATCGATCGCCATATTGGATCAGCCACTTTCAATTTTTGAAATCTGACTTTAGATTCGCAATCAGCGACCCCGAAAACCCTCGAGTAGCAAGTTTCAAGTGAATCCGATCAATTTAAAAAACATCAACCGCCATATTGGTTCCGCTATTTTAAATTTTGAAAATTTTTGAAATCTGACTTCAAATTCGCAATCAGAGACCCCAAAAACCCCCGAGTACCAAGTTTCAAGTGAATCCAATCAATTTCAAAAACATCAACCGCCATATTGGATCCACTATTTTGAATTTTTGAAATCTGACTTCACATTCGCAATCAGCGACCCCAAAAACCCCCCAATAGCAAGTTTCAAGTGAATCCGATCAATTTAAAAAATATCGACCGCCATATTGGTTCCGCCATTTTGAATTTTGACAATTTTTGAAATCTGACTTCAGATTCGCAATCAGCGACCTCCAAAACCCCCGAGTAACAATTTTCAAATAAATCCAATCAATTTCAAAAATATCGGCCGCCATATTGGATCCGCCATTTTGAATTTTTGAAATCTGACTTTCAATGAGATTCACAATCAGCGACCCCTTCTCATATAGATAACATGAGAATGAAAAGAAGCGTCCACTGGGACCATTTTGGATCCGCCATCTTGAAATTTTTAAATGTATGGTCCATAACTTTGAAGCTTGGATATTGCGGACGCGATATTTTAAGGTGAAGAATTTTTTTATTACTGCTTACATGAAAAAAAAAAACATTTTTGAATCAAAAATTTCAAAAATTTGCATTTCTTTCCAAAAAAGGATTTTGGATTTTTTTTTGCAATTTTGATGACAGATTCTGAAAGAGCGATAAAAATTACGTAAGGAAATATTATTCCGAAAATTTTCTATGTCCCTAATAACAAAAATAATTAACGTTGAAAATGACTGAAAAAAAGCGTCCGTCCCGGCGTTAAAGGGTTAACTAAATGTCGATTGCCAAATTTTGAGGTTAAATTCTACAAAACTTACATGGACATGGGTTCTGCAGTTATTGTTGTCTTTATTATTGATTTTTAAATTTTAAGGTTATCTACCTTGAAGAAGTTCAACAAAAGTCACCTGGAATACGGTTCTCCTCGTGGTGATTTCCTAATTATTGATTTTCAAAACTTTTAAATTGAAATACAAAAAAAGGAGAAATTGTGAACTCTCCTTTATGTTTCGTACAATTTTGCCTATGACGTGTCATGCCCCACCTACTTCATTTTCAAAATTTTTAAATTCAAATACATAAATAGGAGAAATTTTAAACTCTCCTTTATGTTTCGTACACTTTTACCGATGACGTGTCATGCCCCGCCTACTGAGAAAGCTCTTTTCTGTTTCGTACGCGAATTTCTACAGCAGTATATCTATAGCTATCACTAACTGATTTCTTATAAAGGAAATTCCGACTTTTTTGGAATAAGTGCATTTTTCCGAACTACGGAAACATTTTCATTTTGACTTAGGATTTATTTCCTAACTTTTGGGAAAAATCCAACGCGTTTAGAAGATTTTTAAATTTTTTTTACCAATTCCTGGGACCCATTTCCGAATTTTTGGAAAAAAATCGTCTATGTTCAGAAATTTTTTCAATCTCAATTTTTCTTTAAATATGGAATTTTTCCAAACTTCGCGAAATGAATCCACTAGTTCGGAAAATTTTCTAATTTTTTGGAAAAAAATTGAAAAAAGGATAAAAAGCATGGGATTTTAAGATTATAAAACTAAAAATAATCCTTAAAAAATTAGAGACTTTTAAAACATTGCAAATCACACTAAATTCAAAAATTGCCAGGTTGATTCTGTTCCCATTACTCCAGTTAAAGTCACAAAAAAAATATTACTATTGAAGAACTTTTGTAATTAAAGTATTTCGTATTTGTTTAATTTAATGTATGTATGCAAAGCATTAAAAGCCCACAATTTTCCTTTCATTTTTTCCCCAGGCTTACTACTCCTGCAAGTAATTCATTTAAAATATATAAAGTATGTCTGGAAGGTTCTGCTCAGTTCCGCTTCAAAACCGATAGTGAGCTATACTACACTGAAAAAAAAAAGAGTTTGCTTCTGTCATTTTTCGAATGTCGCAACAAACTTCGCGTCTAAGGCACATCGCGTACCTTTTTGGGGCACGCAGCGCACCTCAGCCGACTCTGCCTGTTTTTTGGGGTGTGTATCGTGCTTCTGGGGGTTAGTTGCGCACCTCTCGAAGTGCACTGCACGCCTTAGATGCGAAGTTTGTTGAGACACTCGAAAAATGACAGTAACAAGCCCTCTTTTTTTTCAGTGTATAGACAATAGACTCTATAGTGAAGCGGCTCGAACTTGACAGAGTGGAGGAGGAGTGTCTCGAACTTGGCAGAGTGGAAGGGAAGCGGCTCGAACTCTGTGTGGAGGAGTGGAAGAACATACCCCTCATGCGAGCCGCTTAGAATTTCGACCGCAGCCGCAACTCCGGTGCACTGCTTGAGTAAATATAAGCATTAAAATCGTTAATTATAATCATAAAATTGAACTACACAAGATAAAGGGAAAAATTTTAAACCTTTCTTTCAATTACACCATAAATTTAATCGTGATTTGAATCAAGAAAAAGTACTTTATTTACTATTGTAAAAAACATTTAGTATTTTAACAATTTTAATTTTATAGCATATAAATCTCTAAATTTTCAGTTTTTAAAAAAAGTTTCGAAGTAGAGTCGTAAGTAAAAATATTTTTTTCTGTTATATTCACACAATGGTTTGCAAAAAAACTCTTTTACTAACCTCAGTTATGTTCGACTAAGAATAAACCAATATTCTAATTGAAAGAATGTGGCTATGTTTTTCTTTGCAGATAAATATAAATATTTTTTTAAAGTTAAATTGTATCTACAGATCTCAGTCGAGAGTATTTTAATGGGGTGCAATTTAACAGTAAAAATTTTTTAATTATAATTTTCTAACTTTTTTATTTATGTTTTTCGTCTGTAAGGAATTAAATAACTTATAAAATTTAAACACAATTATTTTAAAAATTTCATTACTTTTTATTTTATTATTTTATTTTTTTTGCGTAGGATGTGAAAACCTGCTACCAGGTACCCTGTAGCCCGTACTACAGGGTTATGCGGGGGTGGCGATATTCTGCTGACCCGCTAAAAACACACCCTTATTTGGGACCTTAAGACCACTCCCAGGTAGAGCCAGTTTACTGACGTATCGCCTTCAGGAGTGGTCTTATATCCCGCCTCTATCGCCTAAACGATATCATCCCTCGACCTACGGGAACTACCTTTGTTGGCGGCCATCGAGATCTTTAACCCTCATAACATGTTGGATGAAGGTCTCGATGTGCCGCCAATTCTCTTTGGACTCGGTCATTAACAGGATCATGTTCTCCGGTGTAACTTCGCAGTTTACATCGGCGAACATGACTTGTCTCTAAGCGTTCCATCGTCCGCGTATAAAGAGTGTGTGCTCTGCGTCATCCTTTGGGGATTGGCAGTACGCACACTCTGAACTTTCTCGTCTTTTAAAGCGCTCTAGGTACGAGTTAAAACACCCGTGACCTGTGAGCGCTTGGGTGGATTTCGATCTATCCAGGTGGCGAGTGTAGGTATGAGCCGATGTGTCCATCGACCCTTCTCATCCCCGCTCCATCTTGCTTGCCATCTTTCGACGAGTCTGCTTCTCGCATCTCGGCGAATTTGGTCCTTGCTGGGTCTATTGTCATCCGTATAACGGGTGGACATCCTATCTTTGAAAAAGAGGAAAATTTCCTCCCTTTCTTGCGCCAAAAGATCTGCCGGCGGGACGCTAGCAAGGACCTGAACAGCACTCGCAGATACTGTCCTGTAAGCAGAGATTATACGCTTGGTGATAATCCTTTGCGAGGACAGCATCTTCTCCAAGATGGTCTTGCTTCTATCTGTTCGCAGGAAGGGAGCCCACACTGATGCTGCGTAAAGCAGCTTTGAGTGGAACACACTCGCCACCAATCTCCTTTTCTTTTCAAAAGGCCCACCGACGTTCGGCATTATACGGGCTAAGCTTATCGCACATTTTGCAGCTTTGTCGGAAGCCACAGCGATGTGATGCTTAAAATTCAGAAACTTGTCGAGTTGTACAACAAGATACTTTATATGCGTGCTCCACTTGACCTCGAATCCGTCTACTTCGATCCGGGGAAGTTCGTAACCACGTCTGTCTGTGACCATGAGCGCTTCAGTTTTGTCCAGGGCCATTTGAAGTCCTCTGGCATCCAGCCAGCTCTTTGTTCGTCGCAGACATTCGTTCACCAAGATTCCGAGCTCTTCTGCTGTTTCGGCAGAGCATACGATCAACGCGTCGTCCGCGAAGCCGATGATCACCGCACCTTCGGGTAGACCCATTCGCAAGAAGTCATCATAGGAGACGTTCCATACGAATGGTCCTATCCTCGAACCTTGAGGGGCACCTCTTTGCATCTCTTCCTTCAGAGTGCAGGTGTCTCCCTCGTATATTACCCACCTGTTGCTAAGATAATTATTCATCATCCGCAACAGATAGGGCGGTATTCCTTTGTTTCTCATCGACTTGATGAGATCTTCCCATTTAACGGTATTAAACGCGTTGCGTATATCTATAGCTACCAAAGCGCAGAATCTCTTCTTCTCCCCCGGACCCAATTTGTCTTTTCCTTCCTTGGCTAGGTCCACTGCCTAGCAATCTACTGTATGGCATCTACTGTGGACAGGCCTTTACGGAAACCAAATTGGTAGTCGGATAGACTATTCTCTCCAGTCAAGTGGAGCTGCATCCTCTGCAGAACCATGTCCTCCAGAAGTTTGCCCTTCGTATCTAGCAGGCATATTAGCCTGTAAGATGAGACATTATCTAGGGGTTTGTTACCTTTCCTTAGGAGGACCAGCCTCTGTCGTTTCCAGTCCCGGAAGAACTCTCCTCTTCTTAGGCAGTTGTTGGAGCAATCTAAGAGAATCTGGGGTGAAGCAACGATCACTTGTTTAAGTATCTCGTTACTTATCCCATCGATTCCAGGCGCCTTGCCTAGCTTCAATCTTCTGCCGGCTTGGTGAGGCTCTGCAAGAGTGAAGAGTTCCTCCTCACGGACTTGACAGTCACTCCAGTCCATCCTAGACCATGGTTCTGCTGGTGGAAACAAGGCCCTGATTATTTGACGCACCCAATCGGGATTGTCCAGGCCGGGGGTCTTTTGCTTCGTTATCAATTTCTTGGTGACGATTTAATAGCCCAGACCCCATGGGTCCTTCACTTTTTAATATTAGACCTAAAATTAAAATCCATAATAAAATTAAGAACTACGCATTTAACTACATACTATTTGAATAAAATTATTATCAAAATAAAAAGTAAGGTTTCATTACATTCTCTGATTGCTTCGTGAAATCTGCTAGAAATATTTGTAGAATCTTTTTCAATTTGGTCAAAGCCAGCTAAGAATTAAATACAGCTTTAGGAAAGCTTGATTTTTGTTGTTTGAACAGTTTTATTTAAAACGAAAAATCTATCATAACATGCTTGCTGAAAGCTTGCCACAGCTATCTGTGTGTTTTCCTACAATTTTCCAATAGCTATTTCAACATTCCAATAAAACTTTTCAGCTAACTTTACAAAGCGTACGATTTTTGATTGGGACGATAAATAAATTGTGTTATAACAAGAAATGGCTTTCGTTTCCGGTACCGTGCACGCGTTTGTGAAGGGAAAAATTATTTTTTGGAAAATTAGCTATTATTGATTAAGAGTGGGTAGTGATGTGTGTGAAAAGTGATGAGCAAAGAAAGGTGATTGTTTTAAACGGATAAATGTAAGTAGAAAATAGATTGAGTGTAAATGAGAAAGGTAAAAGGAAAGTGTGAATTGTGAGGTTAGGTAGAAAGAGTGAGGAGTGTGTGCGAGAGATAGAGTGAGTGACGAGGAGAGCGAATAAAGTGCTGGAAAGGTAGGGATGTAGAATGGCGAAAGTTGAGTTAAGTAGTATAGGCGGGAAAATGGCGGAGATACGAAATATTATAGGCGGAACAAGAACGGGAAAGGACGGGAAAATTATGAAGTGTGAGGACTGCATGGACTTACTCGAGTTAGTCAAGATGCTGGTTAAAAGATTCGATAAAGAATGGGCAGAGGTGTGGGACAAATTAAAGATTGTTAGGGACATAGAAGAAAAAAGAGATAAGCACACGGAAAAAATAAGTTGTCTAAATATTGCTCGATTAGTTGTAGAATCTTAGATATAGGCGACAATGTTGCAAAGTCACAAAGTTCTTCTATGACTATGAAAGAAATACTAAATGAAAGTTGAAAACATTTTAGAAACCTAGTAATAGAAAAAAAAGTGTTCTAATTATTATAAAACTGTTTTCTATAAAGTTATCAACGAAATCTAAATTTTAATGCATAAGGATATAATATTTAGAAAAAGTTCTTTAATATCTCTGCGACTATTTAATAATTTTAGGGAATCTTATTGCCATAAACAGTTTTCTAAACTCTAAAGAAAACTGATATAGATTTTAAAACGATGTTGACTTAATTTTAAATTACTTGTGTATTAGAATTTAGAAATAGAGAATCGAAAACGCAGACTTTATAGTGCCCAGCAGTGTCAAAACATAAACTGTTTTATATATGATTTTCATTTCGGTACGTATATTTTGGAGCATTAATTAATTGAAAACAAATTTTATGTATATTATTATATGTATATATATATTTTTTGCAACTTAATAAAACATTTATTTCCAGTGGTCACAGACTGAGACTGTCAACTTTTCATATTTTTTACTCAATTATTTCATCTATTTTGTTCATTTCGCATCTTTTACATGTTTTATAAATGTATTCTTTAATTTTCCAAAGATTTAATTTTTACTAAAATTTAATTAATCTAAGTTTTAATCTATCAAAATATTAATAGCTCAAAATATTACAATGTTAATCAAGTTTAAATTTAATTCATCCAAAATTTAAAAGATCTAACTTTCAATTAATTAACATTTTAATCAACCTAATATTTATTTATATAAATTTCATAATTTATCTTAACTTTTACTCATTAAAAGTGCTAGTAGCACAAATAAAATTAAATTGTAATTTTTAAAAACTGTTTTTTTTGTTTTTTTTTTTAGGTAAAACCATTATATTTGATGTAAGTCGGACGCACCCTATTTTTTGAAAATTGTTATTTTGTAAATAAATAAATAAATATTTTATAGATCTGTTACGTTTTGATGTACAAAAACCCTTACAATATTTCCCAGTTCCTCCTTTTAAATCAATTTCAATTAAGAACTTGATTTAGGATGAAGATTCAGTCAATGAGAGTACTAAAGTATGTTGAATAATATTTATTTATTAGATAATTATTGTGAGTTGTGAATTTACAAAGGTGATTTTATAAATTGAGTCTTACTTTTGAGAGATGAAAAGATTGCCGTTCGAACTCGAAGATTTGTTTGTTGAAGACAAGCGATAAAGGAGTAGTAAGCTTGAAGTAGATTAGGCTCTGAGTAAACAGACGATGATCCTAAGCACTGGACGTCGATGCAGGTGAATTTTCGTAGAGATTGGAGACTTCTTGCAGGAGACTTGTAACTTGTTTTTCTCACGAAAATGTGTGAAATTCCGTTATTATGCGGAATGACAACTTGGATCAATTTGATTGAAATTGAACTAATTAGCGTAATACTACAAGTAAACTTGAGTATTTGAATGTCAGTAGTCACAGACGAGATGGTAAGACCGTGATGTGAAAACTCAAAACTTGTTGATGATATAGACTCAGACTGTTGATGAGAGCTTAAACCTTTGTGTAAATTCGACGAACTGAACTGGTCAATCTGATGCTCCAATTTATATATCATAAAGTTGGGAATCATAGTAGTTGATAAAAAGAGAAGATGCCTCGCTTGTCCTTTGTCTCCCCTCTCTTCTATGCAGAAGTGAAAGTATATCGTAGTTCTTGATATTTAGAAAACGTTTGTCTTTGCTTGCCTCTTCTCCCCGTTCCCTTTACCGCTGACAAAACTTATGTATTTCCCTCCTCTATAGCTGTTGGAGAAGCTTGTCTAGACTTGTATATGTTTAATATGTAAACATGATCGTTTCCCTCTTAAAGCGTTCTCAATTATAAAATCAAATCTACTTTTGTTATACAATATTAAGAAAAATGATATACAATGATAAAAATTCTTATATTAATAAGAATTGAATATAAACATAAATAACAATGTATATAATAATTTATATATATAAGTTACGTATGTAACACCTCCCCCCTTTAGATCGAGCATGAGAGAAAAACGACACATGCTCGATTTTTATAACACGGAATAACAAGGAGTATTTTAAGGGAGATATTACAAACATGTACATTTTTCATAACCCATTCTTATATTTATTCTTTTATAAAATATAGTTATTATTTAAATTCATTCATAAAAAAGAAATGTTTCAATTCGTTTGCAATTACATACATATTTACTGATTATTAGAAAAAATCTAGTTTTTTTTTTTTTCTCATTCATACTTATTATAGGGTTAAAAAATATAGATATATTGAAACAAAATTATAAGTTTTTTAAATTTGTCAATATTTCAATCATGTTCAAAGTTAAATATATTTGGATAGATAATTGTAAAAGTTTATTTTGATTTTCATCAATATTTTGAATTTGCATGTTGTATTTAAGTTTGAACTTGATTTGAAGAACATGTCTTAAATTTGCAACTTTAATCAGATTTGTTGCAAGTTTTATATATATCAATATTCATATCCTTCTCTTTATTAAAAAAGAAAATGAAACAAGAATAAAAGAAAAGAAATTTAAAAAAAAATAAGTTTTACATTTAAGAATCGCAAGGTACAATTATTTTTTTATACGAGTGGACCACTATTCTCACCTTTAATCATTCATTCTTTTTTCGTTCGTTCCTAGAGGAAAAGAAAACAAACTTTGATATCGTGGGAACGAAAGAAATTTTGCTAGTCCTCTCGAGTTTATTTATTTATTATTCCGATTGCGTTTTCTGCAGTTCCTGTCTACGAGGTATTATTGTTATTAGAAAAACATAAAATAAATTAATCATTTTTATTCTGAAGTCCATTACCTAGAACAGATAACTTGTATTATTAAAAGTACACTTATTATTTCATAATAATTTATGAAAAATGTTATTTTTGTGAAAATCACAACAATTATACTTTTTTTTTATTTGGTTGGATTTGTTAGTTAAAGGGAGATATGAATGATTGTTATTATTTGCTCTAGATGATTTTTGTTAGCTGTAAATGTGATTTTTTTATGTCTCGTTTGTCAGATTTTTAGTAAAATTTGGTATCTGTTAATATTATGAATTTTTACTTATTTTTCTGGTATAATACGTGACAGTTTAAGTCTATTTATATGTACTATTTTTTGTTTATTTTTCACTTGTATTTTAATATTTCCTTGATTTAAAATTTCTAATACTTTATGTGGTCCTGTGTATTGATTGGCAAATTTGTGGATTTTTCCCCTTTGAAGTAAGAAAACTTCATCCCCTATTTTAAAATCTTGTGGATTGCATTTTTTATCATAATAAATTTTTGACTTTTCTTTTGCTGATATTAAATTTTCTTTTGCAATTTTTCTCATTTCATGTAATCTTGTTATTAAATCAGTTAAATAATGATCATATGTTTCTAATTTTTCGTGTTCCAGTGGTGGATCACTAGATGGTAACCGTGCTAATTTTCCAAAAATTAATTCATACGGAGTACATTTGGTACCCTCGTGTACGCTGGTATTGTATGAAAACATAGCGAGTTCTAACCAGTTGTCCCATTCTTCGTTTTTATTTATAAATTGTTTTAAATATTCCCCTAACACGTGATGTGATCTCTCAATCGAACCGTTTGATTGGGGATGAAAAGCTGTTGTTTTAAATTGTCGAATCCTAAATCTTTTTGCTAAACGTCTCATTAAATTACTCAAAAAGTCTGTCCCTTGATCCGTCAAAACTCCTTTGGGTGATCCATAAATGCAAATGAATTTTTTGATAAATGCATCAGCTATTGTACTAGCCTGATGATTTGGAAGTGCTATTGCTAACGAATATTTAGTAAGGTTGTCCTGGATAGTTAATATATATTCATTGCCTGATTCAGTTTTTGGAAGAGGACCAACAATATCCATTGCAATTTTTTCGAATGCCGTGCCTGGTGTATCCGTTATAATCATTGGATCCTTTGTTTTTACGCGTACTAATTTTTTAAGCTGACATTGTAAACAATTTTGAATATACTTCTGAATATTAATTTTCATATTTTCCCAATAGTAATTTTGTCGTATTCTTCCATATGTTTTTGTAACACCTTTATGACCTCAAACTGCACTAGAATGTGCTTCTTCTATTAATTGCAAATATTGTTCTTTTGTTGGATATTTCGTAATTCCGTTACATATTATTATTTTCACAACCGAATTTTCAAAAATTGATTTAAATTTTGATAAAATTTCTTTCCAATGAACATTATTAATTTTATAAGTGTTTGCGATACTTACTGATTTTAAATTTAGTTTTTCTGCCATATTTTTTAAAGAAATAATTGAGGTTTCTATAATTCTTACTGTGTCAGAAATATTTTCTTTTAACTCATTTTCTATCGGAAGGGCTATGTGATAATATATACCCTTTTTTATTTTTTCAGCTGTACCCACTTGAAGTTTACCAAAGTTAGGTAATTTTTCTCTTTTCGCTAAAGATCGGGAACCATTATCTCTTGGTTCTCCATTAACTGAAATAAAATATGCAAAATTATCCTTACGCATTGATAATTGATCCCTACAATCAATAATATATTTTTCTTTTTTGAGATTGAGATTTGTACAATTTTTATTTTCTTCTAGAGTATTTTCTTCTTCTGATGATTCAGTATCTGTGTTTTCATAACCAAGATCAATTTCTTCCCTTTGAGTTTTTTGATTTGGTTTTTTATATTCAAGATCTGACATAACCTCGTCGGAATATATTTCTTTGTCGAATTTCTGTTTCTTTTGAATTTGTTTTTTATTTCTTCCTTTTTCTTCTTCATTTATGTAATCAGGATCTGACATATTTTCGTCAGAATAGACTTCATTATAAAATTCCTTTTTCTTTTGAATCTGTTTTTTATTTCCTTCCTTTTCTTCTTTAGTTTTTTGATTTATATATTCAGGATCTGACATAACTTCGTCAGAATAGACTTCATTGTAGAATTTCTTTTTCTTTTGAGTTTGTTTTTTATTTTCTTCATTTAACAATTTTTTCGGCCTTCCCCTTTTCTTTTTGAAAAGAGAGGTATTAAAGCGAATATCCTTTTTCGGTCTTCCTCGTTTCTTCTTTTTTTCTTCATGTTTATTTGATTTATCTAGAATCTTGACTTGCTTATTTTCTTCATTTTTGTTTAATGTATCTACTTTCTTCATTTGATTTCTTGTAACGACATTGCAGACACTAGGCAATGTACTTTGATTTTTTGTACCTGATAACATGTTTATAAATATTAGAAAAAGATTAATTATAAGATGAACACCTTGTTCAATTTTTTCTTGGTCACTTCTTTGAGTGTACTCTTGATTATTTTCTTGAATATTTGTTTCGATTTCATTTTCTTTATTTATATTCTGGAATTTTTCTTCATTATTATCCTCCTTAGGATTTTCGTCTATTGTGTTTCTGGACAAAACGTCTGCATTAACGTTTGTTTTTCCTGCTTTGTAAATAACATTGAAATCATACTCTGCTAATTTTAATTTCCATCTCGTAACCCTTGAGCATGGGTCTTTTGAATTTTGGAACCAAACCAAAGGTTTGTGATCCGTAACTAAAGTAAATGTTCTTCCATAGAGATATGGTCGAAAATGTTGAACGCAATAAATAATTGCTAATGCTTCTTTTTCGTACGTATCGTATTTTCTTTCTGTTTCAGTTAAAGTTCGCGAAGTATATGCAACTGGTTGATCTTTGCCTACTTTTCCTTGTGATAATATGCCTCCTATTGCAAAGCCTGAGGCGTCTGTCGTTAGAATAAATGGTTGAGAAAAATCTGGTCTTTTTAAAAGTGGTTCTTCGCAAAGTTTACTTTTTAATGTATTAAATGCCGTTTCTTGTTTTTCAGTCCAAAGGAAAGGAATATCTTTCTTTAAAAGTTCATTTAGAGGGTTTGCAATCTTGGAAAATTGTTCTATAAATCTTCTATAATAACCGGCGAGTCCTAAAAATTGTTTTATATTTTTGACATTTTTTGGTACTGGAAATTTTTGCACTGCTTCCACTTTCTTCGGGTCAGGTCGTACTCCATGTTTATCGATAATATGTCCTAAATAACATACTTCTAACCGTAAAAATTCGCATTTGTCGGGCTGTAATTTCAAATTTGCAATTCGTAATCTTTCCATGAATTTTGAAAATTTTTCTTCGTGTTCTTCTAACGTATTTGCATAGATAACAACGTCGTTCAAATAGACAAATAATTCAATTCCTTGTAAACCTAGTAGTACCTGATCGATTAATTTTTGAAATGTACTCGGCAAATTTTTTAAACCAAATGGCATTCTGTCGAATTCATAATGCCCATACGGTGTTGAAAATGCGGTTTTATGCGCGTCTCTTGGATCCATTTTAATCTGATGAAAACCGGAAGCTAAGTCGAAAACGGAAAAATATTGAGCGTTTGATAATTGGTCTAACAAATCGATTATATTTGGCAAAGGATAAAATTGTTCTACTGTGCGTTCATTCAATTTTCTAAAGTCTAATAGTAACCGCCATTTTTTGTTTCCTTGAGAGTCGTCCTTCTTCGGTACTATCCAAATGGGTGTGTTATATGGTGAATCGGAAGGTTTAATAAATTGTTGTTCTAATAATTCGTTTACTTGACGTGTCATTTCCTCTTTGTGTACAGGTGGAAATCTATATTGTTTTGTTATAATAGTGTGTCATCTGTAGTAATAATTCTGTGTTTAATAAGATCAGTTGCTTCTAAATATTCTTCCGGTATATGAAATCTATCCGAGTATTTATTTACTAATTTTATAACATGTTCTAGCTCTTCTTTGTTTAAATGGTCTAATCTAAGTAACTTTTTCAACTCTTCTACTCTATCTGTTCCTGTGATATTAAAAATTTTTCCTGATTTGTCATTGTTTGTAAACACGTTAATTATTTCTTCTATTACAATATTTTCATTGTTTTTGAAATTACATTTTTGATTTTCATTTTCTAATTCTTTAAAATCTTCCAGTTTTATATTAAGAATAGGTATTTTTATAGACTCGTTGCGTGTGTTAAATACCTTTATATATGCTTTTCCTTCTGTATTTGTTACAACTGCGTTGCCTAAGAAAACACATTCTGCTACTGACTGTTTAGGGATAAAACCTATCTTTTTATCTTTATTCAAAATTTTAACATGAATATTATAAACTGATCTAGCTGGTATTGTAAAATAATCGTTTGATTGAAAGTAAAATTTTTGATTATTTATTTCTATCTGTCTTCCTTCATAATTTATTTTTACTTTATTATTGACAAAAAATTCTGTTCCTAAAATACCGTCGTGTTCAATTGGTATATCATTAGATAATAAATTAAAAATTGTCGGAATGCCAAAAATATTAAGTTTTACTTGTCCTAATGTATAAACTTGATGCTCATTAATTCCTGTTAATTTGATGCATTTATTTTTATCAATTTCTTTATCATTATGAAGTGTTCGAAGTTTTAACAAATTTGGTCCTGCGCCTGTATCAATCATCATAGTTGTAGATGTTTTAAGTCCATTAGTATTTACTCGAACGTATGGTATTGAATTAGGTTTTGCTAAATTTATATGTTTTGTTGGGAGTTTATTATTACCGGGTGCATTAAAATTTTTCAATCTGTCCTCGGAGCATCCTACTGAGGAAGAATTTTTGAGTTTTCCGAATGTTCTACTGGATGATGAGTTTGTTGTTGGCTATTGTTATATATTCTTTTTCTACATTCACTAATTACATGTCCTGGATTTTTACAATAATTACATGTTACAGTTTGGTTTCTGTGTGTCGGGTTTGATAGTGGAATATTTTTACTTGTGCTTGGTTCTTGTTCTTGTAATTGTTCGTTTTGTTTATTCTGATATCTGAATATGAATTTTGATATCTGTTTTGGTTTCGATATTGATTCTGATTTTGATATTGATTGCGATTTTGGAATTGATTTGGTGAAGTTCTATACTGGTTTTGGGTTTGATTTTGATATTGATTTCGCGGAGGGTCTTTATAGTAATTTTGATGATGGTCTTGAGATGCATTAAATGGTTGATTTTGATTTCTATTACTAAAACGATTTTGATATTGATTTTGATATGTAAAAGAAGGTTGATTTTGATTTCTGTTACTAAAACGATTTTGATATTGATTCTGGGGTGTAAAATTTCGTCGTGAATGTATAAAATTTTCTTGCCTTTGTCCTAGTAATTTATTAATTTGAAAACAATTTACTGCAAAATGTCCTTTTTTACCACAGAGTAAACAAGTAATGATTTCATCCTGAGCAACATGTATCTTTGTTGTTTTAGCAAAATCTTTATTGTTTTTGGACAAATATTCATTTTCAATTTTTTGCCTTAGTTCATTACGTGATAATAATTTTCTTTCTACTTCTATTGCTTTATTTACTGCATTTTTAAATGTGTCTGATATTCCTACTCGTAATTCTAATTCTGGTCTAAGTCCTCGCGTAAAACAATCAGCAATGGTTTCTTCTGGTCCTGTTTTAAATGTTTCGTCTACTGTATTTTCGTTATTAATTCTATGCGCATCTAAAATTCTTTCTGCTGCTTCTGCAATTCTTGACCCATAAGATACTACGTTTTCATGGTCCCACATGTACATTGCCCCTAATTCCCCTTGTAACTGATATACTGATTTCGCGGGTGCATAAACTGTTTTTAATCTTTTTGATAATTCTTGTACTGTGTTAAAACTATGCCCTAATATAATTTTCCTTGCTTCGCCTGAAATTCGACCCCGAATTAATCTTACTAAATTCTTTTCCACATCTACATTTTCTGGAAGCATTGATTTTGCCTCTACACAACCCTCAATGAATATTGATAATGGTATATTTTTTCCGTCGAATAATGGAATTGTTTCCAAAGCGTCGCATAAAGAAACTTGTTGGTTATTCGGTAAAGCCATATTGCCTAAATCTAATAAATTTTCAGAATTAATGGAAGATGCTGGGGAACTACGTCCTGATTAATTTTTAAAACTGTCGTTAATTTCCTCTATTAAAGTTTTATTTAATTCAGACTGATTTTTATTTAAGCCAAATTCATCTAAATTAAAATTAAAATCTAAATTTAAAATTGAAAATGCTCCAAGCTATTACGGATCATATACAACAAATATTTTTAAAATGATATTAAAGATTTTATTTCAAACATATATACTTTTTATTGACACTTTCAATTTAGTTAGCTCATTGATTTTTGAAAAATAGATCATTCGGTAAATTTGAATTTTATTTAAAATTTAATTGATATTTAAAAAATTTTCATGAATTTTTATGATTGACTTATATTTTGTTTCTAAAAAAATTTTACAAATTTTTTTCTCATCGACTTTTATTTTGTATTCCCGGGCCGATGCACCAAAATTGTGAAGGGCTTCTGTTACGTTTTGATGTACAAAAACCCTTACAATATTCCCCAGTTCCTCCTTTTAAATCAATTTCAATTAAGAACTTGATTTGGGATGAGGATTAAGTCAATGAGAGTACTAAAGTATGTTGAATAATATTTATTTATTAGATAATTATTGTGAGTTGTGAATTTACAAAGGTGATTTTATAAATTGAGTCTTACTTTTGAGAGATGAAAAGATTGCCGTTCGAACTCGAAGATTTGTTTGTTGAAGACAAGCGATAAAGGAGTAGTAAGCTTGAAGTAGATTAGGCTCTGAGTAAACAGACGATGATCCTAAGCACTGGACGTCATTGCAGGTGAATTTTCGTAGAGATTGGAGACTTCTTGCAGGAGACTTGTAACTTGTTTTTCTCACGAAAATGTGTGAAATTCCGTTATTATGCGGAATGACAACTTGGATCAATTTGATTGAAATTTAACTAATTAGCGTAATACTACAAGTAACCTTGAGTATTTAAATGTCAGTAGTCACAGACGAGATGGTAAGACCGTGATGTGAAAACTCAAAACTTGTTGATGATATAGACTCAGACTGTTGATGAGAGCTTAAACCTTTGTGTAAATTCGACGAACTGAACTGGTCAATCTGATGCTTCAATTTATATATCATAAAATTGGGAATCATAGTAGTTGATAAAAAGAGAAGATGCCTCGCTTGTCCTTTGTCTCCCCTCTCTTCTATGCAGAAGTGAAAGTATATCGTAGTTCTTGATATTTGGAAAACGTTTGTCTTTGCTTGCCTCTTCTCCCCGTTCCCTTTACCGCTGTCAAAACTTATGTATTTCCCTCCTCTATAGCTGTTGGAGAAGCTTGTCTAGACTTGTATATGTTTAATATGTAAACATGATCTTTTCCCTCTTAAAGCGTTCTCAATTATAAAATCAAATCTACTTTTGTTATACAATATTAAGCAAAATGATATTCAATGATAAAAATTCTTATATTAATAAGAATTGAATATAAACATAAATAACAATGTATATAATAATTTATATATATAAGTTACGTATGTAACAGATCAATCAAAAATTAATTTTTTACCTTTGAAGGTTTAGAAAAATTTCACTTTTATGCACATTTTTATTATAGATTACAATTGATTAGAATATGAAAAATTTAATTTAATTTATACTACAATGTTTAAAATTCTTCGAATCTTTAGTTTTAAGTAATAAAAGTAACTGTAATAATGAAATAAATAAAGAAAACCTTGTTTAAAGAAGAGCGTAAAAGCGACGACTTTCCAATACTTTGAAAACCTTATTTACAGCAATTTTTTAAAGCCTTTAAATTGACTAAGTTGAAATATAATGATTTGACTCTTAGTTAAAATCTTCATAAGAAGATTCATACTGTGATCCTTGCATTCATTATTTTTATTAAAAATTTAAAGTTAGATAAATATTTTAAATATTTTCCTTTATTTTTTTTATATTGGTCTTGTGTGTTATAATTTTTTAGAATACAAAATTGATTAATTTATTTTTAAATTATAAACAGAACCTGTTATGCATTTTATCTACTATTCTTTTTTAATTTAAAAAAATTGATTTCTAAATAAAGATCATGATTTTTATCATCCTTGCTGGAAATTATAAACAATAGAAGTTTATTTTAATTGGAAACATACGAAATTTAATTACTGGAAATAAAATAAATATTTTAAATCTCAAAATATATGGTTCTCCTTGTTAGAATAAAAATTACATTAACACTTTTTTTATTAAAATTCAAATTTAGAATATTTAAAATATTTTTAATCGTTTAGTAAATGGGTTGAAAATTATATTTTGAAAATAAGTTTAAAATATTAATTTTAAATACATTGTTACACACTAAATAAATTTTAGATATTTATTTTAAATATTAATACACGGAAAAAATTTATTTATTAAAATTGATTTAAAAGTCGATGAAAACCAGGACATATTTTCATAAAGCTTGAAATATGATGGCATACTTATTCATGAGCACAATAAAAGGAATCACCTACAAGTCGATTAAACTTAAATCCTGGTGTAGTAAAACAGAGTGAGAAATTATTGGTTAATAAGTAACAAAAGGTGTTTACGCACGAAATGCTGAAAATAGTTCCAAATGTTCACCACTTAAAATTTATTCAACAGTCGAGGAATCGTGAAAATGTAATGTCCATTATGCTAAAGTTAAGTGTCACTCATTTCAATCCGAAGCCTCTCAGGTATTCCTGAGTCGCCAAGGGGTACAAGGCGCCGTCTCAAGCATCGTCGTGCGATAGAACCCGCGTTCGAAACCCGGTTGCGAGATTTTTCGTTAATAAATGAAAATTTGCGTTTATATTAGGGAATATGTGTGTGCGATCTAGTGTAAGTGTTAGGTTAGAATGCGCGTAGGTAGGAAAACAAGAATGTACATGAACGAGAATTTATCTGTGAATGTGGCAGAAGATTGTGTGTTTAAGTGTATAATGGTACGTATATATAATGAAAGGAATAATGAGAGAATTTTTTTATTAATTAAAATAATTAATTAAAATTATTTTATTTTATTATTTTATTTATTTATTAATTAAAACAAAACTGAATTGCACTTTTTGACCATGTCAAAAATATTAAAATAACTTTAAAAATACTTTATAAAGAAAAGTTTAATGTGAATTTTTTTATTTATATTACACATTGTTTTTCATAAAAACTGGAAAATTCAATGTTTTAACTTACAAAATCAATTTTCTTAAAAACGGCTAGATGAAAGATTTTAGACTTTTGGTAAAATGCTCAAAAAAGTGAGCAAGATATGGAAAAAGTGTTACAGTAACACCATCTTTGGGTTAAAATGTGTTGAGGACCACTACACTGTTGAAAATGATGTGCTAAGACCCTTCATTCAAAATTACTTCAAGGCCACCGTATTCAAAATCATTATATATTTAAAGTTTGGACAATTTTCCAACAAATTAGATTTTCGATAAATGAAATTTGGTATAAATGAGCTTTCTTAAAATTGGTCTTTCTGATAAATAGGATTTATGACAATTGAGATAACTGATAAAATACGATTTTTCATGAATGAGATTTCTGATAAATGAAGTTGCTGACAAATTAAATCTCTACTAAATAAAATTTTCTATAATTTAGGTTTCTGACATTTGGTATTTCTGATAAATAACAATTCAGATAAATGGAATTTCGAGCAAATGCAAATGAGATTTCTGATTAATAATATTTTGGACAAATGAGATTTCTGACAAATGCACTTTTGGATAAATACTATTTCTGACAAATTTAAGTTCAGACAAATTCAATTTTGGGTAAATGAGATTTTGAATAAGTTAAAATTCTGAAAAATTAGATTTCTGATAGAGTGCAATTACGGTCAAATGAGATCTCTGATAAATGCAATTTTTGATAAATGAGATTTTTGATCATTGAAATTTGTGACCTATTAGATTTTTAATAAATGCAATTTTGGACTAATAAGTTTTGATAAATGCACTTTTAGATTAATGAGTTTTCTGATAATTGGAATTTCTGTCAAAATATATTTTCGATAAATAGCCTTTTGGTTAAATAAAATTCGGTGAAATGGATATTCTGACAACTGAGTTTTGGAGACAATGCAGGCGACCCGCCGAAGTCTCGTCAATAGGTTTCTGTTATCACACTTAGTGTACGGAACCCTAAAAGTAAAAAAAGTATACTGGGAACTAATACTGGTATAAGCCTTATGGAAAGTAATTATGGATTATAATGAGATTTCTGATAAATACAATTTTGTAATAGTTAGATTTCTGATAAATACACTTTTGGATTAATGAATTTTCTGTTAATTGAATTTTCTGTCAAATTAGATTTTTGATAAATAGCCTTTGGGTTAAATAAAGTTGTGTCAAATGGATATTCTAACAATTGATTTTTGGAGAAAATGCAGGCAACCCGCCAAAGTCCCGCCAGTAGATTTCCGTTAGCACACTTTGTGTACGGATCACTACAAACAAAAAAAGTACTGGGAACAAATAGGTACTGGTATAAGTATTATGGAAAGTACCAGTACTTTACAGTAAAAATCAAATCAATTTTAATAAATTCGTTTGGAATATAATTTTGTCAGCGTTGATTTATAGAGATATTTGAAAAAGTTCAAATTTATTGTAATATTGCGTCTGCGCATGTCAGCGCAAGTGCATTTATGACTCATAAAATGGTTCAAAACAATTATGAAACATAATAAGAGAAATTTTGTAACATTTAATTACAATTAATAGGATATCCATATTATTCATTATATTTCGTAATCTCTAGCAATTTTTTAT